>CM046876.1:245766334-246274349 GCA_025667525.1 Glebionis coronaria
CCATCCATAGGACCCGACACTAAACTCAATCTTTACCAATGATGATGGGAAACCCAAGGAACGTTAATCCCGGAAACCTGAAGTTTGGGGGTGATGGGGTAGTCACCCCAACCTCGCTTCCCGATGGCCAAACTGGAGGGCCAAATAACCGAAACAAATCGTTTCAATCTCTTGGTGGGGCAGAAACGTCCGTCAATACCCCACCACCAACTCTCACTCTGGATAATCCCGATCCGGGATTTGCGCCAAAGGCCCCCAGTAAGGAGCCGCAAAAGCCACATGTGGTCGAGGCGGACTTGGAAGTTGGTTCACTCGATGATGAGGACCTCGAACGCGTACTCACGCAAAACTTAGACATAATCATCTTGGGCATCTCGGCAAGGTTAAATTTGGGAAGGAACCTCCAATCCATACTTAACTTCAGCAGCGCCGCGCACGGTACTCCCCTCAAGCTCGAAAAAGGGGGAGGAAGCCTCGGGCTCAGGAATATCCTCCCTTCGAGGAACCACCTCGACCATGGAATGTGTTCGAGCGCATAGGGGATCACATTATACAAGAATTGCAAGAAGCCCAGGGGATGAGGATAAATCCGACGGCTCCACTGGACACGCGGTGTTGGAAACTCCTCCTGTGGATAATCGTCGCACCAGTGTGTGGCGTTGGATAAACTTTGGTGGGAAGAGAGCTCCTAATCCTTCTCACAAAAGTGGTTATCATAATCAATCGAAAGGTGGGGGAAAACCTCCCTATCACGCCCTTCGGGGTCTGACTCGGATGATCATCACCCTAGACGCCACCGACCTAGGTATCCCACCCCTGAACCATCAGATGACGAAGGACGCTACGACAACACCTACTATCGTGCTGAAGAGGAGGAAGATATCTCCCTTCCATGGTGTAGCGAGAGGGAGGATGCCTTCACTCTTCGTATACGGAATTACTTCGAGGAAAAGAAGCGTCGCATGCCGGCAAGCGTCAAAACCTATGACGGATCTGGTGATCCGGAGGATCACCTAAAGGTGTTTGACACACAGGCTAAAATTGAACGATGGCCGATGCCCATATGGTGCCAGATTTTTTTATTCAACCTTGATTGGCAATGCAAGCGACTGGTTTGAAAAGCTCCCCCATCGAAGCATCAACAGCTTCGATGAATTACGCACAGCATTCCAAAACATATACTCAGCGAAAGAAGTATAATAGAGATCCGGTCTCATTGGCAACAGTCAAACAAAGGCCCGGAGAGTCTACCGAAGACTTCACGAGCGTTTCAATGACTAATGTACGTGTAAAAAAGTGTGCCATAGCTTCTTAAAATCTCCGACTACATGCACGCCATAACGAACAAGGAGCTAATTAGGCACCTCAACAATAAACGTCCGGAGAAGTTTGACGAACTCATGGAAAGGGTTCGAAATTTTGTGGAAGGGGAGACCACTGTCGCTGCGACTTACCCCACAAAGGGGAACCACGGCTATCGATCAAACGATCAGCCCAGAAGGCAATCAGGTGGCCAAGGCAACCACGGAAATGGGAGGAGCTTGGATTACAAAAATCAGACAAAAGGAAGACGGTCGGTTGATAAATTCACCCCTCTAAAGATGACTTATCGAGATATCTTATTGACAGAAGGAGCAAATTTTCCGAGACCTCCGCCAATGACAACTCCAGTTGATCGTCGTCAAGGCACTCGCTTCAGCGAGTTCCATAATGACAAAGGTCACGGCACAGAGGAGTGCATTCAGCTCAAGAAGCATATAGAGTCGCTGATTAAATCAGGCAAACTCAAACATCTAGTTAAGGATTGGAAGGATGGGAAGGATAACAAAAAGCATGACAAAAAAGATTCCCAAAAGGATAAGCCTACGACCATATACACGGTTCAATCATGGCAGCACCAGACGATGTAGAAAGTTAGTAAAAAAATTCACGCGGCAAGGAAATTTCATTCCCTCCTATCACAGCGAGCAACGTGGCGAATGCACCTCTCACGATTGAGGTAAGCATTAGAACACATAACGTTCGTCGTATGTATGTGGATGAAGGATCATTGGCGGAAGTACTCAACAAACACTGCTTCGTACAGCTGCGACCAGAAATTAAAAGCCAATTGATGTCGGTCACGTCGCCGATTATTGGCTTCAGTGGAGACACTATCTGGCCGATAGGGCAGTTACGCTTACTAGTAACCATTGGACATAAAGAGCATTCAACTACGACATGGATGAACATTATGGTGATACGTTCACATTCTCTGTACAATGGTATTATTGGAAGACCAGGAATCCTAGCCATACGGGAAGTCCCGTCCACGACACACGGCATGATTAAGTTCTCGGTAGAAGGGGGAATCGTCACTATTTACAATTCAGTCGTACCAGCATCAGAGTGTCACACCGTGACAACACCAATCCAGCCAGCTCCTATAAAGGAAGGATCACCACCCCCTAATTGGAAAGTGGTAATACACCCTCAATATCTGGATCAAGAGGTGGCTATCGGGGGAACCCTCTCTGAGAAAGGAAAGAAGGCCATGTGCTCTTTCCTAAAAGCAAACCTTGATATATTCGCATGGGAACCAAAGAATATGACGGGCGTACCACGTTCGATCGCAGAACATAAGCTTCAAATCCGCCCTGGATATCCCCCTTTTAAACAAAAGAAGCGCGGTCTAGCACCAGAACGCAGCCAGGTAATACAGGACGAGGTACGGAAACTGGTAAACGCGGGAATTATGCGCGAGGTCTATTACCATGAGTGGCTCTCTAATCTGGTCATGGTTAAGAAGCATGATGGAAGTTGGCGCATGTGTGTGGACTTCACAGACTTGAATAAAGCTTGCCCATAAGATTGCTATCCGTTACCAGAAATCGATTGGAAGGTGGAATCCTTATGTGAGTACTCTTTTAAATGTTTCTTGGACGCATATAAAGGATACTATTAGATCTAGATGGCGGAGGAAGAGGACGAGAAGACGGCGTTCCATACCAGTCAGGGAGTGTATTGTTACACAAAAATGTCGTTCGGACTCAATAACGCAAGTGTGACATATCAACGACTTGTTGACAAAGCCTTCGACTCACAGATAGGCCGTAACCTTAAAGTCTACGTTTTTTTTTGGGTAAAAGGGCCTAACCACCCCGGTAAAATAATAAATAAATAACTAGCTTAACTCGTCATTGCTGGGGATCGAACCAGCGACCTCTCGTTCGCCTGCCCAACGACACAACCACTTGATCTAGTACTATGTTTATCCTTAAAGTCTACGTTGACGACTTGGTTATCAAAAGCCATACGGAGGACGAACTCCTCTGTGATATCCAGGAGACATTCGACACATTGAGGAAAATCAACATGAAATTGAATCCTAAAAAGTGCACGTTTGGAGCAACTGAAGGAATGTTCCTTGGGTATATGATTAATCCAAACGACATCAAGCCTTGTCCAGAGAAGACGGACGCTGTGATACAGCTGCCATCCGCCCGGACACTTAAAGAGGTACAATCACTTAATAGAAAGCTGGTTGGTAATAAGTCTATAAACACTTATCCTTTTGCCACTAAAATCAAGGAAAAACAAGACCTAATCATGTGTTTAGTATCGTAAATGTCGAAATTACGCGTGGTTTTGTGTTTTTGTGTAAAATAGGTACAAATGATCAAAAGGAAAGAAAACACGGTATTTCATGGTCAAATGTTGAAGAAAAGTCCAAGAAAGAGACGAAGACAAAGTCAAAGACCAAAAGTATGCCAAAGATCACGAAAACCGACAATTTGACACGGTTTTGAAGAAATGAACAAGAAAGCCGAAATCGAGCTCGTTTTAGTGGATTTGATCATTTACGAAGATAACCGGAACAAGTGGGTCCCACATTCGGGTTAATGGGCTCACAAGCCCATTTAAGGATTTAAAAGTATCTACTCTTGGTAAAAAGCCCAATGCATGGCCCAAAAATAATACAAAGTTAAACAAATGGAGTATTTACAATTTGAGCCCAAAGCCCAATTGCTTACACATTAAGGGACGGATTGTGTTATGGGCCAAGCCCAATTGACTAATTAAACATTGGATGAACGGTTAAAGTTTAAGTAAATGGAATTTACTTTTGGTCAACACACAACCACAAACGTATAACGTTTACCCACCAACACACTTTTATACCCTCACACGTATTTAACAATTACCCACTCTCCCATTTTTGTTTCGATACAACCAAAGTAAAACCACCATCACTTTCTCTCCCAACACACAGCCTCCATTATTTATTGTACCCAAACCCTAGAACAAAATTTACTCATCAAAAACTGGGGGTTTTACCCAAAGTGTGTGATTCACACACTTGGGGATTAAATCCCCAAGTTAATCGGAAGATCCAACAACTGGTGGTCCTCATCTCCATCCTACGTGGCTCCAATCCTTCTTTTGATTGGATAACCCACATCACCACCACTACTTCATGCAATAGAAATCGTCCACATCACCCTCAAGCTAGCACAACAAACACAAAAGTGCCATGAGGGCAATCCGTGTGACCCCTGAGTGGTTTTCATCCGTTGATTGAAGAAAGAAGAAAGAGAAGAAGAATGGACGGCTCAGATTCGATTGATTACTCTCGAAGCTTCATGAAGAAGCCTTGGGGGTTGGCTATAAAAACCCCCTCATTTGTGTAATTTTAGTGCCTTTATTTTTAGTTTAATTTTTATTTCTGAAAAATAGATTTTAGGTTTAATGTAATTTCTTTTTTTCAAGTATTGTAATTAGTTTTAAATATTAATGAAATTTCAACTTTCGGTTTAAATATTGTCTTGATAATTATTATTGCATTTTTATCTTAAATCTGCTTTGATTAAATAATTATTGAATTAAAATGGTCGGAACAATTTCCCCTACTGGGAAATTATAAAAAAAAATATTAGTTCGGTTTGATTCACTGTTCATGGTTCGGATGATGGTACGGTTGGGGTAATAAAGGTGGTGTTCGTTGTTTCGGTTCATAGGGGGTTCAGCGCCCACCTACGTCTCAAAGGAAATCATCAAAAGGTTCTTCTTCTTCTTTTTATTATTTCTGTTAAGTTTAGTTTAATATAAATCTGCTTGTGCGTTTTAATCCGCATTAGATATATTTAAGTTGTTTGGCTGAATTAGTTTTTGTTATTATCTTCTTGTGTAGTTACTGTTTGGTTTTGAGTTTGATTAGATCTGCTTAATATTCTGGTTTAAACTGATCAGTTAATGGTACGGTGTTAATATGTTTCTGTTTTGAAGTTGTTTGGATCTGCTTGTTACTAGTTTAAGTTTATTGGATTCGGTTTTAGCTTAAGTTTAGTATTAATTTGGTTTGTGTTTATTTAAATCTGATTGTTTAGCTTATTTGTTCGGAATTAAGTTTAGTTGGTTCAGATTAGTTAAGTTGTTTGTTTTAGGTTTGCTTATTTAGGATAATCCGCTTATAGGTTCTTGCTTATATGTGCTATTTGTTTGCTTGCTGATATAATTAGATTTTCTAAGTTTTTATAAGTTCTTGTTACTGTCTTATTTATCTTATGCTTATTTGATTTTCTTTTTTTTTAGTTTTTCTTTTGCTTATTTGTTCAACTTCTTATTTGTATCGGCTGTTTAGCTTATTTAGCTGTATTTAGCTTATTTTGTTTTGCTGTTTACTGCTTAAAAGCTCAGACACAATTGGTCTGAGTAATATAAAAATTCCAAAAAAAAAATATTAATAGCAAAAATAGCGTCTGGTCCAGGACTCGAACCTGTGACCTCTCGCTAAACTGTCCTGCACCTTAACCAATTTAGCCAGTACTCCTTTTGTGTTTTATTTCGCTTTAAGTAATTAATATAGGTTTATAATTTTTGGCAGTTTATTTAAATTAGTTTAAATATAAGTTTTAGGCTGAATTATTTTTATATAAAAAGTTTTATTTAAGTAAAAAATTAAAAAGATAAAAAATATTTTTAATTAATTTTATAAATTTTAATTGTTTTTAAATTTATTTTAAATTTTAGTTAATATAGATTTTAGTTTTAAAATTAGTTTTCAATTAATATAGTTTTATTTTAAAAATAGTTTTCATTTAATTAGATTTAAGTTTTATTAAAGTTAAAATAGTTTTCAAAATTGTTTAAAATAGTTTAAATAGTTAATTAAATCAGTTTTTAATTAAATAGTTTTTAGTTTAAAATACCCAAAAATACGTTTTACCAAGAACAAATAACTTTTACGTTTTAATCGGAAATCAATTTCGAGTGAATCGAGGAAAAACGAACATTAATTGGACTAAAAATCTATATATTAAATTGGCGCCGCTGCTGTTTCGCTCGTTACGATTGACGATTTCGTGAGACGTTTGGATATTAGGATCCGTTCTTTTTGAACGTTAACTTTCTTGCACAAAATCAAAAATACAAAAAATCAAAAAGATTAAAATACAAAAAAAATTAAAAAATCACAAAAGCAAATTCTTTCCTAAGATTTGCACCAAAAAATTAAAAAATCCAAAAGTAATACTTTTTCCTAAAAGTATTACACCAAAAATATTAAGTATTAGTGTTATTTTTCTTAGTTCGATTTCTTTCGATTTTTTTTGTGAATATATATTTTTCTAAAAAAAAAATAATTTCATTTATTATATTATATTACGTAGAACATTAATTTACCTACTTTTCAAATAAGGCCTTAGTTGGGATTTCATCACCTAACTATTGTATTCGCATCCAAAACGAAATAAAAAGGGCAAAATAGAAAAATACTAGTAAGACGTTTGATCTCAATATATACAAACTATAAGGTGGGTATAAGGCGACGCGCTATAAAAAGCCGTCTAAGGAAAAAGGTATTTAAGTGCTTTGTGCGACCTCGTTTCCCCGCTTGCTTGTGCGTATACTGAGAGGGACGACCGATTATTGGTTTTCCAACTCAATTAGTACTAAGTATATATTTTTGTAGCTTTTTATTATTGCACCTCGAGAGGGATAATCCCTTTCCTCTCAAAGTCGACTGAGGTCACCTACCTCATTCCAAAGTTTTAGTTGTATGTGCACTCGCGCGCGTACATACATACCGATTGGTGTACCAAATACTTCTAATTCTTCCAAAAAGAAGAAGAAGAAAAACAAAAAGACCGTCATTAAAGCCGATCCCGAGAATCGAGCTTTAAGCAACACGATGGCAACGGATAATCGACCAATGATTGAGATTCTCCAATCTCACGTTGAAGGAAACGATGACGCGATTGTGGTGTCGGGTATTGGAGCTAATAATTTTGAACATAAAACGGGTTTTATTCAAATGGTTTCCGCTACACCATTTTTAGGCTGTACTAATGATGACCCACACACTCATATCAAACGTTTCATACAATTAGCAAACACCGTCAAATACAATGGGGTGCCACAAGAGGCTATTCGTTTACAACACTTTCCTTTTTCCCTCGAGGGACAAGCCCGGATTTGGCTTGATAAGGAACCACCCCAATGTATTACAACATGGATTGACTTAGAGACCAAGTTCATAAACTACTTTTTCCCACCACCACGGACCACCTCTTTAAGGAATGAAATCATTACTTTTGAACAACAATATGGGGAAACGTTTAGTGAGTCTTGGGATCGATTTAAAGAGCTTTTAAGAAAATGTCCACAACACCGTTTCACTAAAGTGCATCAAATCAATACGTTTTACAATGGTTTAACTCTAAATGACCAAGACTCACTTAATAGTGCCGCGGGGGGCAATATTCTTGTAAAATCAATGAACGAGGCTTGGGCCATAATTGAAAACAAGGCTAAAGTGCAAACCAAGAGTGTTAGGGCTACTTTGAAAAGTGCTAGTTCTAGTGAGAATGATAAGAGAATTGATAAGCTTACGTTGTTTGTTGAATCAATTGCTCTAAAAACCCAAGCCCTCAATGGTCAAGTTAATGCCATGAAAGAAACTTGTGAAACGTGTGAGACTTGTGGTGGACCACATTCATATTTTAATTGTGTCAAGGTTTACAATAATCAACAAGAAGTTTATGCTTATAATAACAATGAAAATGAGCGGATTCATTTCAAACCAAATGTTGATGTTACCCATTTGTCTTACAAGTCTAATAACTATTTGGCTCCCTCGGGTTTTGTAGCACCACAAAGACCATCCCCACCCGCCCAAAATAGGAACCAAGGTCCTCAACGGGGTAATTTTCAAGGAAATTCTAATCAACGGGGTTTTAATCAAAATCAAGGGAATTTTCAAGGGAAAAACCAAGGGTTCAATAATCAAAATCAAGGATTTAATAACCAAGGTTTTCAAAATCAAGGATTTAATCAAGGTTATAATCAATATCAAAACCAAGGTTTTCCTAATCAAGGTTTTCCTAATCAAGGGTATAATCAAATGAACATGTATAATCCTCAAATGGACTTGGTTTTACAAAAATTGACCGACCATGAGCGAATTATGAGAGAGATGCAAGAATCGACCGATAAGAAATTTTTGACAATGATTCAAACCCTTCGTCCCCAAGGTACCCTCCCTTCGAACACCGTGACCAATCCTAGGGCTAATGTTAATGCTATCACTACTAGGAGCGGTAAGACCACCGTAGAACCTTTCTATTCCCCACCTAACCAAGGACCCGAGATACCTTCTTCTTCTACCCACCCTACTTCTCCTTCTACTTGTGACATACCACCCGTTATGCCTTCGTCTACACCTTATGTTCCACCGATACCTAAATTTTCTACCACACCTTCGGTTCCCAAACTGGTTCTTTCACCTTCCATTTCAATTCCTCCTCCACCAAAGGATGTGAGTGAGCAATCCACTCCAAAGCCTTCATCTCAACCCAATATACCTTATCCCTCAAGGTTGCGGAAAGAGAAATTGAAGAATAAGGATGATATTCAAGTTTCGAACTTCCTAAAAATGTTCAAACAATTGAGTTTTAATATCACCTTTGCCAAGGCGCTCGCTCACATGCCTAAGTATGCTAAGATGTTTAAGGACCTTTTAAGTGATAAGGAAAAATTGCTCGATATTGCCAATACCCAATTAAATGAGAATTGTTCCGCGGTTCTTTTTAGAAAATTACCGGTTAAGTTAGGAGATCCCGGTCGATTCCTTATTCCTTGTAATTTTCCGGGTGTTGAGAATTGTATGGCCTTGGCGAATCTTGGAGCGAGTATCAATCTTATGCCATTGTCCGTGTGGAAACAATTATCTTTACCCGAGCTAGTCCCCACTCATATGACATTGGAATTAGCTAACCGTATGGTTGCTTATCCGGTGGGGATAGCCGAGGATGTTTTTGTAGGAGTCGACAAATTCACTTTTCCCGCCGATTTCGTTGTAGTCGACTATGAGATGGATCCCCGTGTTCCCTTAATTGTGGGACGACCCTTCTTGAGAACCGGGCGTACATTGATTGATGTAGCCGCGGGTGAGCTTATCATGAGGGTCGGGGATGATAAAATCGTCTTTAACATGGGTAAACTTTCCAAACTTCCCGATGAGCCCGAATCCGTGAATTATATCGATGTGCTCGACGAAGCATGCGAAGAACATTTTCACGAGGCTTGTAAGAGCGGGATTTCTACTTTGCCTCATGTTGAGACCGTAGCTTCTGTTGCTCCTTCATTGACTCCATTTGGAGAAACTGACTTTCTTTTACAAGAATTTGAAGCGAGTTTAGGGGATGTGGATTTAAAATATGACGATTCTCCCACCGATTGGGAAGAAGACATTCGTACCATTGAGAGACTTCTCAATGAGGACCATATTTCTCCACCTACTCCTAAGGAAGTTACAAACGTGGATCCTAATTTGACTAAGCCTTCCATTGACAATCCACCGGATTTAGAGCTTAAGGATTTACCGTCTCATTTTGAGTACGTTTTCTTAGAGGAGGATAATAAGTTACCCGTCATTATTGCTAAGGACTTAAAAGAAGACGAAAATATCGACTTATCGATGTGCTTAAGAATCATAAGAAAGCAATTGTTTGGAAAATCTCCGACATCCGTGGAATTGATCCTAATTTTTGCACTCATAAAATTCTCATGGAAGATGACTTTAAACCCGCAATCCAAAATCAAAGAAGGGTTAATCCAAAAATTCATGAAGTCATTAAGAAAGAAGTTATCAAACTTCTAGATGCCAGAATGATTTACCCTATCTCGGATTCGCCATGGGTTAGTCTCGTCCATTGTGTGCCTAAGAAAGGCGGAATCACCGTTGTTCCCAATGAAAACAACGAGTTGATTCCTACTCGACTCGTGACGGGTTGGCGAGTTTGCATCGACTATCGTAAGCTCAATGATGCCACTCGTAAGGATCATTTCCCTCTTCCTTTCATGGATCAAATGCTCGAGCGTTTAGCGGGTAATGATTTCTATTTCTTCTTAGATGGTTTTTTCGGATATTTTCAAATCCCTATCGATCCAAAAGACCAAGAGAAAACCACATTCACTTGTCCCTGTGGAACATTTGCTTACAAAAGAATGCCTTTCGGCTTATGAAATGCTCCCGGGACTTTCCAAAGGTGTATGATGGTGATATTTCATGACATGGTTGAAGAAACTATGGAAGTCTTTATGGACGATTTCTCGGTCTATGGTGATTCTTTCTCTTCTTGCCTTGCTAATTTAGAACGTATGCTTAAACGATGTGAAGACACTCGTCTCGTTCTTAATTGGGAAAAATGCCATTTCATGGTAAAAGAAGGCATCGTCCTCGGTCATAAAATTTCCAAAGCCGGTATCAAAGTCGACCGTGCTAAAGTTGACGTCATTGCTAAGTTACCTCCACCAACCACCGTCAAAGGAGTTAGAAGTTTTTTAGGCCATGCGGGATTTTATCGACGTTTCATCCAAGATTTCTCGAAAATAGCTCGTCCAATGACTCATCTCTTAGACAAGGATGCTCCTTTCATCTTCTCTCAAGAATGTCTCGACTCTTTCGAACTTCTTAAACGTAAACTAACTAAGGCACCGGTCTCTCTCCAAATTGGGAGTTACCTTTCGAGCTCATGTGCGATGCTAGTGATTTCGCGGTAGGAGCGGTTTTAGGTCAACGAGTTAACAAACATTTCCAACCCATTCATTATGCTAGTAAGACAATGACGGGGGCTCAATTGCATTATACCACTACCGAAAAAGAGCTTTTAGTCGTAGTGTATGCTTTGGAGAAATTCCGCCCCTATCTTGTGCTTTTCACCACCATCGTTTACACCGACCATTCCGCCTTGAAATACTTGTTGACCAAACAAGATGCTAAACCGAGACTTCTTCGTTGGGTTTTGCTCCTACAAGAATTTAAAATCGAAATTCGTGATAAAAAGGAAGCGGAAAACCTAGTCGCGGATCATCTTAGTAGACTTGAGGATCCTTATCAAGGGGAACCTCCAAATCAAGAGATTAATGAATCTTTTCCCCTTGAGACCTTAATTTATATTAATTCTAATCTTGATGATACCCCATGGTTTGCGGACATTGCAAACTATTTGGCGGGTGGTGTTCTTATAGAAGGGTTATCGTCCCAACAAAAGAAAAAATTCTTCAAGGACGTTAAAACGTACTATTGGGACGACCCTTATCTTTTCAAGCAATGTGCGGATTTAATCATTCGTAGATGTGTTGATGGGCTGGCGGCTTTACAAATCCTTGAAGCTTGACATAAAGGACCCACCGGTGGTCACTTTGGTCCTAATTACACCGCTAAAAAAGTTTTCGACTCCGGATTCTATTGGCCCACCATTTATCATGATGCACATGAAATGGTTAAGCATTGTGATGCTTGCCAAAGACAAGGCAAGATCACACATAAAGATGAGATGCCTCAAAATTTCATCCAAGAGTGTGAAATCTTTTACGTGTGGGGCATGATAGGTGTGTAAACACCCATCTTTTCTACCACTTAATTACAATAATAACCGAGCCAAAACGTGTATTTTATGTCTTTTATGTTGGAATTATGCGTGGTTTGTGTTTTTGTTGTGATTTAGGACGAAAAGGTGAAAAGTGGAGAAAACACGGGCATTTACGGACTTTTATTGAAGAAAAAGATGAAAGACGAAGTCAAGAAGTCAAGAGTCCAAAAATAACGGAAGTCCGAGACCAATTCTGAAGATTTATCGAAGAAAAAGTCAAAAGACGGATGTTTATCAAAAGCCGAGAAACTCAAGTCTAATTTATTGAAGAAATTAAAGACGAGTTCAAAAGAAATCCCGAGCCACAAGTCATTAGAGTCCAAGTTTAAAGAAGATTAGAAGAATAAAGGACTAATGGTGCAATTAATGAAGATTAAAGAAGGAAGGACTTAATATTGTAATTAAGAAGAAAGGAAGGAGGGGAGGAAGCTTCCTAATCCTCCCCTATATATAGTTTAGTTTTAATCACTTTTCATGTTGTTGACTAAGTGTGACAATTAGTCTTCCACCATTTACTTACCTTGCACCTTTAATTCATGTCAATTTAAATACTTGTCAATTTAAATACCTTGTCTTGCACCTTAAATTCCTTTAATTTCAAGTAAGTTTTCATTTAATTCTTGTCAATCTTTACTTTATCTTGTTAATCTCTTATCTACCTTTCTTGATCTTTGATTTTTATGTTTATGTTTGTGTTCATGTTCATGTTCTTACTTTGATCAAGTGGGTTTTTTGATTATTATGGTTAAATTTGTTTGTTTTGTTGATTTAAATTGTTAGTTTATGATTATTGAATGTTTTGTTATTAGTTTAGTTTAATCGTTTGTTTGATTTTGGTTAAATTCGTGTTTAGATTCTTGTTACTGTGTTCCCTTGTTCTTCGGGGGTGTTTGGTTTTGTGTCTGAGATTCCCAGGTAGTTCCGGATCAAGATAAGAAAGGCTGCTCATTCGGAACTTTCAAAGTTCCGAACCAGTGGGTTTCATCCGGAACATTCAGAGTTCCGACTCAAGGGGGCTTCATCCGGAACATTCAAAGTTCCGACTCAAGGGGCTTCATCCGGAACATTCAAAGTTCCGGACGAAAACTTCCGGATCAAGGGGATGTTCCGGATCAGCAACTCATTCGGAACATTAGAAGTTCCGAACGAATCTTCCGAGTCAAGTTCCGGACGAAATCTTCCGAGTCAAGACTTACGAATGAAAAGTTCCGGATCACCAAGGTTTATTCGGAACTCAAAAAGTTCCGAGTCAAGCATTCATTCGGAAGAGTTCCGAATCAACAAGTTCTGACTCATAAACTTCCGAATCAAGGGTTTCTTTCAAGTTTGTGTTAGTATCTCTTTTTAAGTTTCTGTCTTTTATTTTCAAGATTTACTTTTCCCGCCTTTTATTTTAGTTGCACTTTAAGTTTACTTGCCTTAGATTTATTTTAGCCTTGCCTTAGTTTAAGTTTTAGTTGCGTTTTTAAGTTTGCCTTAGATAGTTTTAAGTTTGCGTTACTTTCTTTTAGTGCCTTTTTAATTTCTCGTCTCGCTTTTAAATACTTGCCCATTATTTTAATTAGACTTAGATTTACTTTAATTGCACTTTTACTTTAAAGTTTCGTACTTTTATTTTAATATACTACAACGACACATTTTTGTTTCACCAAAATAAAACTGATTCACATAGAGAACCTAGATCAATTCGATTAGACATACTTAAACGAACTAAATTTTATACGGGGTGTCAAAAGCCTTGTATCAAATGGCGCCGCTGCCGGCTCTTTTCGTAAAGATTAACGGTTTTCTGTGAAAGACGCGTTGCTTTTTGGGATCCGTTCCCTTGTGAGCGTTATTTTTCTTGCATAAAAAATTCAAAAAATCATAAAAATTAAAAATTGATAAAAATCCATAAAAATTAAAAATTTCAAAAATCCAAAAAGATTTTATCTTCAACAATAACAATAATGTTCTTCCACAGCCCGATCTTCGAACAATGGAAAAACTTTGTCAACCAACCATGTTTGGACGAGGAGGACCGATTGCGCCGATGCAAATCAACGCTCCTGAGTTTTCGTTGAAGCACCACATGATTCAGCAAGTGCAAACAAACCCATTCCGTGGATTTCCTGATGATGATGCCAACAAACACCTCGACAAGTTCATTACAATTACCCAAAGCATGAAGTTGCCTGGTGCCACAATGGATGTTCTTCGCCTACAACTCTTCCCACATACTTTATCGCATCACGTCGAGAAATGGTTTGATCGTCTCCCGAAGAATTCAATTCACACTTGGGATGACATGACTCAACGCTTTTTATCGCGCTACTTTCCACCATCCATGGTCACGATCCTTCACAATCAAATCAGCGGTTTCATGCAAGACCCTGATGAATCTCTTTTTGATGCTTGGGAGAGATATAATGTCTTGATCGATAGATGTCCAAACCACAACATGCTACCTGTGACCTTAATTGATACTTTCTACAACGGTTTGACTTTTCGCGATCGTGATACGATTAATGCAGCCGCCGGTGGCACATTCATGAAAAGGAGACCCGAGGAGTGTAGAGAGCTAATTGAGAACATGACTACTCACCACAAAAACTGGGATTCCTCTACTTCTTCAAGGAACAACCCGAGAGTCAATGTTTCCTCCACCTCAGCAAACCCTGATATGACCGAACTTACCCGTGTGTTGACTGAAATGAACAAAAGTATGCAACTCTTGGCTTCAAACCAACAACAACAACAAGTTAAAGCTGTTGCTGCTCCTTGTGAAACATGCGGCAGTCCTCACTCATACACCGATTGTCCTTCTACTCAAGGAAATCCGGAAAATGTGTATGTAGCTTATGGTAATTATTCACTGGAAAATTACCAAGCTCGACCTCAAGGGGATAGAAATTTGTTGAGCTACCGATCAAACAATTACCTTTCACCCGGTTTTTCTCCTCCAAACCAAAACCCCGCCAACAACTACAATAGAAGCAACCAAATCCCACCAAGAGCTTCTAATCCTTATAACCCTCCCGCCCAACAAACCCCACCCATTAATCCCGATGTTGAAGCCATCATGAGAACTCAAGGTGAGCAAATCAAGAATCTACAGAGCCAAATAATCAATTTGAAAGGAGATATCACGAAGCAAGGAAATGAGATAAGATCTGAGGTTCGCGATAATATTCAATCCTCCTTCAGCACTCAAACGAATGAATTAAAGAATATGTTGGCTAGTTTCTTGCCCTCCACTCAACCTTCTACCTCAAGTTCTCTACCTTCAAACACCGTCACTAATCCGCGAGCTAATGTGAGTGCTATTACTACTCGTAGTGGAGTTACCATCGTAGGACCACCAATCCCACCCTCATCATCTACACCTCCTCCACCACCATGTATCCCTACTCCTCCTACACCTAGTATTAGTGCACCATTACCGTCTCCGCCTCGTCATGACGATGTCCCCAGGAAGGACCCTTCAACATCTCAACCTTCACCAACTACACCTTCCACCTATAAACCCAACATCCCATATCCTTCTCGCTTGAACAAGCCTAACTTGCTAACAAAGGAGGACTCTCAAATAACAAACTATATCAAGATGGTTTCTCAAATGAACTTCAACATTAGTTTTCTAGAAGCACTTGTCCACATGCCCAAATTTGTTAAAGCATTTAAGGAATTGCTTAACAAGAAGGAGAAGCTGATTGAACTCGCCAACACACGCTTAAATGAGAACTGCTCTGCAGTCATTCTCAAAGAACTTCCGGAAAAGCTTGGAGATCCCGGTCGTTTTGTGTTACCTTGCGTGTTCAACAAAACTGAAGAATTTACTGCCCTTGCTGATCTCGGGGCCAGTATTAATTTGATGCCACTGAGTGTTTGGAAAACACTATCATTGCCTGACCTCACTCCAACGAAGATGACTCTCGAAATTGCAAATCGCACTCTCGCTTACCCTGTTGGTATAGCCGAAGACGTGTTTATTAAAGTTGGCACATTTACTTTCCCGGTCGATTTTGTCGTAGTTGATTATGAAATGGACCCTCGTATCCCTTTAATACTTGGTCGGCCATTCTTGAGAACCGGACGAGCTTTAGTTGATGTTGCCGAAGGTGAGTTAATCTTAAGAGTCGTGAATGATTCAAAAGTTTTTAAAATGGGGAAGCTTACAGACAAATCCTTTGGAGGTCGAGAATCAGTGAATATGATTAATGTGCATGATGATTTTGTCGTCTACAACAATCCTCTATTCGACTCTTCTATTGATAATCCACTTTTTCAAGATGATATGGATGATTCTCGCTCCACTTTGGAAGCTTCTCCCATTTATGATTCTCCACCGGTCTTTGACGCTTATGATGATGATGATTCTAGCTCAGATTCGAATGATTATGATGACCTTACTTCTGAGTATCCCGATCTGCCCACGTATGATGATTTCGATGAGGCTGATACTCTTTCGAGCGATTCTTCACATGATGAAGATCCTCCGCCATCACTCGATCCTACTTTGGACAATTACTCATTTGAGGAAGACTTCTCTGAATTTCTCAACACTTACTTCCCTCATGAGAGTGATGCTCCTCCTTATGACTTTGAAGATTATCGTCTTGATCCTACTTTGGATTTGAAGCACATTCTTTCTAAGGAGAAGAAACCGGTCGACACCGAAATCCGCAGCACATATGATTTAACACCTCTTTGTCTCCCTTCTGAGGACGAGGTTGTGCTTCTTCGCGGATCTTCTTCCCATTCTGCTGAGCCTGAGTGCTATTTTCCCTTAAAGGAAAAGGTGTTCGACCCCGGTAGTGAAGTCTTTAAGCCATCTCAGTATCCACTTGATGAAATAAAAGGAAATATCTTTGGAACTTATGGAAATCGGCTTGCACCACTTCACCCTTGCTTCCACCGTGCTCCATCGCTGCATAAGGGAACCTTGCCTACTCTTCTTTGGCTTGCCTTGTTCGCCTTAAGCTTGTGCTATTTGATGGATGAGAATTATGTCTTTAATCCTGGTGAATATGTTTCATGCTTCTTCCGTTGATGATCAAGGTTGAGTCAGGCTCACGACTCGGTATACAAAAACCAAGCGCTTCTTGGGAGGCAACCCATGCATCTATCTTTTAGCTTTCTTTATCATAAGTGTAGGGGAGACCCGTTGGTTTGCTTTCTTCTCCTCTCTCTTAATCAGGGATTCGAGCTTCAATGATCCACTCTTGATGATTCTTGACGACCCGTGATTCCATGCTCACTTCTTCCTGGTTCTATCCTAAACTCTTTTCGATTCACTATTTTATATTTTCTCAATATTAAAATAGGAATCTCTTTAGTTGTCTCTTCCTTAGCGAGATTTAAACAACGTGCACAATGTCCTAAGTGCAGAGGAGTTTACTCCCACATGCTTAAACATTGAGGACAATGTTTATCTTTAGTGTAGGGGGGACTTCTATCGAAGTTAAGTGGTCTTTTCCTTGTATTTGTCCTCATTTTAACCGGAAAATCAATTTTTCGACATTTTTCAAAAAATTTGATCTATTTTGGCCTATTAGTTTTGCCCTTTGTATAGTTATTTTCTTTCCTTATTAGAATAAATGTTTAATAAAGTGGTTTTAATTTTCAAACGTTGTGAATCTTTTGACTCAACCCGAGTTTACTTATCTAAGTTACTCTAGCTAGTATCCTTAACATGTTTAAATCAAGTTTTGCTAGGCTTTTATATAGGGAGCTATAAAACGCGAAAGTCTTAACTCTCACGGGTTAAGAACAAGAACTTTTCGCAAGTTTCTATAACTGATCCTAGAGAGTCGTTTATCAAGGGAACTTTAAAACGCGATTTCTAAACTTGAAAGAGTCTAAGAATTTGCAAGATCCTATAGGCGACTCGAAAACCCAAAACTTTGATTTAATAGGCTAAGCATCCACGAGTCTCATTACTTGAGATCTTAAACTGTGGAGAACGAGAGATGATAGAGCCAATTATAAGTTCGGTATTCTTTCGTGAATTTATGTGAGTTAATTATGAGCCTATTCTCCCATCGCTTGCTAAAAAATTTATCTGCTAATAAATAAGGTTGTACGATTTGAAAAGTTACTTAGCTTCTAGACCAAGATCGTTTAAAAGTTGCTCGGTATGGATTAGAGTTCATAGCCAAGGCATAACTTATTGAATCGGGATGCGAAGATTGGCGAGTCTAAAAAGGCCCTAACAAGGCATGAGGGCTATATTTTGTTGCTAAAGATCCGAAGTGATGTGAAGAATCATTTATCGAAAATCAATATGAAGGATCGAGACACACGACGTAAAGCAAAAACTCCCCAAAAGTCATGGAGAAGTGTATCCGAAAAGACCCTAACAAGGTATGAGGATAAATAGATCCAAGTCATTAAAGGAGGCGGATCGTTGTATATCAAAGTCCAAAATAAAGATTGGAAAAAATGAAGAAGTCGTGGTCCAAGTATGAATCTCTCAAAACTTCAAATGAAGAAATTCCATTATGAAGAGAAGGCCATAATTTCATGAACGTCTCTCAAGGTTTGAAGTATAAAGTCGCTGCCAAATATCGGTCCGAGAAAGGTCTCAAATCGCGAAGCGAGTTATGCCAAGATATGAACTTTATGAGGTCCCGAGAAGTAGTTTTAAAAGATTTTGTCCTTTAGCTAACTATTGATTAAATCGTTCACCTTATTTTCGGACAAAATAACTATCTAAATAAGTTAAAAATGCATCCTCGTGATCATTCAAGACAATAATAAAATATAAGAGATAACCATAGGAATAAGGGAGTCTAAGTGAGTAATTGGCCCACATGAGTTCGTGATAGTCTACTAACTTATAATAACAATGATCTTGTTTTTAAACTTGGTTTGGAGAAAGTGAAAACTTGAGGATGATGATTATTCATAACATTTCCAAAACCCAAGGTATGCTTTTGATTTCTTTATTTTGTATGTTTTTAATTTTCTATCTCTTTAATAAAGGCCACTATGGATTGATTATGATGAAAAGTGTAAACGTGCTTTGTAACTAATGCATTGCATGAGGACATTGCAATGGTCAAGTGTAGGGGATTTGATAGGTGTGTAAACACCCATCTTTTCTACCACTTAATTACAATAATAACCAAGCCAAAACGTGTATTTTATGTCTTTTATGTCGGAATTATGCGTGGTTTGTGTTTTTGTTGTGATTTAGGACGAAAAGGTGAAAAGTGGAGAAAACACGGGCATTTACGGACTTTTATTGAAGAAAAAGATGAAAGACGAAGTCAAGAAGTCAAGAGTGCAAAAATAACGGAAGTCCGAGACCAATTCTGAAGATTTATCAAAGAAAAAGTCAAAAGACGGAAGTTTATCAAAAGCCGAGAAACTCAAGTCTAATTTATTGAAGAATTTAAAGACGAGTTCAAAATAAATCCCGAGCCACAAGTCATTAGAGTCCAAGTTTAAATAAGATTAGAAGATTAAAGGACTAATGGTGCAATTAATGAAGATTAAAGAAGGAAGGACTTAATCTTGTAATTAAGAAGAAAGGAAGGAGGGGAGGAAGCTTCCTAATCCTCCCCTATATATAGTTTAGTTTTAATCACTTTTCATGTTGTTGACTAAGTGTGACAATTAGTCTTCCACCATTTACTTACCTTACACCTTTAATTCATGTCAATTTAAATACTTGTCAATTTAAATACCTTGTCTTGCACCTTAAATTCCTTTAATTTCAAGTAAGTTTTCATTTAATTCTTGTCAATCTTTACTTTATCTTGTTAATCTCTTATCTACCTTTCTTGATCTTTGATTTTTATGTTTATGTTTGTGTTCATGTTCAGGTTCTTACTTTGATCAAGTGGGTTTTTTGATTATTGTGGTTAAATTTGTTTGTTTTGTTGATTTAAATTGTTAGTTTATGATTATTGAATGTTTTGTTATTAGTGTAGTTTAATCGTTTGTTTGATTTTGGTTAAATTCGTGTTTAGATTCTTGTTACTGTGTTCCCTTGTTCTTCGGGGGTGTTTGTTTTTGTGTCTGAGATTCCCAGGTAGTTCCGGATCAAGATAAGAAAGGCTGCTCATTCGGAACATTCAAAGTTCCGAACCAGTGGGTTTCATCCGGAACATTCAGAGTTCCGACTCAAGGGGGCTTCATCCGGAACATTCAAAGTTCCGACTCAAGGGGCTTCATCCGGAACATTCAAAGTTCCGGACGAAAACTTCCGGACGAAAACTTCCGGATCAAGGGGAAGTTCCGGATCAGCAACTTATTCGGAACATTAGAAGTTCCGAACGAATCTTCCGAGTCAAGTTCCAGACGAAATCTTCCGAGTCAAGACTTCCGAACGAAAAGTTCCAGATCACCAAGGTTTATTCGGAACTCAAAAAGTTCCGAGTCAAGCGTTCATTCGGAAGAGTTCCGAATCAACAAGTTCCGACTCAGAAACTTCCGAATCAAGGGTTTCTTTCAAGTTTGTGTTAGTATCTCTTTTTAAGTTTCTGTCTTTTATTTTCAAGCTTTAATTTTCCCGCCTTTTATTTTAGTTGCACTTTAAGTTTACTTGCCTTAGATTTATTTTAGCCTTGCCTTAGTTTAAGTTTTAGTTGCGTTTTAAGTTTGCCTTAGATAGTTTTAAGTTTGCGTTACTTTCTTTTAGTGCCTTTTTAATTTCTCGTCTCGCTTTTAAATACTTGCCCATTATTTTAATTAGACTTAGATTTACTTTAATTGCACTTTTACTTTAAAGTTTCGCACTTTTATTTTAATATACTACAACGACATATTTTTGTTTCACCAAAATAAAAGTGAGTCACATAGAGAACCTAGATCAATTCGATTAGACATACTTAAACGAACTAATTTTTTATACGGGGTGTCAAAAGCCTTGTATCAGGGCATCGACTTTATGGGGCCATTTCCATCATCCAAAGGTAACAAGTACATCCTCATAGCCGTTGACTACGTATCAAAATAGGTTGAAGCAGAGGCTTTACCTACTAACGATGCGAGGGTGGTTGTTAACTTCTTGAAACAATTGTTTGCTCGATTCGGTGTACCTCGTGCTATTATTAGTGATCGCGGGACTCATTTTTGCAATGATCAATTTGCACGAGTCATGGCTAAGTATGGTGCCAATCACCGACTTTCCACCGCGTATCATCCAAAAACTAATGGACAAGCCTAGGTTTCTAACCGTGGTCTTAAGAGAATCTTAGAGCGAACCATGGGAGAGCATCGTGCCTCATGGGCTGATAAATTAGATGATGCTTTGTGGGCTTACTGTACCGCTTATAAGACACCTATAGGTTGTACTCCTTATCGCCTTGTGTACGGAAAGGCGTGCCACCTCCCCATTGAGTTGGAGCATAAGGCTTATTGGGCCTTGAAATGGGCTAATTTTGACATAAACAAAGCCGGTGATCATAGGAAAATCCAACTCAATGAACTCAATGAACTTAGGAATGAGGCTTATGAAAATTCATTAATCTACAAGGAGAAGACTAAGCTCATTCATGACTCCAAGATTAAGAACCGAGAGTTCCATGTTGGTGATCAAGTTTTACTCTTTAACTCTCGGTTGAAAATCTTTTCGGGTAAACTTAAGAGCCGTTGGTCCTGTCCATTCGCCGTGGCCCAAGTCTTCCTTTATGGCACCATTGAGTTATCCCAATCAAATGGGCCCAATTTTAAGGTGAGTGGCCAACGGGTTAAGTTGTACTATGGAGAGGACATCTCTCATGAGATGATTCCATCCCTCTCTACATTTCCCTTGAATTAATTCAGGAAATCGAGTCGAGCTAGAGACTCGTGATAAATAAATCAAGCATCGTATAACTAGGTTAGATTTTTACCTTTACCATCCTTTCCACCCTTTTTTGCCTTCACCCATTTCCACCAATAAGTGTAGGGGGGAGCCAAGTAGGTTGTTTGTATGTTGTGATGTTGTGCAGGGACATGAGCTTTAATGATCCACTTTTGGTACTTTTGACGCGACCCGTGATCCCGTGTTTCCCGTGTACCCGGTTCTATCAAAACTATTGTGATTCATACATGTATATAAATAAGACGAATAAATGTAGTCACTTTAGTTGTCCCTTCCTTAGCTCGATTTTAAACAACGTACTCAATGTCCTAAGTGTAGGGGAGTTTATTCTTCCACATGCCTAAACATTGACGACAATGTTTATATTAAGTGTAGGGGGGACTTCTATCGAATTTTAGTGGACTTTTCCATGAATTTGACCCCATTAAACCGGAAAATTTTAAAAAATTTCAAACGTTTTTCAAATTTTTGATCTATTTTGGCCTAGTTGTATTTCCATCTATTTTCTTTCCTTTTGTCATCGCATCGTAATAATTTCCATTTCAAGAATAAAGTAAAAAAATAAATAAATGAATAAAATGGTTTTAACAAGTTTAGATATCTTCGATATATTAGGCCCGTCGTGAATATTTTGACTCAACCCGAGTTTACTTATCCAAGTTTACTCTAGCTAGTATCCTTAACCATATGGACCTTAATTGGTTTATTAGGCTAAGCATCCACGAGTCTCATTCTTTGAGATTTTAAATTGTGGAGAACGAGAGATGATAGAGTTGATAATAAGTTTAAGGGTTAATTTTTGCTTATATGAGTTTTTGTGGCTCTTTCTTCCCGCTTGTATATTTAATTGCTTAATAAATGAGGATTTCTGCGGTGTAGATTCGATATCTTAACTCTTAGCCAAATCTTTATTCTCCTTGTAATTAAAGCATGAACACATTGAGGGTTCCAGCGTTGTGGACTTCCGACTAAGGTGGCTCATAACCACTAAGTAGGAGGTATTCGGACCATGGGACCGCGTAATTTGGCCTACTATATATATCATAAATAAAGAAAGAATAAGATTAAAACATGACCTCAAGGAGCCTTAGGGTGTGGGGCATGTAGCACGAACCTTGTCATTAGAGCCTTAGGGTGTATGGCATGGTAAGTGTTGAATAAAAATTGATCAAAAATCAATTCCCTCATTTATTGTTCAAGGAGCCTTAGGGTGTGGACAATATATGGGGAGCATTTTTACATCTTAAAGAGCCTAAGGGTATATGATGTGAACTTGGTAAACTCCACATAAAGTCAACATGACTTTGGAGGAATAATTAAGAAGTAGTACTATTGGCCAAATTTTGGGTCCGGGAATTTATTCCCCAAATCGTGTTAAATCATCCTTGATGTGGGCTTACTTTAGTAACAACGTTTTTTAGGACGAGGTTAGGTTTTGAGTGTCGGGTTTGCACCGTTTTGCCTTCATTTTTGGATTAATAATTATCGAATAAGTCAAATGAGCCTACGGGTGAATGACAATCAATAAAATCTAGAGATACAACGTAGGAATTGTAGAAAGAGTATTACACAATTGTCTTATATAAGTGGTTTTAACTTGAGGACTTATGGTAAACAATGATCTCATTTTTAAGCTTGGTATGGGGAACGTGAAACTTGAGGGTGATTAATATTCATAACAGCAAAGCCCTAATTTAAGTCTTAGATTTATTTACAAGTTTCTTCCATCAAATAATTTTCAAGTTAATAAATTTTTATAAATTTTGTTTCCTTTTAAGTTTTTATGGTAGTAGTAGTAGTATATCTTAATAAAGGCCGAGATGGATTAATAATGAGAAAAATGTAACTTTATGCTTTAAAATAATGCATTGCATGGGGTCATTGCAATGTTCAAGTGTAGGGGATTTAATAAGTGTGTAAACACTTATCCTTTTGCCACTAAAATCAAGGAAAAACAAGACCTAATCATGTGTTTAGTATCGAAAATGTCGGAATTACGCGTGGTTTTGTGTTTTTGTGTAAAATAGGTACAAATGATCAAAAGGAAAGAAAACACGGGATTTCACGGTCAAATGTTGAAGAAAAGTCCAAGAAAGAGACGAAGCAAAGTCAAAGACCAAAAGTGTGCCAAAGATCACAAAAACCGGCAATTCGACACGGTTTTGAAGAAATGAACAAAAAAGCCGAAATCGAGCTCGTTTTAGTGGATTTAATCATTTACGAAGATAATCGGCACAAGTGGGTCCCACATTCGGGTTAATGGGCTCAAAAGCCCATTTAAGGATTTAAAAGTATTTACTCTTGGTAAAAAGCCCAATGCATGACCCAAAAATAATACAAAGTTAAACAAATGGAGTATTTACAATTTCAGCCCAAAGCCCAATTGCTTACGCATTAAGGGACGGATTGTGTAATGGGCCAAGCCCAATTGACTAATTAAACATTGGATGGACGGTTAAAGTTTAAGTAAATGGAATTTACTTTTGGTCAACACACAACCACAAACGTATAACGTTTACCCACCCACACACTTTTATACCCTCACACGTATTTAACAATTACCCACTCTCCCATTTTTGTTTCGATACAACCAAAGTAAACCACCATCATTTCTCTCCCAACACACAGCCTCTATTATTTACTATACCCAAACCCTAGAACAAAATTTACTCATCAAAAATTGGGGGTTTTACCCAAAGTGTGTGATTCACACACTTGGGGATTAAATCCCCAAGTTAATCGGAAGATCCAACAACTTGTGGTCCTCATCTCTATCCTACGTGGCTCCAATCCCTCTTTTGATTGGATAACCCACATCACCACCACTACATCATCCAATAAAAATCGTCCACATCACCCTCAAACTAGCACAACAAACACAAAAGTGCCACGAGGGTAATCCGTGTGACCCCTGAGTGCTTTTCATACGTTGATTGAAGAAAGAAGAAAGAGAAGAAGAATGGACAGCTCAGATTCGATTGATTACTCTCGAAGCTTCATGAAGAAGCCTTGGGGATTGGCTATAAAAAACCCCTCATTTGTGTAATTTTACTGCCTTTCTTTTTAGTTTAATTTTTATTTCTGAAAAATAGATTTTAGGTTTAATGTAATTTCTTTTTTTCAAGTATTGTAATCAGTTTTATATATTAATGAAATTTCAACTTTCGGTTTAAATATTGTCTTGATAATTATTATTGCATTTTTATCTTAAATCTGCTTTGATTAAATAACTATTGAATTAAAAAGGTAGGAATAATTTCCCCTACTGGGAAATTATAAAAAAAATTATATTAGTTCGG
Source organism: Glebionis coronaria (assembly GCA_025667525.1). Classification (NCBI taxonomy): domain Eukaryota; kingdom Viridiplantae; phylum Streptophyta; class Magnoliopsida; order Asterales; family Asteraceae; genus Glebionis; species Glebionis coronaria. The sequence goes on from CM046876.1 coordinate 245,791,342, forward strand.
TTTGATTCACTGTTCATGGTTCGGATGATGGTACGGTTGGGGTAATAAAGGTGGTGTTCGTTGTTTCGGTTCATATGGGGTTCAGCGCCCACCTACGTCTCAAAGGAAATCATCAAAAGGTTCTTCTTCTTTTTAGTATTTTTGTTAAGTTTAGTTTAATATAAATCTGCTTGTGCGTTTTAATCTGAATTAGATATATTTAAGTTGTTTGGCTGAATCAGTTTTTGTTATTATCTGCTTGTGTAGTTACTGTTTGGTTTTGAGTTTGATTAGATCTGCTTAATATTCTGCTTTAAACTGATCAGTTAATGGTACGGTGTTAATATGTTTTGTTTTGAAGTTGTTTGGATCTGCTTGGTACTAGTTTAAGTTTATTGGATTCGGTTTTAGCTTAAGTTTAGTATTAATTCAATTTGTGTTTATTTAAATCTGATTGTTTAGCTTATTTGTTCGGAATTAAGTTTAGTTGGTTCAGATTAGTTAAGTTGTTTGTTTTGGGTTTGCTTATTTAGGATAATCCGCTTATAGGTTCTTGCTTATATGTGCTATTTGTTTGCTTGCTGATATAATTAGATTTGCTTTGTTTTTATAAGTTCTTGTTACTGTCTTTTTTATCTTATGCTTATTTGATTTTCTTTTTTTTTAGTTTTTATTTTGCTTATTTGTTCAACTGCTTATTTGTCTTGGCTGTTTAGCTTATTTAGCTGTAATTAGCTTATATTGTTTTGCTGTTTACTGCTTAAAAGCTCAGATACAATTGGTCTGAGTAATATAAAAATTCCAAAAAAAATATTAATAGCAAAAATAGCGTCTGGTCCAGGACTCGAACCTGCGACCTCTCGCTAAACAGTCCTGCACCTTAACCAATTTAGCCAGTACTCCTTTTGTGTTTTATTTTGCTTTAAGTAATTAATATAGGTGTATAGTTTTTGGCAGTTTATTTAAATTAGTTTAAATATAAGTTTTAGGCTGAGTTAATTTTATATAAAAAGTTTTATTTAAGTAAAAAATTAAAAAGATAAAAAAATATTTTTAATTACTTTTATAAATTTTAATTGTTTTTAAATTTAGTTTAAATTTTAGTTAATATAGATTTTAGTTTTGAAATTAGTTTTCAATTAATATAGTTTTGTTTTAAAAATAGTTTTCATTTAATTAAATTTAAGATTTATTAAAAGTTAAAATAGTTTTCAAAATTGTTTAAAATAGTTTAAATAGTTAATTAAGTTAGTTTTTAATTAAATAGTTTTTAGTTTAAAATACCCAAAAATACGTTTTACCAAGAACAAATAAGTTTTACGTATTAATCGGAAATCAATTTCGAGTGAGTCGAGGAAAAACGAACATTAATTGGACTAAAAATCTATATATTAGCTGGGCTTAATAGGTTCTTATCAAAGTCCGCAAAGAAGTCACTTCCTTTGTTTAAAACACTCAAGAAGTGCTTGAAGAAAGGAGACTTTCGCTGGACAATGGAGGCGGAGGAAGCATTTGGACAGCTCAAGCAACATCTAGCGTATCTTTCCATGTTAGTCGCCTCGCGACCTAAGGAAGAGCCAATTATATACTTGTCCGTTACGTACAGATCAATAAGCGCAATCCTTATGACTGATCGGGATTCAGTCTAGACTCCGGTCTACTTCATAAGCAGAGCGTTGCAAGGGCCAGAGCTGAATTACTAACCAATGGATAAATTGGTCTTATCATTGGTCTACGTTGTGAAAAGGTTACGCCGGTACTTCCAGGCGCACCCAATTGTGGTTGTCACGGATCAGCAAATAAAACAGATTATCTCTAAACCGAACGTGGCAGGGAGATTACAGAAGTGGAGCGTCCTACTTGGGGAACACAACATCTCCTATAGACCAAGGACAACTGTCAAGGGCCAAATCTTGGGAGATTTCATAATTGAGAAACCCGAGGAAGACGAGCCAATGATGTTGAAGGAAGAAATTCCAACGAAACCATGGGTCTTGTTTACTGATGGATCCTCTTGCACGGACGGATCTGGAGCAGGCCTCATACTCTCAAATTCGAAAGGCATGGAGTTCACCTATGCCTTGCGCTTTGAGTTCACGGCTACGAATAATGAGGCAGAATACGAAGCATTGATTGCAGGCTTAAAAATCGTCGCTAGGATAGGGGTACGCAACCTGAAAGCCTACATGGACTCACGGCTTGTCGCAAATAACATCCTAGGAGGGTACGAAGCCAAGGAGGAAAATATGGTCCAATATCTGGAGAAAGTCAAGTCACTTATCGCTGGTTTTGCTAAGTTCTCTATCAAGCAGGTAACACAAGGCGAGAATAAGAAGGCAGACGCCCTTAGCAAAATCACATCTACAAGCTTCGCCCATTTATCCAAACAAGTGTTGGTAGAAACACTCAAGGATAAATCCATTGCAGGAGAGGAGGTCGCAACAATAGTTGATGAGGAGGGACCTACGTGGATGACCCCGATCATAAGCTACTTAACAAACGAAATCTTTCCTGAGGATGAAACAGAGGCTCGTCGCATTAAAAGGAAGTCGCAGCAGTTTAAACTCCGCGATGGTGTCTTATACAAACATTCATTCTTACAGTCGTGGTTGTGATGTGTTGGACCACGCCAAGCTAGTTATGTGATTAGTGAAATTCATGAAGGGTCGTTCGGCATGCACGCCGGCCCCAGATCGGTAGTAGCACGGGCTCTACATACAGGATACTATTGGCCAACTATGCATCGAGACGCACGATATATGATTCTTAAATGCAATGATTGCCAAGTGCATAGGCCAGTACCGCGTCATCCACAACAATTTCTTACACCCATCACATCCCCATAGCCATTCTACAAATGGGGAATTCACATAGCATGTCATTTTCCTGTTGCAGTCGGGGGCATTAAGTTCTTCATCGTGGCTATGGACTACTTTACTCGCTGGATAGAGGCTAAGGCGGTCGCGACAATTACGGGAAAACATGTAAAAATGTTTCTTTGGGAAAATAATGTATGTCGTTTTGGTTTACCAGGGGAGATCATCTCAGATAACGGAAAACATTTTGCGGACAATCCGTTCAAAGATTGGTGCGCAACGTTGAACATCAAACGGCGCTTTGCATCGGTGAAACACCCACAGGCTAATGGTCTAGTGGAGAGATCGAATAGAAGCCTAGGTGAAGGAATAAAGGCGCGCCTAGATGAGAGAAGCGCCAAATGGGTGGAGGAACTACCACATGTCCTATGGGCGCATCGGACAATGATCAAGACGGCTAATGGGGATACTCTATTTGCGTTAGCCTTTGGGACCGAAACAGTCATTCCAGCAGAGATTGGGATGCAAACGATCCACATGACGGAGGTTAATGTTGTCATAAACGATGAGGAACTCCGGGTCAAATTAGACCTACTCGAGGAGAAAAGGGGGATTGCAGCTATCAATGAAGCTAAATCTAAGGCACATATATTACGACTCCAAAGTCAAGGGTGTTTCCTTTCGACCGGGGGATTTTTTTTATCGTGCTAATGAGGCAAGTTGCGTGGAGAACACGAGAAAACTTGGACCAAAATGGGAAGGGCCGTATGAGGTCACGCAAGCTTTGGGGCTAGGTGCGTACAAGTTATGAGATACGGAGGGCTGTGACTTGGATCGTACATGGAATATTTGCAACCTCAAAAGATGTTATCTCAAAAAGGCTACGGCCTCTGCATGGACACTTCGCTATAGACAGCTTCAATAAAGATCCATGTATTTTTTCTTTTATGTTTTCTAGGTTCTATTTGTCTTAAGATTTTATCATTCTGTCAAAAAATCGTAACCGTTATAATAAAACGATGTGGTGCCTAGCTAGCTCCATGGCTTGTTCTTGTGCAAATTATCGTCTTTTGTGTCCTTAGAATTATTTTTTGTTTATAATCTTAAGTGTTATTTCTTATTCATATGCATTCATTCAGCCGTACATGTACTATTCGCTCCCAGGTGGATTAATAGGATTAAGTGAACCTAATAATTCAACTTGTCACGTAAGAGGGATGCAACCCCTACGATGCGGATCATGTATCCTTACTAGACACCTTATTCATAAGACGTTGTAATAAGTTTCCACATGTCGTACTTATAAAGTGCCAGACATGATAAAGACACACAATGCACGTCTAGTAAATTATAGACTTAGTATTTTCTTAAACAGTCGTGACACGTCATGCAAAAGGTACGCGATATCTACGAATAAATACAAGTTTCAAATATACAAAACAAAAGCCGCTGTGATCATTACAGACACATATATTAGTAAATATTCTAAGTGTTCGAAATGGAATTACAGAATAAAGCCATGGACATCCACGAAAGAATATACATTACAAAGAGAGCAGTATAAGTGTTCAAAAGTTACAACTACATATATTACAAAGGAGGAAGGAATTCATCTACTTCTTTCCTCCCTTCGGCTATCAAAGAAAGGAGTGCCTCACCACGGGCCTCTTTCCTGCTACGAGCTCGGGCTAGGTTTGCTTCAAGCGCCTCACCCAACCCCTTCTCGCCCTTCACGACCTTCGAGCTAGCATCATAAGTTGGAAGGGTGAGCTGGCTGGGGTCCGGTATAAGATGTGCTCGGGGATCCACTCCACTTTCTGGACATGCGTCTGGGCGAAGCTTCGCCATGATATCTTCGTTCGACACGTCCTTCATAGCTTCAAGTTCGGACAGGAAAGGATACTCCAAGTCTCCCAGGACACCCATGGAAGAAGTCATTTTTGCCTCGACCCTCGGATTGAAGTAGGCGTGCCTAGTGATGTCTTCTTTCTTGCTTATTAGCTTGACAACCTTGGTCATACCTTCATGTCGGCCACCGTCAATACCATCTGACACGACATCAGCAAAGGACTGTACGAACTGAGGTAACTCCATCACTCTCATCACTGCTAGACGTGCCCCATGGCCCACCATCCACCTACGACCAGCGATGGCCGTAAGAAGTTGGGGGCACAGCACTTCATCATAGTCCATAGCTAGCGCGTCCAGTTCAGCGTTCACCTTCTCTGTGGTCTCAGACATTCGCCTTTCCATTTCAGTCCTCTCCTTGGCAAAATCTTCCTTCAAAGCTTCTTCGCCCTTAACCAACATCCACATCTTCTCTAGTTCCTCTGTGAGGGCGGATGCTTGGTCAATCCTGGTCTTAGCAGAGGCCTCGGCTATGGCTACCTGTGAATGAAAGGCTATGGTTAGAAAGGAATGGAAAGACAAGTATGGTTTTACACAAAGAATAATAATAATACATATATAAGGATATATACCTTGCCGTTAGAAGCCTCAAGAAGACCTTCCAGTTCAGCAATACGCTCGTCACGGGCATTGGTGTGGCCTGCCTGATCCTTTATTGTTGCTTCAGCCATCGACAGAGTTGCCTGGAATTAAGATATTATTTGCTCATGCTTCACTACCAGATCCTCCCTATGGGCAACTCTCTTATCGGCGCGGCGTACGTGGCCCAAGGCCTCCCGAAAAAGACGTCGCAGGGCTGCACCAACAGTCATCTGGTGTGCCGTGGACACATTAAACTACTAAACAAGGGTCCCATGGCTGAGCTCATCAAGATCTTACGCCAGGGTCGGAGGAGTCAAGTGATCCATAAATTCTTTGAATTCCTCCTCCGACTCTAGCCTTGTCAGCTCGGACAAGTTCCATGCCGGGCGGAGGCAAGGGGTCGGACCTTCAGACTAGGGCTCTTCCACATGGGTGGGGGGAGGAGTTGGTGGGACGTCTTGTATCACGGGAAAAGATTGTCTGATAGCATCCTCCTGCGGCACGGTCGTATGATCCACCCTGTTATTTCGATAAACTTATAAGTCTTTTGAAGTTTGTACTTAACAAATACAAATAACAAGAAAAACGGATGATAAATGATAGAGAGGGACACTTACGTTGTGGCTATCGTAGGCTCTATGATGGTAAGGGCCACGGTGGTGACAGGAGTAGCTTTCCACACGATCTTCTCCGCCTGGCTACTAGTCACGGTGGGGGGGGGGAAGTGGGTTGATTTCTGGCGCGGTGGCGCTGCTGCTTTCCATGTATTGCGGATGGTCTTTGCGTAACCTCTTGACAGGCGCATTGGACGCGCCCACTTCTTCCTCTGTTGGCTTCACAATTCTCCTCTTGGACGTGCGCCTTTTTCTGTCGGGTTTTGGTTGTGTGGTGGAGTCGGGTTGGTCTTCTACTTCTTCCTCCTCAGATTCAAGCATCCGGTCGACTTCCTCAGACAATTGATCTTGATTGACCCCTTGGTTCTCTGGGTGATGGGTCGTGGTGTTTGTCGTCATGCCCTTACCACCTTCTAGCAAGAGGTTCTCGTCGTCTTCGGTCAGGAAATCCAACGGCGACTTCTCTATTCCTTCCCCCATATCTAAGTGGGGCTCGGACACGTCTTCCAAGGGCAGGGTCATGCGTTGAGTAGCAGCAAGAAGTGGTAGCTCGTCCTGACGCAGTGGTCGTGAACCTTCGACAACCTTCTTTGGGTCTCCTTCGCGTAGCAATCCGAATAGCCTCATCTCTGTGGATACATGTATACAAAGGCGTTAGTTACATACAAAGCTTATTCAAATATGCATACAACTATGTTTGTTAAGTATACCCACCCTGTCTACGGTCGTTTAGGAAGCACGGATATCTGTCCTCCCTATTAAAGTAGTTATGGCTAATCCCTACTAAGCATAGGAAATTCTCCGGTAGATCCTTATGAAAGACATTGTGGTTGGTGTCTAACGTTCTAACGTCCCGACTGCTATATTCACTGGTTGGGGGTGGATAATCGTGTCGCACCCTGGTTTTAAGGACAAAAGGTGTGGGGAAGACTTTGGCATCTACAAAGACATAATGGTCATACCAATTCTTGAGTGAGTCTAGAGCTTTCCTATAACACATGGGTGCATTCGCGTATCATTTTTTGAATAACAGCCACCCATTTACCATTTGGGGGGCGTAAAAACCCTAAATAAGCTCACGGTGGGGGCTACCTCACAGGTATGACATGTGATCTCAAACTGATTATTCTTACACGCCCCTATGCAGTGTAGTTAGGTTATGTGAAAATCAAAATAGTTTAGAACGTCTACAAGGAACCTAGATAATGGGATACGGTAGTTGGTTGAGTCAAATAGGCGTGTATACACACCTATCTTCCCCACCGGAGCATCCATGATCAGTTCCCCGTCACCCGGATAGGTGGGGTGTACGCTTTCAGGAATGTAATAATCAGACAGGAAATCCATAAATTTCTCCGCCGACATCACATTGAGTACGATCGTGATTGTGGGGTTGTCTTTCACCATGATTTATAAATATCAGAAGAAGGACGCGGTGATCTAACCTGGTACAACGGATTTCCGTGGAAAGTAAGTATAATGAATGAAGGAATGAAAGAAAGTGCAACAATGGTGGAAGAAGGTGTGAACTGTGTGTGTGCACAGTTTTACACACACAGGCTTTTTATAGGGTTGTCTCAGTTTACGAGGTGGCCTGGATGATTGCCACATGTAATCCACTACGTCTATCTAATGCATGGGGTTACTGACATAGTTGAAACGTCAGAGGGGCCCAAGGGACACTTCTTAAACAGTTTTGCGTAGCTCGAGGGTGGGCCCATGAGGTGCACTTTTGCAGAGGTATCTCTGAACCGTCCTCTCGACCTCGTCTACCATTAAAGCATTCATTAATGTTGTCCTAGTCGAACAGTATTGTGTGTGCGGCCATTTTTTGTAAGGAAAGAATAAGGGACACCGTTTAGTCTAGAGGTTACGCCTATGGCTGTAACAACTAGACTGGGGGGACATGATGACGTATAGTCCCCAACCGGGTAATGGACCCAGCCCACGGGTACTACCCGCATCCGACCCATCACGAATGGGTTGGATTAATGTCATTTAAGCTTATGGGCTTCAAATGAATAGTGGTTGCATAGATGTGTGCGACCCACGGCCCGGCACGGCCGGTACAGGGTTAGACAGAATCACAACCCAATTGGCATTGTGATTTATCCTAAAGTATAGGATATACACTAACCATAATTAGAAGATAACAATCAAGCTAATTATGGTGATTATCTTATACTTGAGGCTGAAGTATCGGTGGAAGCCCACTAGGGTTTCACCGCCTATATAAGGAACCCCCGAGGGTTACACAAAGGTATCATATTCTTCATACTCTCAATTCACAACTGATTCCTAACCCCTAATCGATTACTTACTCTCACGTCGGAGTCTAATCGTGGGATACGTTCCCATGGTAAGCCTAATAGTGTGTTGTTTTAGTGTGTAAGATCCCAACCAGAAGTTCACTTGGTGCAGGAGTCGGAGCCCAAGCACCCAAATTAAGCCTAATTCGCGTCAAGCTAGTATCATTCAACTTTTGTATCAACATTGTATTTTCCTTAGCTCAAGTTAAACAAAGTAAGAAATGTCATAACTATAGGGGAGTTTATACTCCAATACTCTTAAAAGTTGAGGACAATGTTTATCGTAAGTGTAGGGGAGACTTCTATCGAAGTCACCTTGCCTAGACCGTTGCCTTTGCTATCATGATAACTGGGAAAATTAAAATTTCAACACTTTTTAAATTTTTTATCTACTTTGGCCACAAAGATATTGCATTCATCATTTTTTTGCATATCATTTTCATTTGCATACACCTTGCATTGTCTTTTCTTTTTAGTTCTTCATGAATAAATAAATAAAGGATAATAATATAATAAAGGATATGGATTTGATTTTTTTAGACATCTTTGACATATTAGGCCCATCATGAGTATTTTGACCGAACCCGAGTTTGCTTATTCAAGCTTACTCTAGCTAGTATCCTTAACCATGTAAATCGTTAACTCGATTTATTAGGCTAAGCATCCACGAGTCTCATTATTTGAGATTTTAAATTGTGGAGAATGAGAGAAGATAGAGTTCGAAGTAAGTGTAAAGGGCTAGATAAACTTCATATTAATTATTTGTGGCTATTTTACCCCCTTTCATTATCTTTACTTTCTTGTCAACGCCTTATATAATTGTTAATATTAATCAAGTATGGTTTTTTCCACTTTTTAGTCTCTTATGCATTTTTTACTAATCATCACGTGGTTAATATAGGTACATATTGGGGTTTTAAGTTTGAATCGCTTTATACGTTGTTAGGTTTTTATTGTGATTAAATAAGTGGCGTGAGAGTTTATTTATTAGTGATGTAACACCCCCAAATTTATACAACTCAATACAACGGAAGACTAGTTGGTGTTATGGGATAGAACATTACTCACATCATAGATAACGCATAAAAATCGCGTCGTTTATTAATAAAGCATTTCCATTCATAAATATAAAAGTTACATAGGTCCCAAGTCATGGTCATTTCATACAAAATTTTACAAAGAATTTGAATGAAAATTATTGTTTAAGTGCGGGCCATGAATTCTTGTTGTCTTCCCGAGAATTACCTTCAAGTACCTGAGATAAGACATGTTAAAAGAAAAGGTCAGCGATAACGCCGAGTGAATTCATAGAGTTTAATAAACCATCAATATAATATCGGTATAAAATTATTACCGAAAATCATTTTTGTACAAATCATTTTAATAGGCCATAAAATAGCCAAATTCATTTTATACAAATCCTTATCGAAAATCATAATATAGGCATTTTCCTTAAAAATCATTATACGAGCCAATGTCGTAAAAACATCATACAATACGTCTTACGACGTTGTATAAAGTTAAATAAAAACCGTATATGAATACGGTTACGAAAACCAAAACACAAACATTATATCCTTAGTATGACCCCGTATTGCTAGTCAGGCAATACATCATAATTCGGAGCGTACAACATTATTTTGTTAACTGGATTATTATAAGCCGCATGACATTGTTACCTTACTAAACCAAACAACGGGTAGCTAACCCGATACTCAATTTGCCCATCTAAAGTAGCGTGTCATCACAAAGGTCACGCTATGGAAATCTTCTCATACATAAATTCGCATACCAATCATTGTGGCACGACGGGGATCAACCGTCAAGACGCGAACTGGGGTGATCGTCCCCAAATAGTACTATTATATGCACAAGCGTCTACCAAATCCCGGTAGTTCACAATTCATGTTAATGGGACTTTTAGTGACATAACCTAACTTTAATAATCCATTTGATTTCATCTATCGGGTCCTTTAATCATTTATCGGGTCATACATTCGGGTCATACAATCATTCGGGTCCAAATCAATAAACAAACAATCGGGACAAATGGTGTCCTATTTTATAAAAACTAACATGTTATCTCCCTCACGGGTTTATAAAACATTTCATAAAAACATTTAAAAAAGTGCGAGGCTATGAACTCACGTTGATGTGGGAAAGCGGGTTATCGGCAATTCGGACGTACGGTACGTGCTTCAATCACGGAAACCTAGACAAATAATACTCGTCTTAGACTCATGTCCAATGACTTTATAAAAATAACAATTATGTATACGTATGATGATTTTATATATATATGATGATCAAGTGGGTTTACATATTCTCTTTTACTCATTTTAGTGTTTATGTATTGGTAACTTTTCAAGACTAGTTATACTAGTTCAATCTTGTTCATATTTTGAAGCCCAATGGGCCTATTACAAGCCCAATACTATTCATTAGTCCAATTATACTTTTATTATCAGTATTTATACTTTATAAGTTGGGCCTAAATGGGTTAAGCCCAATAAATAAGTTTATAAGTGTTTTAGTTCATTTTGTTGTATTATTAGTCCAATAACGTTAACTTAGTTCGTTAATGTCCGTATGTTATATAGTTCGGGTTTTATCGGTTTTTAATTGTTATATATGTTTATATATCAGTATATGAGTTTTATAAAGTTTACATTAGACGGGTCCAACCGTCTAAGTTTTATTTAACAAAAACGTTAATTTTACGGTAATAGCCGAAAAAGTCGTAAAAATCATGTTTATAGTTTTATAACTTATAAAACTTAACAAGTTACCTTTTTTATAAAATGTCTACTTGTTTACCATTTTACATATTTATATAAATGTATTATATGAGTTAGTGGGTTTTTATTCACATTTTATACTATAAAATTTTGAGTGCTTATATAATAGTATTATACTTTAATTTCCAAAATCTGATTTTTATTTTCATCTTCACCAAAACTGCCATATCTAGAGTTCTATATGGAGATAGAAGCTCAAATTTTTATCACATAAACTACATGGTATTTTCTCCATTTAACTCTTCTATAGATACTGTTGAATCATCCTCCAAGTATTTTCTAAAAATCGCCCAAAACAGTAAACTCAGATTTGTACCCTAAACTTGTTTTGATCATATCTCACTCATTACAATGATTCCATTGCATGGCCAACTCTCACATGTGTACAAGACCCATAGATTACTGTAAATCCATTAATCTATGCCATTTTTATCAGTTCATCATTTGATTCTTTACTGTTTTATACAGCCAACAAATTTAAACAAGATTTTAACCTTGTTTCTTATAGTCTTTCATCTTTTTAAGCATGTTTATCAACACCAAATCCCCACACAATATTTTTAATCATCATTCATCATCATATACATATACATAAGTGAAAGAAATACAAAATTACATAATCAAAAATAACAAGAGGATGAGGAGGACAATCTTTATACCACCAAGTTGATGTAGGTTATGATTTGGACATGGATTTTGATGGAGAAACTTGTGGATAACCATGACCATCTTCAAGACCACCAATCTTCATAAACTCCTTGTGGAAAATCAGCCCCAAGACTCCATGTAAACTCCTCCTTGGATGTTAAAACTGGCACCAATCTTCCTCTTTTTGAATGGAGATTAACATATGTAAGTTATAACATATGTTTGTGGTTAAAAATTGTTGGATGGTGGTGTTTTGGTTGAGATGGTACGGCAAGGAGAAGAGAGATGAGAGGATTTTGAGGTTGGTTGCATGAGAGAAAATGGTATGTGTGAGTAGTTGATGGTTTTTGATGTATGTTAGCTTACAAGGTAAGCCTTACAAGGACAAGTGTTAAGTAACTAGTTAATAAAATGACACCTTATGGTGTGTTGGCTTAGGTTGGACGCCACACACATAGTGGGGTGGGCAAGTGTAAAACTTGTCCCATCCCACTAATTTACGGGTACTCCTCGATTTTAGTTTCCTCGATTTGCATGCCCTCGGGTCGTTTTACGAAAAACTTTTTTATAAATTATGAATCAACGGCACAAAACGAATCAAATAAAAATTGTCTCATCAAAAACGGAGTTCGAAAACGTAAATACGTAATCCTAAGGTTTCCGGTTTAGTCGTAAAGGACGTTAAAATAAAATCGTAAGTCCTAATCTCTTCTCGTAAATTTGTGAGTTTATGAACCAACTCAAATTTAAAATCCCAAAATAATATATATGGACAAATTTATTTTCTGAAATGTCGGACTGTCACCAAAGACGGTGTATGTAAACGTAAGCACGTAACGTAGAATCCTCCGGTTTAGACGTAGTCGATACTACTTCAAGACGTAAATCCAAATTTCTTCCAAAAATAAGTGAGTTCATAAAATAATATTTTCAAATAAATATTGAGAATAAAATATTGACCATAAATTGACGGATTGTCACAGCATTTACCCCTAAACAGGATCTTTGTCCTCAAAGATCATCTTACTACTCGCTTCTTATTGAGTTAAAGCCATGTGGGTACTTCCTCAACATTCGGTCTTTTCTCACAAGTGTAATTCATTACAATACGCGAGTTTTCATCAAACATAACTACGGGAATAAGATCAGGCTTAATGTTGACTTACTTTCTCTATCCATGATGTTCACGGGTTTTTGATGAATGCAACTTTTCGCCGATCTAAACTCTACTAAGAACGATCAGATTCTCACTTGATAGATATTCCATCAAGTTCTATATACGAATCATAATTCACGCAGCTCTTGAAGTCCTAGGGTAGATCCAGCTTATATGCCTTTCAAACCAATCTTTTACAGCATCTCAATGGTCCCATACAACGGGGACTTATATCCCATGATTTGTCAGATCATTAATTCATTTTTCCAAGGTTAAAAATTTTGGCATAACTTCGCTACCCATCTGGCACTTCAAGACCTACATTTCATATTCACATAACCTCCTGCCCACTACCGGCAGTCAATAATCAGATCCTAATTTCAACAATCATTTCAGGTCTCGCGGGTCGAGTATTTTGTAAGGTTAGGTTCGCCATCATAGGAAACCTTAAACCTAAAAGACATGTCCAACTCACAGTGGGTGTATGTCGGGTGTCTTCATCTCAACTCCTGCTTACAGATGCTCTAATATTGACCCTAACAAGATTCGATCTCGATCCTAATACGATGATTATCAATGATAATCCTTCCAAAGGAAAACGATTATACGGTTTATTACCAAAGGTCAATCATTCAAACATAAAACAACACTTATATTACTTTGTATCGTTACTTTACCTCGTCCCTTCGATTGGGGTGGTACATAGTACTCTCATCAAGGTTCGTTCTCAATGATTTCTGAGCAAATCTCTAGAAATTCGATGCGGAGCGAGGATCTTGATAAAGATGTTCGATACAGGCACACTATGTTTACATAACTCTTTTGCATTTATCATTAACGGGAATGATATTAGCAGATTTGGTCAGTCTGTTGACGATGACCCAAATCGAATCAAATTCAGATGATGACCTTTGCAATAGCTAGACGTTTACTAATGTATGAGGCGATGTCTGCCTTCATAATTGCCATCAGTACAACTTCTTCAGACAAAGATACTTCTAGTCAGAAATGACATAAATAGAATACTTATACTTACAAATTCCAACATAACTATATCTCACAATCTCCATATTTAGGTAACCACAAGTGGCCTTTAAAACATTTAACGTTGTCGGCTTCTCAATTTTAATGGTTCTCATTAGCCGCGAACCGCTTTTTATTATCTATATTATCCTTTTTACAAACATCGTTCATATTTTTAAATTGTTCGGCAATTTATTTTGCATCTTCATTATTAAGAAATACATCCTAATTGGTTCTTTATCTTTTATACATAATGTGTCAGTAATTACGTTCACCTTTCTTCATATTTTCTAAGTTTCAGTTTTGTCTCATCTATCATTTTTATCAGTTTTTCTCAATTCGGCGTTTAAAGCGTCGATAATTATTACAATTAATTAAATAATTATTAGTTAATTTTTATGAAGCGTAAACGTAAAAGTTTTAAATTTCTTAGTTCGACCAATTATATAAAATGTTCAAAATAATTTGAATTTAATTAACAAATTTTTGTGGATTTATCGAAAATATTTAATAAAATTCGTAAATGTTTGAAAAATCCTTGGTTATACTTTGGTCAAAATTTTCTTAGTTGAAAAGCAAAAATTGTCGTTTCAATTTCAAGTAATAAGTTATATAGTTTCCTAATTCTTCTTAGGTTGTCTAGAAGTATACACAAACATTTACCCCTAAACAGAAGTTTAGTTAAATGGTTTGTGTATAAGGTAATAATCCCTTAAAATCCTTTGTTAAAACATTTGTCAAAATACATTTGCACTTTCTTTTTAGTATAACTCAAAGTTCTAAATGACTTCTAAATTTTGAAGAGTCAATCTATATTTCATTATCTATTAATCACACGGTTAAATCATGTAAAGTATTAAGTCTTAAGTCTTATGTTAAATATTCAAGGTACAATTTTTAATTGTTCGGCCAATTCAGGGCAATCTATAAATAATTATTAACTCATTCTTATTCTTATAAATAAACAAATGGTCCTTAATGATCACGAGCATGAATTTATCAAATTACAGCCTACACACGAGATTCACCAAATTTATGAATACTACATGTGCATTAGTCAATCCAAACGGCATCACGTGAAACTCATAACGTTCATTACAAGTACCGGATGTAGTGATTGGAATAGATAATCCTTTTCGCAGATGCGAAGTTGATGATAACCATGCTGAGGATCAAAAACCTTGTAAATGATCGAACAAATCTTCCATTTCGAGTTATGGATATCGTTTTCGATTGTCAATTTACTCAGTTCACAGTAATCTATAGATATAAGGAATGATAACACCATAGCTCTTCATGATGACGAGCTCGGTAGAATAAAATCTTTCTCCGACAACTCCCTCAGTTGTACGGTAATTCTTTAAATTCAGATGGTGCTGACGTACAGTTAATACTCGATTTTGCAACCAAGTATGAAAGTTCGTTGAACCGATCTTTTCGAATTGACTAATGGTTAAGAGTGCGACTCAATTGTCTTTTGGTGAACAAGAGAATGGTTTGGTTTGTTTATCTAATTTTAAACTATTAGCAAGTAATTTAAGTGTCGTTGAATAAAGTAGAAGTTTTGACCAAACTAAACAAAAAGTTAATTTAGTGAAATACTTAAAACTTAAAACTTTATGAAACTTTAAAACTTAAAAACTTAGTCAATCGGAATATGGCAATTGGAAATCCATCGGAATGATAAACTTACTACCCATCGGAATGCAACTACACAAAGTCTATCGCAATGTTGCTCGTCGGAATGACCTCTTATCGCAATGTCTCAGATCGGAATGACTAAAACACCCCTATCGCAATGCAGCTCAGATCGGAATGCAGTAAAGTAAATTTGGGCAGCGTTTCGTTTAATCAAGCGCCTTAAGACCCGTCGGAATGTGCGATCTCAATATGCGATCGCAATCCCAGATCGGAATAAGGGGGAATGACCAACCCGATCGCAAAGTAGAATCCTTAAGGATTATTGCGATCAAAATGATGAAACCGTCGGAATGTGCAGAAACCCCAATATTGCCATGGAAGCACTCTTAATCCGAAATTCGTGGCAAGTTCAAAACTCAATAAGAAAGTATAATAAGCTATCCTACCCGATCCTAAAACAATTCAAAAAGCTTAAATTTGATAACTTTTCAAAACATAAAATCGAACACTTTATGAAGGAAATCTCATCGTAACAAAAACCTTTTAGAAATCCGAAAACCAATAAGCTAGAACTTGTAATAAGCCAATAAGCATTAAGAGCTTACAACTTATACGTGTAGGAACTTATATAAGCACAAAGGAAATGAACCTTCTAAACATACAACCTCAAATTTAATCTCGGATCATTAAGGATTCGGATCAAAGTAAGGTTTCGGATCAAAAATTCAAATAAGCCAAGAAATGTAGAATGAGATTAAGGAACAAAAAGCTTAAACTTTTGATTAAAATGAACTCAAATACAAAGATTAATGAAAGCTTGAAAGAAAGGAAAAATGAAAAGCTTAGTGAGAGAAAGTTTAGAACTTTCTCTCTCTAAAAACTAGAAAGAGAAACTTAAAAATAAAGACTAGCTAACTCCCCTCCTAATGTGATTAGGAGGGTATTTATAGGGAAGTGGGAGGCATGTGTGGTGCTTTCTTCTTTCTTTTTCTTCTCGACTCGACTTTAATTCTTTGTCTTTTCTCGATGTCGTCTCGGGATTTGAACTTGTCTTTTAATTTTCTTCTTTTATTAGACTTAAGTTCTTCGACTTCATTAAACTTCCGTCTTTAGACTTTTTCTTCGATAAATCTTCAGAATAGGTCTTGGACTTCCGTTCTTTTTTTGCACTCTTGATCTTGCGTCTTTTCCCGTTTTCTTCGATAAAAGTCCGTGAAAGCCCGTGTTTTCTTCCTTTTTCATATTTTGGTCCTAAAACACAATAAAAACACAAACTATGCATAATTCCGACTTTTACGACATAAAATACACGTTTTGGTCTTGTTATTATTGGAAATAAGTGGTAAAAGGATAAGTGTTTTCACACTTATTAAATCCCCTACACTTGACCATTGCAATTCCCTCATGCAATGCATTAATTTTAAAGCACGGTTTACATTTTCCATCATAAATAACCCACCTTGGCCTTTATTAAATACTAAACATAAAAAGATAGAACAAGTAAATAAATCAAACACTTACATTGGTTTTGGCAGTCATGAACGTTTATCATCCTCAAGTTTCACGTTCCCCATACCAAGCGTAAAAACGAGATCATTGTTATTATAAGTTAGCAAACTAACACGAATTCATGAGGGCCAATTATTCACTTAGACTCCCTTATTCCTAGGTGTATCTCTTATATTTTATTTTTGTCTTGAATGATCACGAGGATGCATTGTTTGACTTATTTCGATAGTTATTTAGGCCGAAAATAAAGTGCACGATTTAATCAATAGTTAGCTAAAGGACCAAATCTTTTAAAACTGCTTCTCGGGACCTCATAAAGTTCATATCTTGGCATAACTCGCTTCACGATTTGAGACCTTTCTCGGACCGATATTTGGCAGCGACTTCATACTTAGAATCTTTGAGAGACGTTCATGAAATAATGGCCTTCTCTTCATAATAGGAATTTCTTCACTTGAAGTTTTGAGAGATTCTTCATCTTTGGACCACGACTTCTTCATTTTTCTCCAATCTTTATTTTGGAATTTGATATACAACGATCCGCCTCCTTTTAGGACTTGGATCTATTTATCCTCATACCTTGTTAGGGTCTTTTTGTATAGACTTCTCCATAATCTTTTGGGAGTATTTGCTTTTCGTCGTGTGTCTCGATCCTTCATATTGATTTTCGATAAATGATTCTTCACATTACTTTTGGATCTTTAGCAACAAACTATAGCCCTCATGCCTTGTTAGGGCCTTTTCGGACTCGCCAATCTTCGCATCCCGCTTCAATAAGTTATGCCTTGGCTATGAACTCTAATCCGTACCGAGCAACTTTTAAACGATCTGGGGCTAGAAGCTAAGTAACCTTTTAAATCGTACAACCTTATTTATTGCAGATAAATTTATTAACAAGCGAAGGGAGAATAGGCTTATAATTAACTCACATAAATTCACGAAAGAATACCGAACTTATAATTGACTCTATCATCTCTCGTTCTCTACAGTTTAAAATCTCAAGGAATGAGACTCGTCGATGCTTAGCCTATTAAATCAAAGTTTTGGGTTTTCGAGTCGCCTATAGGATCTTGCAAATTCTTAGACTTTTTCAAGTTTTAGAAATCGCATTTTAAAGTTCCCTTGATAAACGACTCTCTAGGATCAATTATAGGAACTTGCGAAAAGTTCTTGTTCTTAACCCGTGAGAGTTAAGACTTTCGCGTTTTATAGCTCCCTATATAAAAGCTTAGTAAAACTTGACTTAAACACGTTAAGGATACTAGCTAGAGTAAACTTAGGTAAGTAAACTCGGGTTGAGTCAAAATTTTCACGACACTGAAAAATTTAAAACCACTTTATTGAAAAGTTATTCTAGCAAGGAAAGAAAATAAACATAACAAAGGAAAATACAACAATACAACTAGGCCAAAATAGATTAAAAATGTCAAAAAATGTCGAAAAATCAAATTTTTCGGTTAAAATGAGGGCAAATTTATGGAAAAGACCACTTACTTCGATAGAAGTCCCCCCTACACTTGAGATAAACATTGTCCTCAATGTTTAAGCATGTGGGAGTAAACTCCCCTACACTTAGGACATTGTGCACTTTATTTAAATCTTGCTAAGGGAAGGACAACTAAAGTGATTTCAATGTGAACATATAAAATATGAAATATTGAATCACAAGAGTTTAGGATAGAACCGGGAAGATGGGAACACAGTATCACGGTTCGTCAAAAGTCATCAAGATGCTTTTTGATGCTTTAATCCCTGTACAGCATAAGAAACAAGACAACCAACACATACGGGGCTCCCCCTACACTTATTATGAAAGCAGTAAAGGATAGATCACGGGTTGCCTCCCGAGAAACGCTTGTTTTTTATCACCGAGTCACGAGCCTGACTCGACCCAAATTTAGTTTATGGGGAACGTGGTGAGGGATGGAATCATCTGATGGGAGATGTCCTCACCAAAGTACAGCTTCAGACGCTGGCCATTCACCTTGAAATTGGGGCCATTTGGCTGAGAAAGCTCAATGGTCCCATATGGAAAGACTTTGGCGACGGTGAATGGACCAGACCAGCGGCTCTTCAACTTGCCAGAGAAGATCTTCAACCGAGAGTTGAAAAGTAAGACTTGATCACCAACATGGAACTCTCGGTTCTTGATTTTTGCGTCATGAATGATCTTCGTCTTCTCCTTGTAGATCAGCGAGTTATCATAAGCTTCATTCCTCAGTTCATTTAGCTCGTTGAGTTGAATCTTGCGATGATCACCGGCTTTGTTGATGTCGAAGTTAGCCCACTTCAAGGCCCAGTGCGCCTTATGTTCCAGCTCGATGGGGAGGTGGCAGGCTTTCCCGTACACAAGACGATAAGGCGTACAGTCGATCGGGGTCTTATAAGCAGTACGGAAATCCCATAGAGCATCATCTAACTTATCGGCCCACGCGGCGCGATGCTCTCCCACAGTACGCTCCAAAATTCTCTTCAAGCCACGGTTGGAAATCTCGGCTTGCCCATTGGTTTGGGGATGATAGGTGGTGGAAAGACGGTGATTAACACCATACTTAGCCATGACTCTTGCAAGTTGATCGTTGCAAAAATGAGTCCCGCGGTCACTGATAATAGCACGAGGAACGCCGAATCGAGCGAAAAGCTGCTTCAAAAAGTTCACAACCACCCTCGCATCGTTCGTAGGGAGAGCCTTGGCTTCAACCCATTTAGAAACGTAGTCGACGGTGACGAGGATGTACTTGTTCCCTTTGGATGATGGAAATGGCCCCGTAAAGTCGATGCCCCATACGTCAAAGATTTCACATTCCTGTATGAAATTTTGAGGCATCTCATCCTTATGTGTGATCTTGGCTTGGTGTTGGCAAGCATCACAATGCTTAACCATTTCGTGAGCGTCACGATAAATGGTGGGCCAATAGAATCCAGCGTCAAACACTTTCTTAGCGGTGTAGTTGGGACCAAAGTGACCACCGGTGGGTCCTTTGTGGCAAGCCTGAAGAATGTCAAAAGTTGTCGGTCCGTCAACACAACGACGAATGATCAAATCAGCACATTGTTTGAATAGATAAGGGTCATCCCAAAAGTAAGTCTTAACATCATTCAAGAACTTCTTCTTTTGTTGGGATGTTAACCCTTTGATGAGAATACCACCCGCTAATTAGTTTGCAATGTCGGCAAACCACGGGGTGTCATCAAGATTGAGATTTATAGACATTAAGGTCTCAAGGGGGAAAGAGTCATTGATCTCTTTGTTCGGATGATCCCCTTGATATGGATCCTCAAGTCGACTCAAATGATCCGTGGCCAGGTTCTCAGCACCCTTCTTGTCACGAATTTCAATATTGAATTCATGAAGGAGTAAAACCCAGCGAAGAAGTCTTGGCTTATAATCATGCTTAGTCATCAAGTACTTCAACGCGGAATGGTCCGTGTATACGATGGTGGGGGATAGAACAAGATAGGGGCGAAATTTTTCAAAAGCATAGACAACAGCTAAAAGCTCTTTTCGGTTGTTGTATAATGCAATTGAGCCCCCGTCATTGTTTTGCTAGCATAGTGGATTGGTTGGAAGTGTTTATTCACTCGTTGGCCCCAAACCGCACCAATAGCAAAGTCGCTAGCATCGCACATCAATTCAAAAGGCAGCTCCCAATTAGGGGTAACCAAGACCGGTGCCTTAGTTAGCTTATCCTTAAGAAGATTGAAGGCTTCGAGACACTCTTTAGAAAAGATAAAAGGAGTATCTTTTTCCAAGAGGTGGGTCATCGGGCGAGCGATTTTAGAGAAATCCTGAATGAATCGACGATAGAAGCCCGCATGACCCAGAAAACTTCTCACACCCTTCACGGTTGAAGGTGGAGGTAATTTGGCTATGACATCTACTTTAGCACGGTCGACTTCAAGACCGGCTTTAGAGATTTTGTGTCCTAGCACAATTCCTTCTTTTACCATAAAATGGCATTTTTCCCAATTCAGAACAAGGCGAGTGTCTTCGCACCGCTTAAGCATACGTTCCAAATTGGCAAGGCAAGAAGAGAAGGAATCCCCAAAGACCGAGAAATCATCTATGAAGACTTCCATGGTTTGCTCAACCATGTCATGGAAGATAGCCAACATGCACCTTTGGAAAGTCCCGGGGGCATTGCATAAGCCAAAAGGCATTCTTTTGTAAGCAAATGTGCCATAGGGACAAGTGAATGTTGTCTTCTCTTGATCTTGGGGATCGATGGGTATTTGGAAATAGCCCGAGAAACCATCAAGAAAGCAGTAATATTCATTACCCGCTAAACTTTCAAGTATTTGGTCCATAAAAGGTAGAGGGAAATGATCCTTTCTCGTGGCATCATTGAGTTTGCGGTAGTCTATACAAACTCTCCACCCAGTAACGAGACGGGTAGGAATCAACTCGTTGTTTGCATTGGGCACAACGGTGATGCCGCCTTTCTTAGGCACACAATGGACTGGACTAACCCATGGTGAATCCGAAATAGGGTCAATCATACCCGCATCAAGAAGTTTGATAACCTCTTTTTTGATGACTTCATGGATTTTAGGATTCACCCTTCGTTGGCTTTGAATTGTGGGCTTAAAGTCGTCCTCCATGAGAATTTTATGTGTGCAGAAGTGAGGATCAATTCCACGGATGTCAGAGATTTTCCAAGCGATAGCTCTTTTATGCTTCTTCAATACGGCAACAAGTCGGGCTTTTTCTTCTTCTTTCAGGTCCTTCGCGATGATGACCGGTAACTTCTCGTCGTCTTCAAGGAAAACGTACTCAAGATGAGGAGGTAGGTCCTTAAGCTCAAGAGTGGGAGGATCCTCAATAGATGGTGTAACTAACGATGGATCATCATTAGTCACTTCTTTAGGAGAAGGAGGAGAAAACGGGTCCTCATTGAGAAGTCTCTCAATAGTACGAATGTCTTCATCCCAATTGGTGGACAAATTATCATACTTAATATCAAGAGGACCCAAGCTCGCTTCGAAATCATCCAAGTCACTTTCTCCAAAAGGAGTCAATGCCGGAGAAATTGAGGCAACGGTCTCAACATTGGGTAGAGAAGAGGGAGTACTTTTGCAAGCATCATGGAAATGTTCTTCACAAGCCTCATCGAGAACATCAATAGCATTAACACTCTCATATGAATAAGGTTGCTTGGAAATCTTACCCATGTTGAAGACAATTTTATCGTCACCAACTCTCATGATTATTTCGCCCGCGGCTACATCAATAAGAGTGCGACCGGTCCTCAGGAATGGACGTCCAAGGATTAATGGAACACGAGGATCCATCTCGTAGTCAACGACAACAAAATCCGCAGGGAAGGTGAATTTGTCGACGCCAACAAAGACATCTTCGGCTATCCCCACCGGATAAGCAACCGTACGGTTGGCTAATTCCAAAGTCATTTTGGTGGGGACTAGTTCGGAGAGAGATAATTGCTTCCAAACACTTAAAGGCATTAAGTTTATACTGGCACCTAGATCGGCTAGGGCCATGCAATTCTCTACTCCCGGGAAGTTGCAAGGAATCAAGAAGCGACCCGGATCATCAAGTTTGGTGGGCAATTTACTTAAGAGCACTGCGGAGCAGTTCTCATTAAGTTGGGTCTGAGCAATGTCAAGAAGCTTTTCCTTATCACTTAAAAGATCTTTAAACATCTTAGCGTATTTGGGCATGTGAGCGAGAGCCTCGGCAAAGGAGATGTTAAAATTCAATTGTTTAAACATTTTTAGAAAGTTTGAAACTTGAATATCATCCTTGCTCTTTTGCTTCTCTTTCCTCAACCTTGAAGGATAAGGTATATTGGATGAAGAAGAAGGCTTTAGGGGAATAGGATCACTCACAACCACGGGTGGTGGGGAAATGGGGATAGAAGGTGAAGGAGGTGAGGAAAGTTGCTTTGTTTGCTTGTTCACAATCACGGGTGGAGGTGTAGGAAGCTCGGGTTCCATATAACCTTTTCCACTACGAGTGGTGATTGCTTTCATCTCACCTCTTGGATTCGTAACGGTATTACCTGGAAGAGTACCCGAAGAAGAGGGTTGATTACCTTGGATGAGCGAACCAATCATATCACGAACGTTAAGCGCTTGAGTGCTGAAAGAATCTATAAGGTCGGCACGGATCTCATTGCTCTGTTTTGCCATATCATTCCTTAGCTCGGCTCGAATATCGTTCCCTTGTTTCGTCATTTCGCCCTTCAAGTTGATGACTTGACTCTGAAGATTCGTCACCAGCTCTCGATTAGTCTTCATGAATGTCTCGACGTCTGGACTCACTGCCATCGGTTGATTGAGAGGTGGAGCTTGGTAAGCTTGAGAATTTCCTTGAGTTGGGTATGGGTTTCTTTGGGAATGATATTGATTGTTAGCACGAGGTTGGGATTGGTTATTTCGATTATAGCTTTGTTGTTGGTTTTGGTTTGTAGGAGGGAAACCGGGTGTAGCAAGATAATTGTTGGAACGATAACTTTGCAAGCTACGGTCTCCTTGAGGGCGAGCTTGATAGCCTCCCGTGGGATAAGTACCGTAAGCTGCGTTAACGTTTTCAGAAAAATTGCTTTGGGTAGAAGGACAATCATTATAAGAATGAGGACCACCACATGTGTCACAAGAAATAGCAACGGCTTTAGCTTGTTGAAAGTGGTTTGTGGCCATGGTCATGAAATTCTTGTTCATCTCAGCGAGTTGTCGAGAAATTTCAGTCATTTCAGGATTGGAGGTAGTAGAAGAAACATTGACTCTCGAGTTAGATCTTGAGGATGCGGATGAATCCCAATTCTTGTGGTGAGTAGTCATGTTTTCAATCAACTCTCTACACTCCTCCGGTCTCCTTTTCATAAAAGTACCACCGGCGGCGGCATTGATCGTGTCACGATCACGAAAAGTGAGACCATTGTAGAAGGTATCAATGAGAGTGACGGGGAGCATGTTGTGATTAGGACAGCGGTCGATCAAATCATTGTATCGTTCCCAAGCATCGATGAGCGATTCATCATTGTCTTGCATGAATCCACTAATTTGGTTACGAAGGCTCGTGACCATGGATGGTGGGAAGTAGCGCGACAAAAAGCGTTGAGTCATATCATTCCACGTATGAATAGAATTCTTAGGAAGACGGTCAAACCATTTTTCGGCATGGTGAGAAAGCGAATGTGGAAAAAGTTGAAGGCGAAGGTCATCCATAGAAACACCGGGGCACTTCATGCTTTGGGTTATGGTAATGAATTTGTCGAGGTGTTTGTTGGCATCATCATCCGGAATTCCATGAAATGGGTTAGTTTGCACTTGTTGGATCATGTGATGCTTCAACGAAAACTCCTGAGCCGTGACGTGCATTGGCGCAATCGGGCCTCCGCGTCCGTTCATGGTGGGTTGACACAATTCCTCCATTGTGCGTAAATCAGGTAGGAGGACATTGTTGTTGTTGTTGTTATTCAAATTGGGTTGAGGTGGGTTGTTATTGTTGTTATTAACACCAGCCATATCTAGAACTTCACGAGTCTTGGGCTCAGAATAGTTCGAAGATCTAGTACGCATACACCTGCAGAAGAAAAATATACACAAAGAAAATATCTATATAATCTTTTTGGTGCAAACCTTTAGAAAAGAATTGCTTTTTATGATTTTTTAATGTTTTTGTATTTTTTTGAAGAGTTTTATATTTTTTAGGATTTTTGAAAAGTTTTAAAGCAAGGAAAATAACGTTCAAAGAACGGATCCCAAAATTCAATGCGTCTCTCACTAAAAACCTTTAATCGTAACGAAAAGAGCCGGAAGCGGCACCATTTAATACTCGATTTTGCAACCAAGTATGAAAGTTCGTTGAACCGATCTTTTCGAATTGACTAATGGTTAAGAGTACGACTCAATTGTCTTTTGATGAACAAGAGAATGGTTTGGTTTGTTTATCAAATTTTAAACTATTAGCAAGTAATTTAAGTGTCGTTGAGTAAAGTAGAAGTTTTGACCAAACTAAACTAAAAGTTAATTTAGTGAAATACTTAAAACTTAAAACTTTATGAAACTTTAAAACTTAAAAACTTAGTCAATCGGAATATGGCAATTGGAAATCCATCGGAATGATAAACTTACTACCCATCGGAATGCAACTACACAAAGTCTATCGCAATGTTGCTCGTCGGAATGACCTCTTATCGCAATGTCTCAGATCGGAATGACTAAAACACCCCTATCGCAATGCAGCTCAGATCAGAATGCAGTAAAGTAAATTTGGGCAGCGTTTCGTTTAATCAAGCGCCTTAAGACCCGTCGGAATGTGCGATCGCAATCCGAGATCGGAATAAGGGGGAATGAACAACCCGATCGTAAAGTAGAATCCTTAAGGATTATTGCGATCAAAATGATGAAACCGTCGGAATGTGCAAAAACCCCAATATTGCGATGGAAGCACTCTTAATCCGAAATTCGTGGCAAGTTCAAAACTCAATAAGCAAGTATAATAAGCTATCCTACTCGATCCTAAAACAATTCAAAAAGCTTAAATTTGATAACTTTTCAAAACATAAAATCGAACACTTTATGAAGGAAATCTCATCGTAACAAAAACCTTTTAGAAATCCGAAAACCAATAAGCTAGAACTTGTAATAAGCCAATAAGCATTAAGAGCTTACAACTTATACGTGTAGGAGCTTATATAAGCACAAAGGAAATGAACCTTCTAAACATACAACCTCAAATTTAATCTCGGATCATTAAGGATTCGGATCAAAGTAAGGTTTCGTATCAAAAATTCAAATAAGCCAAGAAATGTAGAATGAGATTAAGGAACACAAAGCTTAAACTTTTGATTAAAATGAACTCAAATACAAAGATTAATGAAAGCTTGAAAGAAAGGAAAAATGAAAAGCTTAGTGAGAGAAAGTTTAGAACTTTCTCTCTCTAAAAACTAGAAAGAGAAACTTAAAAATAAAGACTAGCTAACTCCCCTCCTAATGTGATTAGGAGGGTATTTATAGGGAAGTGGGAGGCATGTGTGGTGATTTCTTCTTTCTTTTTCTTCTCGACTCGACTTTAATTCTTTGTCTTTTCTCGATGTCGTCTCGGGATTTGAACTTGTCTTTTGATTTTCTTCTTCTATTAGACTTAAGTTCTTCGACTTCATTAAACTTACGTCTTTAGACTTTTTCTTCGATAAATCTTCAGAATAGGTCTTGGACTTCCGTTCTTTTTTTGCACTCTTGATCTTTTGACTTCGTCTTTTCCGTTTTCTTCGATAAAAGCCCGTGAAAGCCCGTGTTTTCTTCCTTTTTCATATTTTGGTCCTAAAACACAATAAAAACACAAACCACGCATAATTCCGACTTTTACGACATAAAATACACGTTTTGGTCTTGTTATTATTGGAAATAAGTGGTAAAAGGATAAGTGTTTTCACACTTATTAACAGTGCACATGCCACAGGTGCAGTACCGAGAATATTATCAATAGCAATTTCAATCTGCCTTAATAGCAAAAGTCTAGGTAATTTACCAACAAATACCTCCTAAAGTTTTAGATAACATAAACACCTTTTAATACATTTATTTTAAGTTCTTCTAGATTACAATATCTATAACTAGTTCACAACCATTCATGGTATAATTTCAAGTCTTAATACAAGATACGGTCATCCATCAAGAATTATTTAAATCACTTTTGATAATCAACATCTTATCATTTAGGGGAATTCTACTCGAGTTCCCATTAACTAAGACAATGTCGTCATGTCATAAGCAATCAATCCATTCTACTGGCACTATCAACTTTTCAGTTTTATTGCCGTCGATAAGATGTGATCTTCTCAAAAGTCTAATAATAACTCATAATCCTTCACAAATTCAAGGATATCTGGAGACACAACTATTATTAAAAGAGTAAGGTCAACGCATAATCTATGCGAGGGAATTTCAAATCAGATACAAACGAAAACATTTAACGAATATGAATATATCCCATGTTTTCATAATTTGAGTACGCATTCGAAAGCTCCTCGGATCGTTACCCAGGTCATTCAAATGAAATCTAATAAAAAGAAATGATAGGAACGTCGATACATCCAATCGGGTATCAACACTCGGTAATTAGATACTTTTCCTAAGAATCTCACTACGGGAGAATTGGACAAGAAGGGAATATCAATTGTCAAATAAGACAATTTTCACAAATGAGTAAATTCGACTCAGAAGAATAGATGCTACAAGCACATGTGTAGGTGTCCCTAACACTATGTCCCTATTTTTCACTTCTTGCAGATCTCATAAAATTTAATCTTTCCCAATCTTCAAAGAAAATGTGGTGTTTATTAATCAGTTTTATGGTGACTACTAATCAGTCTTGCATAGTCCATTCCAAATTGTATGTAGGGGCGCAACTATATACAATTTCAAGATTAACGATGCAATACTCAGTTCATCAAAATTTTATCATCATGTTTATAATAAAAATATTTTCATGATTGATTCTTAAATAAGAATCAAAAATAAATTTACAAAGATTTTCTTTGTTATGAAAACAATTAAGTTTTCCAAGCTGTTTTATCAATAACTTCATTTCGATAATAAATCTCACTTTAAATAATTCATATGGTGATGAAAATTCAATTTTCCCCAAGGGATACTATTGTATCTTATAAAAACAATGAGTGATCTGCAAAATAGTGATGAGGAGTTGTTCACCAAGAACTAACTACAATCTAATAGGAAATGAGCTTAGCCAATTAATCATGAGGTTCATGACCTCGATGGCACTCACGAAGAATGATTCACAACGTAACTCAAATCAAGATGAGTACTTGTTCAATGGTTGCATCACTAATGCGAACATTAGAAAGAGGCAATAAGAGATAGATAACATCGATACATGTAGAATTTAGCAATCAAAGGTAGTCTTTTCATTAATCACAAACAAGTCAAATTGTACCGTAACACATTATGTGTCACTATGTCATACAATTCCAAAATCTCATCCTACCAACTGATGTCACAGTTAAGTTAGGGATTATTTTTAAAAGACACCACAATGAATACTAATCTACAAGAGTCATTAGGTGTTCCACATTTCCCGAAAGATCCATCAGTCTCAATTCAGAAGAAGATTTCTTCGATTTATTTATTGGACACTGGGCATCCTTGTTAGTGGACAATGGCTTAGGAACAACCCTTAACACAAACAAACAATCATTTAAAACCGTATAATTCAATCACAAAACTTAACGACTTCCTCTTAACAATCTCATATTCCATATAGGTTAAGTTTCACTTTATTCAAGTTTTAACCGATTTTATACTCAATTCGATATCCTACCTCATTTTCCAATACTTTCAACCTTATTCATAAACCTTAATAGGGCAATAAAAGCTCGATATGAACAACACTTAATTTCCAATCCTATAGCTCTTACAACAACAATTATCAAATGAGTCACTAGTATGAAATGACTCGATCAGTCAATTAGACTTCTCGGAAAGGTATTAGTGGCATGAGGCTTTTGGGTAATGGTTCCAATGACAGCCTCAAGTGCAACATTCACCCTTTCGATTTCGATTTAAGAATTGGATGACAACGAATCAGATGACATCTTTCTAGGTGGTAACGTTTTGTGAAACTCCACTCTATAAGGAAAGATCGTCATGACATCGATATCAGTTTTAATCTCGCCAATTCTTTTTCAATATCACAATCAACTAATATCTACATTTCTACGAATATCAACCATTTGTTGGGATCATAAATATCCACAACTTGGTTTAGATCTAGGATAGCTAGAATTCCTATGAGAATAGCTTCGATTAATTTACTAGGGGATTTAGGGTTCCTTGTGACAATCTTCGTCGTATAAATACCTCGTATAAATATCAAAATAATCATCAAACAATCATGTAATCAAATTACATCATATATATATAATCCAAGTTATATATATATTAAAATAACACTTCTCAGTCTGGCCTTGTCGGTAACTCGGGAATTCTTCGGCACCGTTATAGTCAAAAGATTTTTAGACATTTTTAGAAAAAAATTTAGAGTTAAAAGATTTTGAAATGTTTTATTCAAAACCTTGGTTTTAAAAATCTTTCGTTCTCTATAACGAGAGCTCTAATGCCAAACTGTAACACCCCCAAATTTATACAACTCAATACAGCGGAAGACTAGTTGGTGTTACGGGATAGCACATTACTCACATCATAGATAACGCATAAAAATCGCATCGTTTATTAATAAAGCATTTCCATTCATAAATATCAAAGTTACATAGGTCCCAAGTCATGGTCATTTCATACAAAATTTTACAAAGAATTTGAATGGAAATTATTGTTTAAGTGCAGGCCATGAATTCTTGTTGTCTTCCCGATAATTACCTTCAAGTACCTGAGATAAGACATGTTAAAAGAAAAGGTCAGCGATAACGCCGAGTGAATTCAAAGAGTTTAATAAACCATCAATATAATATCGGTATAAAATTATTACCGAAAATCATTTTTGTACAAATCATTTTAATAGGCCATAAAATAGCCAAAGTCATTTTATACAAATCCTTATCGAAAATCATAATATAGGCATTTGCCTTAAAAATCATTATACGAGCCAATGTCGTAAAAACATCATACAATACGTCTTACGACGTTGTATAAAGTTAAATAAAAACCGTATATGAATATGGTTACGAAAACGAAAACACAAACATTATATCCTTAGTATGACCCCGTATTGCTAGTCAGACAATACATCGTAATTCGGAGCGTACAGCAGTATTTTGTTAACTGGATTATTATAAGCCGCATGACATTGTTACCTTACTAAACCAAATAACGGGTAGCTAACCCGATACTCAGTTTGCCCATCTAAAGTAGCGTGTCGTCACAAAGGTCACGCTATGGAAATCTTCTCATACATAAATTCGCTTACCAATCATTGTGGCACGACGAGGATCAACCGTCAAGGCGCGAACTGGGGTGATCGTCCCCAAATAGTACTATTATATGCACAAGCGTCTACCAAATCCCGGTAGTTCACAATTCATGCTAATGGGACTTTTGGTGACATAACCTAACTTTAATAATCCATTTGATTTCATCTATCGGGTCCTTTAATCATTTATCGGGTCATACATTCGGGTCATACAATCATTCGGGTCCAAATCAATAAACAAACAATCGGGACAAATGGTGTCCTATTTTATAAAAACTAACATGTTATCTCTCTCGCGGGGTTATAAAACATTAAATAAAAACATTTAAAAGAGTGCGAGGCTATGAACTCACGTTGATGTGGGAAAGCGGGTTATCGGCAATTCGGACGTACGGTACGTGCTTCAATCACGGAAACCTAGACAAATAATACTCGTCTTAGACTCATGTCCAATGACTTTATAAAAATAACAATTATGTATACGTATGATGATTTTATATATATATGATGATCAAGTGGGTTTACATATTCTCTTTTACTCATTTTAGTGTTTATGTATTGGTAACTTTTCAAGACTAGTTATACTAGTTCAATCTTGTTTATATATTGAAGCCCAATGGGCCTATTGAAATTGTGTATAATGCAGTTCGTTTTTCTCAGTTCTTGCTAATTGAAAGTCCAACCAATATCGGGTTTTTAACTGTTTTTGGTTGTTAATCTTTTTTGGATATTCTATTTGCTAATTCAACAAAGCCTTGCCAAACTGAAAAATATTACCTACTTATATGTAAAACATAGTGCAATTACCAAGTTTATATTCAAGTAAGATTCAAAATGCAAATTTTAATACTAAAAGGACTGAAAATGTGAATTCTATGAAATACAAATGCTTAAAATGTAAATTCTAACAATTATAGGGACTGAAAATGCAAATCAGTTAACCAAAAGGATCCAAAATGTAAAACATGTAACAAACTAACCAAAAAGTAACGAATTACCAAACTTACTAACTGAAATCTAACAAACTTTAAACTGAAAGGACTAACTTGAGAAAACCCTAAAGAAAATGTGAGTTTAGCCATGTTTAGAAACTGTTTGAAACAAGAAGGACCAAAATGCAATTTTAAAAACTATTTAAGCAAAAACGGGTTTACTAGACAAATAAGCTCGTTTGAGCTTATTTCTGGACCAAAATGGTTCAAACCAATTGCAAAACACTCCAAATTCAAAATAAGCTAAGTCTCTAAAAGGAATCTGGCTGAAAACTACTAATAAGCAAATAAGCACTTCAAAATAAGCACAAAATAAGCTCTAGGACAATCTGAACAAGCACAACTTGATTTTTGTACCTAAACTGATTAAAAAACTCAAATGATGAATGGGAAATCAAGTCAAAACAAATTTCATCAAGTAATAAGCTGGGAATTCGAATTAAGCTGAAATTGGCTTATCGTTGACCAAGCGTTGACCAAAAATTTTGACAAAAAGCTGAAACTCTCAAAAATCATGCAATACCATATACTAAGTGGATTTGTGAAAGAAAATTGCTTGGTTAATGAATAGAATCAAAAGATCTAGAAATCCAGTTTCCATTTACAGAAACATTGCTTATCTCAGCTTTTCAGATTTTAGCTTATTTCTCCTAGCTGAATGAAAACTGTATAAAATGCTTTTAGACTATGAAACTTTATGATATGACCTACAAATCAGAACAAGTTTGGTGAAATTTCATCCAGAAATCAGTTAATGCTAGCTAAATGAAAATGACAACTTTTTAAAGGCTAAACTGAATGAAAATTAACCCAAACTTTTTCTTGCCAATTGACTTTTTGAACTTTTATTTGACTTGAAATTTACTCAAAACCCTTTGTAACCATCTAATGACTGAAAATGAACCTTAACTTGCCAAAAACCAATACTTGAAATCTTATTTACAGCTAATTCCAAACACTCCTTTATCTTAACTAAATGGAAATTTTCAAAGACTTTTTAAGAACTAGTTTAAACTGATTGAAAAACTTTAGCTAACCAAACTTGATACTCAAAATTAAATGTATAAGAACTACTAGCAAGTAATGAGGACAACTATTACTCAAATAAGGTGACAAGACTAAAATTGACTGAATTAGAGTAAAGACTAGAACATAATCCAAAATTGAGAGCAGTTAAACAAGAATTAAGCTACAAACAAGTTCACAATCAATCAACAACCAAGCTAAACAGATTTGATCATACAATCATCAAAATTCACACTAGGAAAAATAGCATGCAGATGACAAATTGAGTGGAACCAAAATTAGAAACATTTAAAACCTTTTGGAGTAACCATTGGGAAGTAGAGGAGTGCTGAACTCTCTATCCTAGTGCTAACCACCACCTTAGCACTAGATCAACCAATCTATTATCAACAACAGCTACAAATCAACTAGAAATCATCATCATGACATGAAATCTTCAAAAATGCTAAGGCTTGAACTGAGATCACTCAAACAGCTACAATTCTTCTTCAAAGTCAGTTATGATCAATGAATGATCATAACAAACTCAATGCAGTAACACAAGTATCAAGAAGAAGCAGGATATGAACAGTAGAGTGAAGATAAGAATTGGCGGGAAATGAAGAATTCAAATTTTATTAATGGAAATCGGTTACAAAGTTGTTGAAAGGATGCTAACTAACTAACTAACTCAAGAGTGTGTCAAACTCTTGAGTAGTTTAGCTAAAAAGGAAGAAAGATGAAAGGAAATGGAAATGTGTGTGTTTTTACAAATTTAACTACTAGCAAAATGAAGACCTAAGCTGCTATTTATAGACTTGAGAAGGAAGTTTGTTGTGGATGATGACGTGTTGAGACCAATCCCAGGTCTCCACGTGGCACAATTCTGCAAAGTTGATCTTCAAAGTATGAACATGAATTGGGGCTTTCTGCTTGAATTGATTTCTTGTTAATTGATGATTACCATTGTGTTCGTCTCTCAAAAATAAGCACTTTTGATGTAGAATCTTGATAACCTATGAATCTATGAAGTGGGTTGATGTTTTCTAGAGAGAGAAACTAGAGAGAGAAAGTGAGAGAAAATATGTGTCTTCTTTATTGAATGAAAACAAGAAATGAACAACAACCACCCCTTTCCAAGGAGGAAAGGGGTATTTATACTTCCAAGTCATATGTGGACTTGGGCCGGCCCATGACAAGCCCATGGACCGGTTCTTACTTAACTTAATAAGTATACTCTAACTACGAGCTATTACAACATAAATAATATTGTGGAGTGACCGATACTTCTAATATACGTAAAAACGTATTTCTAACAATCTCCCCCTAAGGGAGGTCACTCCACGTTACAAAGTTCTAAACCTAGCATACTATACTAAGTCTTCGTTCTTTAGCTCGTGGTCTTTTCTTCTTTTCTTTCTTTTGTTGTGAATATGTTGGTTTGATCTTTTAGGCTTTGGCTTGAGAGCATTGTTCTTTTGGCCTTTCACGTGCGATCTTTGCCTTCTTGTGAAACTTGCCTCCTCGTGACTCCATGTTCCACACACTTATGTCTTTTTGTTGAATTCTCGAAAGTTTCAAAGTTTGGTACAGCGGAAGACTTTATCTTGTACTTTCTTGAATTTTTGCTAAGCTTTGATGCAGAAAAACATAAGCATGTGGGAACGACTTCTACAGGTACACCGCAACACCACCGTCTTCACTGGTACACAGCAACGCCACCGTCTTCAACAGGTACACAGCAACGCCACCGTCTTTAACAGGTACACAGCAACGACACGAATAAAATGGCTTTGAACATTTTATTCTAATTCGGTAGCATTTTACCTCCGGTCGGTGAAGACCGTTGGACGATATTAGATATCGTACCCGTGACGGATAGTTTCGATTAAGTAACTTCCTGACAGGATTTCGCGGGTAAACCCGTTCTCTTTATTCGACCGTCCAAAGCTGACTGCGAACATAAAGAGTGAATCACTTGGATAAATTATCCTTGTGATTTGAAGCCGTCAATTCATGAAACTTGGAACAAGTGAATTTCAATTAAGATTTTCACCATCGTTGCTTTCCAGTTGTCACGAGCTCAATTCATAAAGAATCTTGCACGTCACCTACCAAGTGCTGTTTGATGTTAACACTAGAAGGATTTCCACTCGTCACTGTGATCAATAAAGAGTCACTCTGAGTGTTCTGGCAAGATCATATGATAATGCGTAGAGGCCTGGAACGAGTTTAAGTTCAATTAAGAATTAAACCACTGTTTCTTTCCAGTTTTTCACAAGATTGGTTCTAAAAGAACCGCACGTGTAACCTACCATGAGCTTGTTTGATGTTGGCTCAAGCAGGATTTCCATCTTCATTGTAATACTTGTGTATTACTCGGATGTTCTGGCAATATTACATGAATACTACGTATGACTCATGAAAATCTCTTACTTTTCACAGTGTGTGAGAAAGCAAGGAATAAATGGAAAGTGTCCTAATGAGACTTTTGATGATCTCTTGGCTCTAGACTCGATTGTGCGTTTTGATTTAGTGAGCGATGGCTGGAGAGGAGTGCCACCTTTTCAATACCAGTCTATTCGGAGTGAATAAACCAATAGATAACGTGTTGATCTCCGTGTGATTAAAACAAATACCTTTTAAGAGATATTTGAGTTAGCTGGGAAGGGTTGTGCATTGCATCACTGGGTCCATGATGTCTTTCTTCAATACCGAGAATCATTAGCAAAAATGACCTCAATAGCATATGTATTGACCCGGTTTCTGCCTAAAGTTGTAAGGAGGGCTTCTTTCTTTACACCCTTTATCTTTACAATTCTTTTTCATTCTTCAACCCCTTCAATGCTTACCAATACGTCATCACTAGCACCTTGTTGTGATTGTTCCAGTGCTAGCTTAAGTACTTGGTCGGCATTCAGCTACGTTCACATTCTTTCTCCATCTTTCCTAGGACTTCTAATTCTATCTAGGGAATTGTCCTTGGGAAGATTCCATCGGCTCTGATGAATCATTGGACTAAACCTATTCCTACCACCCTTTTGTCACCACATTCGTCGTGAATTAAGCGTGTTTTGGGAAGGAATTGCCACCATGAAAAATCATTGAAAATCACCTAAAGTACTTGTGATATTGACATCAAAAGTTTCGTACCTTAGGTGTTTTTGATCATCAAAAACGCTCCCCCTTAATACGTGCTTTACACATATTAAGTTGGATTATCGTTAAATCTTTTTCATCTTTTAGCCAAGTATCACTTAAGTCTCCTTAATCCCATTTTCTCCCCTTATCTAAAATGTTAACCATTAATATTTGGGATATTGAATGGATTAACCGGTCTTTGGGTAAAAAATGAAATCGATGTTTGGCCATAGAACATGTGAATGCTCCCCCTTAAGTTAATAAGGGATAGTTGTAGTGCTTTAGTATGATATATTTTGAAAGATTTAGAATCTCGTGAGAAATTCTTGAAAAATTATCATACCTTAACACTACATCAAGCCATTAAAGCACAATATTCACAAATATACATATTCACAATTGAAAAACCAATATAAAGTGGACCTGAAATGTACGACCCATTAGATGGATCGTTGCAGTAGCTTGTGGTGCACTAAATATGGTCTACCACCAACGAATCTTTCCAAGCTCCTCATCAATCTACGTTCACGGAGCTTTTGATCAATCTTCTTGATCACATACTTCGCCATCTGCCGATAACCCGGATGCCAATCCTCCGGCATCTCTGGCAAAGTCCCACCTGAGTTAAGATGCTCCAACTTTCCTCTGACTTGTAGAAGAGTCCCATCACTGTACTTATAAAGCTCACCCACCCTCATAAACTTCATTAAACCTCGACTGTTCAAGTAGAAAATGCCGCAATTCGGGACAGAAATGCCGGTATAGGGACATCTATCTACATGTTGAGGTAGAACTTGATTCACTGGACGGGTTAAGTTGAGCTTCCTTTGGTAGCTTTCGACTCCCAACTGAAGATCTTCAACTCGTTTCTTGATAACAACGCTTCGTGTGAACATACGAAGTGTTGTATTCAAGGCAATGAGGTCTTCACGAGGAATATGTGTGAGTTGATCACGAGTCATCAGAAGCAACATATCTTCAATATCCTCAAGACGAATGATAGAAAAATCTCCCTGCTGGATTTTGTATTCTCTGTCATCCTCCCTTTTCAAACGAATCTCCGTCACATGATAATAGCCATTCTTGGCTTCAGTTTTCAGCCCTAAGATGCTGGAGATGCGGATATCGGATCTAACGTTACTTCCTGAATTGACTAGACAGCAACCCCTGTACGCCCTTCGGACTCGTTCGTCCCAATGAGATGCACCTATAACAGCATACATATCATAATTACGAGTTACCCTTGGGACCCAGAGTCGGTTTACCTTTTCCTCGATCCAGGGTATAGTCCCCCAGTTGGCAGCTTTCAGCAAGGTCAAGGAGGTTGCGTACTTTGATGAACCCTTCAGAAGATACTCAAGATCATAGGTGACGAAGAAGTCGAGAGCAATCTGATTATCTTGAGTAGGATCAAGTGGAGGTGGAGCTCTTTCTGAATCATGAAGACCTGGCCGTTGAACGGTATTCAGAGCTTTCAGGATCTCATCAGCATAGTACTCGAACTCCATTCAGGTTAACCTGGTTTTGGCGCGAAGTCTTTTATCCTTAAGTGCTTTCTTCACCAAAGACGGAGTAACCGAAGTCTTATACTCATGAGCAAGAAATGCACACAAGTCAATCGGACTACGGATACGGAGATATAGAACATCTCTGTCAGCGTCTGTGATTGGATCATATTGCGCCGCTGCCGTGATCCAAGCCTGTGGCGGTGCAGTCTCGTCAATCTCCAACGTGTCTGCCCAGTCTCGTGTGCCTGCTTCAGGAACCGTAGATTGTTGTGCTTGTTGTAGAGGAGTAGAAACGCGAACATCTGCTGGTTCTGATTCAGGCATCTCGGCGGTGTCATGAACGGGTGAGTGTTGTGCAGCTTCAGGTTCCGTTACTGATTCTGCAATCACAGGAGCAACAACAACAGGACTAATAGGGTTAGTGGTAACAGGTATAGATACAGCAATAGAAGTACCGGGAATCGATGAAGCTGTAGTAGCATTCACATCGTGGCGCCACTTAGACCGCTTGATTCCGTTGATGTTGATTTGTCCTTCTGTGCTGCATCTTTCTTGGACTTGGTTCCAGACTTAGCAGGTTTCTTTGAGCTGGCAACCTTATCCCCCTCTTTAGGCTGTTTACCCCCATCATCATCCCTATCACTATCCTCGTTGCTCCCCCTAGCACTCTCCTCATTCCCATCACCACCATCATTGCCATCATCGTCATCATCATCATCATCATCCTCATCATCATCATCATCATCATCATCATCCTTTTCCTCTTCTTCTCCTTCTTCTTCCTCTTCTTCTTCACCAGTACCCTCTTCCTGTTCACTATCATCTTTGTCCTCCTCAGGTAGAATGTGATAAGGTACCACACTTCCAAACGTTTTGAATAATCTATCATCCTCTATGATAGCGTCATTCAGGGATTTGTAAAGAGCCCGTTGAATCCTAGATTTATGAAACGATCCAAGTTCCACCATACGAGCTTTGAGGATCTTCTTTAATTCAAAATCCGTTAACTCATAAGCAATTTTGTAGGCGGATTCTGAAGGATTGGATGACTTGATCATCAAGTTATCAGCTGCTAGTGTCTTCAACTCATCACGCAGTTTAGGCATAATGGATTCAACGGATTCTTGCACTCTCTCTTCAACAGAGGCTTCAAGTGCTTCTTTTTGCTCCTTGTATTTATCCCTCATCGCTTGAAGTCTCGTGATACGTGCAACATGCTTATCAGCCTCAGCATGCTTAACCTGAGCTAGTTCTTCTGCATGAGCTTTTCGTGTTAACTCCATCTCTGCAGCGAACTTAGCAAGCATCTCTTCTTGGGCTTTCTTAGTTGCTTCTTCACTTTGCACTCTTCGAAGTAGCTCTTGGCGAAGATTATCCATCTCTCTTTTTTGATTATCCGTGTGTTTGTCCAACATTTCTGCCATGACAAATGCAGCCATTGATGATGTTCCAGAGCTACTCTGGGAAGGTTGAAGAGGCTCGGTTGTTACTACGGTACTAAGGATGGGAGTTATTGGTGGTGGAAGAAATGGTGTTGAAACCGGTCTGGTTGGTAAGGGTTGTATTGGTGGAGGTTGAGTTGCTAAAGGTTGAGTTACTAACGGTTGAGTGGACACCATGATTGTAGGAGCACCGGACTCCTTTTCAACACTTGCTGAAACGGGGGGGGATGGATGTCTCCTTCGAAGTAGAATACCTTTCAGGTGATCCAAACTCAAAAACATCCTCTGGCTCCTCGTACTCTTCTTCAATATTTACCCGTGCACCCGAACCACTACCTCCCGTGTCTTTCCTACTCCTTTCCATAGCTATCTTCATTGCTTTTCTCTCAGCCTTGTTAAGAGTAGGATCATCAACGTCTTCTTCGTCGTGAAGAACTAACTCATCAGCAGTGCCCTTTCCCTTCTTAACCTCAGTCTTCTTCTTCTTGGTTTCGGGTTCAGGTAAAGCAGCTGGTTGCTTTCGTTTACCTTTACTCTTGACCGTAGTAGACGAGTCTTCTCCAGTCTGAAGGCTTGCTTTCAGCTTCTTGATTTCTAACAGCAGTAGTTTGTAATCAGCAGAGCCTTTGATTTTCTCCGTCAGAAGATAATCGGGAATAGGACCAGGAATCACACCACCAGATGGTCCTTCTGCCTTAGATCCACAGTATCATCAGCTTCTTCAGTGTGATAACGACTTGCTGCACGCCTATCAATAGTAGCATCATTTTTCATAAAATAATTAATGATAAGCTTGATAAACCGAGGATAAGGAAAGAAATTTGTCTTCAGCTTCTTTTTTTGGAAGAGTTGAAAGGTGAATTCTTCCCATATCAACAATGCATAATCTGCATTTGCACCTTTGTACATGGCATAGAAGATGTTCATAATAGGACTGCGTAAAGCATCATGCCCACTTGTTTTCGGTGTAAGACATCTACTGAGAATACCCAACATTGCTCTCCAAGGTTGTCCTACTTTAGCAGTGGTAAACTCAGACGCAACTCGTATGTCAGGACATCCAAGAGCCTCGAACATCTCCATTAGTTCATCTTTAGTAGGATCCCTCGAAAATGACATGCCTTTGGGTGTATCCCGTATACCAAAAATCTTACGGAAGTCTGAAACTGTGAGCGTCTGTTGCTTGTTGTCGATGGTGAAGGTAATCTTGTTTGAAGTACTCTCCTTGGTAGCCCAGAACTCATACATGTACTCATAAGGCACCGAGGCAGTACTCCTAAGGGCGTTCTTGAAATGAGAGTGATCAAGGATTGCTATGGCTACTTTAAATCCATGGTGAGTGGATTTTGAGACTTGCTTCCTCCGGTAATTGTTTGGTATGAACTTGAGGGTTCGTGCTTTAGCAATAGCGGCTTCTCTAGAGTCTTAGATTGCTTGTACTGTTGGATTAGTCATTGTATCTGCTTAAGATAAGACATGAAAGGTTGATGCACAAAAACATATAGATATATATCATTCTTACTTCTAAGCATAACACATTTCATAACATAATACAACAAGTACATATACCAGGCAAACAATATTAATCAAACAACTGTTCATCCGGAACATTCCTTCATTCGGAACTTCTTCATCCGGAACATTCCTTCATTCGGAACTTCTTCATCCGGAACATTCCTTCATTCGGAACTTCTTCATTCGGAAGTTCTTCATTCGGAACTTCCTTCATTCGGAAGTTCTTCATTCGGAACTTCCTTCATTCGGAAGTTCTTCATTCGGAACTTCTTCATTCGGAAGTTATTCATTCGGAACTTCTTCATTCGGAAGTTCTTCATTCGGAACTTCTTCATTCGGAAGTCCTTCATTCGGAACTTCTTCATTCGGAAGTTCTTCATTCGGAAGTTCTTCATTCGGAAGTCCTTCATTCGGAACTTCTTCATTCGGAAGTTCTTCATTCGGAACTCCTTCATTCGGAAGTCCTTCATTCGGAACTTCTTCATTCGGAAGTTCTTCATTCGGAACTTCTTCATTCGGAAGTCCTTTATTCGGAACTTCCTTCATTCGGAAGTTCTTCATTCGGAACTTCCTTCATTCGGAAGTTTTGTTCAAAACTTCCTTCATTCGGAAGTTTTTTCAGAAAATTCCTTCATTCGGAAGTTTATATCCATGTTCATCCGGAACTTAACAAACGTAGCTATGATGATTTAATCTAAGCGCGTTTGTGAGTTCTAAGGCAATCTAAGGTAACCAACCATAATCTAATGAGATTCCGAGCATAACCCATCTAAAACCCTAAGCAATTAACCCTTAAATTAACACAAACCCTAATTGGATTAAATCTGCTTAAAGTGGATTAATTCAGTTGATTAGAAACGAATTTAAGCAAGATAATACATGGGTATTTACCTTTTAGATTGAATGGAACAGGATGGATGATTAACACGGAAGTTCTTGGAAGCTTAAGTGTGTTTTAATGGCGGAAAGTGAACAGTGGGGAGGATAACAGTGAATGAAGAAAAAGAAAAAAGGGGGCGGGGTATTGTTTTGACTTAGGTCAAAGTTTTGACAAGTTTCAACAAATATCACCTTAAGTCCCTATATTCTTCTTTTCTTTTCCTTTTTGGCTCTTATCTTTTCATTTTTCCTTTTTCGTCTCCTATCCATCAATAAACTTAGCCAACTTAACTTTCACACAACTTAGCAATCGCAACCTATTTGCAAATCTCCAAAATCTAAAGCAGGTCCTATCACCTTGAACGACCACAAGTCGTTTTCTAAAGCAATACCACTCATTTACCATTTAGCCATTAATTTTCCACAATCACTTTTGAAAATCAATTTAATGACGAAGATGATTTAATATTTTCTCCCCCTTAAACGATGACCCATTTTCTATTTAAAGAGTTGTATTCATTGTTTAAAGAGTCAAATATTGATGAAAGCATTTCCAATTGATGTCTTGAAAAAATTGATTCGTGGTGTCAATAAGATTTCTCTTATTTTAACAAATTAATACACTGAGACGTACATAAATTCGTGTTAGACCAAGTTGTAAACTAAACTTGATCCCTTTGCATGATTTGGCTTGTAAATCATGCCCGAGAAAATTAATTCCCGTTCTGAGCCAACGTTTTCCAAGGAAATACATGACTTTAATATGAAAACCGGGTTGCAGTCTGAAATAACTACAAGCCATAATGGGCATGTTTTAAAAATGTACAACTTTTATACGGACTCTATTTATGGCACCGTGTCAATATTGATCGACATTTCTAAGGCCGTAAATATTACCGTACTAAAAGACATGCCCGATTTAAAAACGAAAAATATTTTTGGTTTTTCTAGGTTTTATATTTTTTATGGTTTTTGTTGATTTTATTTTTGTATTTTCTTTTTGTGGTTTATATATTTACGATAATATACATGATCACGAACAAAGGATACTCTGAATAGTTTACCACGACTATTCAGCTGATTCTTCTGCCAACTCTTTGAGAGTCGCTGGAGTGAATGATTTCATGCCAAGCTTGTCGATCAAAAACTCGATTCGTCCTCGATCTAAGGCTTTGGTGAACATATCCGCCATCTGGTACTCAGTAGTGACAAAATACAGCTCGATCACTCCGTTCTCCACCTGCTCCTTAATGAAATGGTAGCGAATGTCTATGTGCTTGGCCCGGGAGTGTTGAACATAGTTGCAGCAAAGGGCAATGGCGCTCTTGTTGTCACAATACATCGGGATTTTGTTGAATCCCAAACCGTAGTCAGTTAATTATGATCTCATCCAAAGGAATTGAGCACAACAACCGGACATGGCGATGTATTCAGCCTCCGTGCTAGAAATTGCATCGCTTTTCTGCCTTTTTGAAGACCAACTGATCAATCTATCTCCAAGGAGTTGCACGGATCCAGAAGTGCTACCTCGTGTCTTGACATCCAGCATGATCGGCATCTGCGTATGATATTAAAGAAATGGAGGAATCTTTCGGATACCATAGACCACGATGAAGTGTTCCTTTTAGATACCGAAAGATCCTTTTAACTACATGTAGGTGCTTTTCGGTAGGCCGAGCCTGATACCAGGCACACATGCATACAGCAAATTGCAAATCAGGCCTGCTAGCAGTCAGATAGAGAAGGGTGCCGATCATCCCACGGTAAAGTTTTGGATCGATAATAGTCCCATTCCTATCTTCATCTAACTTGGATTTCTCCACCATTGGAGTGTCCACGGGGTCACAATTATCAAAGTTATATTTCTTTAAAGATTCTAGAGCATATTTGGATTGATTAATAAAGATGCCTCTAGGATTTTGAGAAATCTGTAATCCTAAGAAAAATGAGATTTTTCCCATCATTGACATCTGAAAGCGTGTGGACATTATCTTCTCAAAGCGATTTGACAATTCTATGTTAGTGGCAGCAAATATTATATCATCAACATAAATTTGTACCAGAATCATGTCGTTGCCCTCCTTGAGAGTGAATAGAGTGGGGTCCACCTTGCCTTTGGAGAAGCCTTCCGAGATGAGATATGTTGAAAGGAGATCGTACCACGCGCGTGGAGCTTGTTTCAACCCATAGAGAGCCTTCTTAAGCTTGTACACATGATTAGGAAATTCCGTGCTAACGAACCCAAACGGCTGACGAACATAGACCTCTTCCCTTAGTTCACCGTTCAAAAATGCCGTCTTCACATCCATTTGATAGACGATCATATTCATATGAGTAGCATACGCAAGGAATAGTCTAATAGCCTCCAATCTAGCCACAGGAGCAAAAGATTCTTCAAAGTCTATACCCAAGGCTTGTTTATATCCTCTAGCGACCAATCTAGCCTTATTCTTCAATACTGCACCCATCTCATCGAGTTTAACCTTATAAACCCATAACAAAGTAAGGATGTTAACCTTGTCAGGGAGAGGAACCAATTCCCATACTTCAAGTCGTTGGAATTCATTTAGTTCCTCCTGCATGGCTTCAATCCAAGATGATTGAGTCATAGCCTGCTGCCAATTTTTAGGTTCAACTTCAGAGAGAAATGCATCAAAGTAGCAATATAGTGCACTCTCTTGTAATTGATGGCGTGTAGAAACTGGTCTATCTAGATCTCCAATGACATTCCTAATTGGGTGATCTTTTGTCCATTTGGTACTATGATTTTCAATCCTAGGTGGTCTGGAGTGAACAATAGAAGGAGCTTCTTCTGAGGTAGACGCGGCTGAAGGGTTTTCAGGGAACGGTATACCAAAGAAAGGAAGCTCTTTTAAGTGAGCATATTCCAAGTCGTGATCAGTAGAATCCTCTTCCACATCATTAGGCACAAGTAGGGGTGATGATTCAGGTGTAGTTTAAGAATCACTTGGTGAAGGTGCATCCGGTTCAATGTGAATTGAAGATGCATTAGATAAAGCTTCATTGGCTGGAGCAACAACTTCAGGAATTGGAGCTATCACTACAGGTGCTGGAACTTCATCATTTGGGGGATCAAAGAATTCGTCAAACAACGGTTGAAACAGTTTATCCCACTCGGGCCTTGATGGTGGTAAAAATGATGTAGAAGTAGGATTATTGGGAACTAATCCGGAACTAATAGCACCGGTTCCCATCTCATGAAGCGCGGGTTCAGAGCTGTGTTGCTCAGAAGCCATCGCTGTCAGCTCATCGAAATTTGCGTCCATAGTTTCTACAATCTTGCCAAGACGACGGTTGTAAATTCGGTAGGCTTTCTTGGACGGTGAGTAACCAATGAAAATACCTATATCGGCTTTCGGTTGAAGCTTGCCCAAGTTCTCACTATTAATGTTTGGATAACAAAGAGCACCAAACACATGAAAGAATGAAACATCGGGTTTACGGTCATGTAGAAGCTCATAAGGTGTTTTCCATGGCGTTTTTGAATGATAGAACGGTTTTGGGTGAAGCATGCAGTAGATATAGCTTCTGCCCACAAGTACAATGGAGCGTTCGCATAAATAAGCATAGTCCTAGCAGCTTCCATAAGCGTACGATTCCGTCTTTCAACGACACCGTTTTGTTGTGGAGTGCGTGTCGCGTATGTTTCATGTGAGATACCAACTCCTTCATAGTAATCACGAAGAGTCTGGTTGACGATCTCTGTTCCATTGTCTGTACGAATACGGCGGACAGTAGTATTCAAACGTACCTGAATAAATTTCAGAAAAGTGATGATAGCCGTCGGTGCTTCATCCTTTGTACGTAGAAATCTAACCCATGTAAACCTGGAGAAATCATCCACAATAACCAGAATGAATTTCTTAC
The DNA here is from genome assembly GCA_025667525.1 of Glebionis coronaria. Classification (NCBI taxonomy): domain Eukaryota; kingdom Viridiplantae; phylum Streptophyta; class Magnoliopsida; order Asterales; family Asteraceae; genus Glebionis; species Glebionis coronaria. The sequence continues at coordinate 245,835,608 of CM046876.1, forward strand.
CGCTCACACTTTCAGTTCTCATTGGCCCACAAAGATCCATATGCAAAAGATGAAGTTTTTCTTGATTGGTATCTTCAGCTTTGGGTCTGTATGATTTCTTGGTACTTTTCCCCCTTGAACACGCGGAACATAAATGGTCCTTGTGAAATTTGAGCTTTGGAAGACCACGAACTAATTCGTTTTTAGCCAGATGATTAATAGCATCAAAGTTCAGATGAGATAATCTGCGATGCCATAACCATGACTTGGTCTTAGATGCTTTAGAGAGAAGACATACTGGAGAGGCGGCCATCATGTCTTGTAGGGACAACGTATAAAGATTTGCACCACGAGATCCCTTCAACAAGTCTTTTCCTTCCAAGTTGCGGATGAAACAAGTATGTTGTCGAAATGCAACCTCTAGGTTGGAATCACAAAACTGTCCTACTGAAAATAAGTTATGACCAAGACCTTCTACATAGTATACCCTTGAAATCGTAACGTTTCCAATCTGATATTCACCATACCCCATTATCTTTGCTATATGATCATTCCCGAATTTAACCGTACCAAGAAACTTGCTGACGAAATTTCGGAGCATCGAGCGATCTCCGGTCATATGCTTTGAACAACCGGAGTCCAAATACCAGAGGATGATTTGGACCACCTGAAAATATCACCACACGAAGACAATGTAGAGGTATCGGAATCTGAGTATTCCTTGTTATTAGCAGGTACAGATTTAATAATCTTAGATTTGCTAACTTTAGGTTTCTTAGATTTCCTAGCCTTCTTCTTCCTAGTTGGTGGTGTAGATTCTAGTTGGCTTAAATCCTGTGGTATTTCTTCACTGATAGGCACTATAGTGGGGGCTGACCTAATTAAAGGGCGTTGTTTCCATACTTGAGTGCGAGTGTTCCTAACTAAAGGACGCTCAGACCTAACCTCAATGGATGCATTCCTAGTTAAAGGGCACATTTTTCCATCTAATGTAAAGTTCCTACCAGTGGGACGCCATTGCCAGCCAACCTGGGCACGAGTTCTACCCGTTGGCTTCCATTCAAGACCATTCCTAATGGCATTCATTTCAATCACATGATCAATAAGACACAAATCATGACGTTAGGAAAACATACATTCATTACAATTCCAACAATTCAAATTAGAATTCACGAATAGTTTAGGCTTCTGCACAGGCGCAGAGCTTTTAGTCTTAACATGATTCTCTTTATTTAAAACTGAACTAACATTCCTATGGTGAGCTTCTACTTTCTTCTTTTTGGCACTACTAGTGGAGGGCTTGATCTTATCTTTCTTGAGTGGCGATCCTTTAGCCTTAGTAGTCTCTTTTAATCCTGTAGAAGGCATAGTGGGAACATTAGCAACAGATTTTAAAGGTGCCTTACTTGATTGTGCCAATGACGGTTTTGCTCCTGGAGTTTTATTGAATGGAGTTACAGCAATGGGCCTATTAGTAAGTAGTGCAGAACCTGGTTTACCTATGTATTGCAAGTATGCTAAGCAATATTGAACTCGCTTAATATATTCATGAGCCGAATAATAGTAGCTACTTGAGGGATCTAAGGCATAAAGATCGTCTAAAATATCCCTAACAAGATCTACATGCTTAATGGCATTCCTCATATAATCATCGTAGGTAACCAGGTTTCTCTTATGAAGCGGGTTCTTATAAAGCACTACTGACTTGGTTGTTGGAGCACTAGTGGACGGTGCAGAGTCGGTAGCTAAGTTATCAACAACTTCTTGTCGGGTGAGAAGAAGTGTCTCCTTTAACTCGGCCAAAACCATGTTTTTGTCAATGAGCAAGATGTTTAAGTCAGAGATTTCTTCACACTTTTGGTTTAGTTGTTCAACATAAGATTGTTGCTGTGCCGCATTAAAAGCGAAGCGTTCTTCTAGTGAACCAGAAAGAACGGATAGTCCCTGTCTTGTCCGATCCATCTCCCCTAGAACAGACGAAAGTCTAATTTCTAAGACCTGGTTTTTAGACTCTGCAGCCGCTAGTTCCAATTTTAGTGTTTCATTTGATGACACATCTCTCTTCAATCTCATAATTTCTTCATCTAATACCTTAACAATTGCAATCATCTTGTCACTCGTCTCAACACCGTTTTCACAACCATTTGATATCAAAAGATCCTCATTTTGAGTTTGTTGTTTTAATTCTAAAGATATACAATGTTGTTCTAGTTGATTAAAGCGTTTTGAAAGTAAATTGTAAGAATCTTGTAGCTTTAAAAACTCAGCGTTAGATTCGTGACAAGAATGATTATCTACCTCATTTACAATATCAGCAACATTTACAGAGAGATCACAAACATCATCACAAATATTCACAGCATCACAATTAATCATAACGGATGTAAGCTCATTCGAATAATTAACATTTACAGTAGTAAGCACATCACACGAGATTACTGCAGACAAGAATCGGTCATATTCGGTTAAAATCATTTCTTTTTCAATTAGTTGTAGTTCGTAAGCGGTGTCCATTTCATAAAACACTTTTTGAACTTCACCAATTTCAAACACAAGATTTTCCTTAAGAGATGCAAAACTTCCTTTTAGACTTTCGACAAATGGATTGATCTCATTTTTAAACACCTCGTTCATATGTTCGAAAGCCCATTCTCCGGCGTTTAAGCCATTTGAAGTCGTACATTCCAAAATAACCTTGTCAAAATTAGTAAAGTATTGATTAATCTCTTGCAAGTTTAAACATACAGTGCTAACAGGTGGAAGATCCTTTGGAATTTCCTTAGGACCTTCCATATTGACAAGTGTAGGAAATGTGCTAGGGTTTTCTTCATCTAATATGTAGGTTGGTGCTGTTATGAGATCTTTGTCCATATGGAAGCGAATTCTAAAATCCGTTTTTGCAAGCTTCTTATTCAGTTTAAAATAATCACACTCGGGATATTTTGCATAATTGTATGACCGATCCTCATCAACTAGATCCTTACTTGTTCGATCATCAAAAAAACCAATCGGGTCTAAGGCCAATCCTAATTGAGTTGCATTATAAAGTCTTGGATTATGTCTTAAAGCTTGTTTTGCATACCTTGGGTTAGGGGAAGGCCTTTTTGACGTGATAAGTTAAATTCTCTAAACGAAGCATCAAATAAGTGCACTAGTTGAGAAGCAGCGTATTGTCATAAAAGCAAATAATCTAGACTTCTAATCTTATTAGTAGCATTAATCTCCATTTCATTCTTCTTAGACTCGAGTGATTCAAAATCCGTTTGAAGTTTTTGAAAATTAGTGACCACTAACTCCTTTTCTTTAAGTTCATTAGACAGATTTGCTCTTAAGTTTTCAATTTCTTGCAAGTGACCCATTTGTTTGTTTCTAAAGTGATCATATTCGGGATTTGTTAGAACACTAGACGAAGGCACTAATTCCAAGGTTTGAACTTTCTCGTTGCTTAAGGCAAGCTCATCAGACAAATTCTTATTCTTAGCTAGGGTTTCTAAGAGTGCAGCATTCATTTGGCTAAGTAATGTAGCAGGAACCATGACCAAATCTTGTTGAGCATGAGTAGGCGTATGCGAAATGGCTCACGGTTGTGATTCACTCAAAGTCTGGGGACTCACATTTATATTGCTATCATTGTTTGTCTCCTCATTTGAAAGACTCACCACCGAAGACTCATTCGAATCAGCACTCTCTTGCACAACTTGATGTGGTTGAATACTAGCATCAGTGGTATTATCGGTGGTATTAATAAGTACCTCAGATCTCTTTTCTGGCCCTAAGCTGGAGATAGTTGCCATGAGAGCAGCCTTTGCAGATTGAAATTCATCACAGTCTGAGTCATACGCATCGAGATCATCTGCTTGGTATGCTGCATTCTGTGTGGTGACAGTGTCTTGTTCAGCAATCCCTGGATCAGCAAGAAATGCAAGCTCCTCTTCATCAAGTTCCCTTCCTTGTGCCTGAGCATTTACCAGATAGATCTTCTCTGCAAACCATTGTCCATCCCTTCTCCTCTTGGGTTTCTTACAATCCCTGGACATGTGACCTTCTTCCTTGCAGTTGTAGCATGTAATCATTCTCAACTTGCCTATGGAATTAGCCCGTGGAGCAGGATTGACCATTGGAGTAGGATTGACCGTGCGAGCATTGGTAGTTGATGTGGTAGGTCTCCCCTGATATGGTTGAATAGGTTGAACCATTACCCTGCCATTCTCAATAGTAGCTTGTTGGCGAGAATTGGATGAATTCCTCAACTGATTTTTGGTAGGAGCTGATCCCCTAAATCCTCGTTTGCTTAAAGTCCTTGTGAGATAAGCAGACATAGTGGTTAACACTTCAACTGGGGCAGCTCCTTGTTTGAATACAGGAATGGGGACTTCCTCATCATCACAGTACATTGCTTGGTCTTGTAGAGCTGCATAATCACTAGAAGGAATATTCATTTGATCAGGGTAGCTTGTTGGATATGCTGCATTCTCTTGATAAGAAGAATATGAAGATTGAGCATAAGGTGCAATACTTGTTGGGTGATGTTGTGAAGCATAGTGTGGTGAAGGTGCATTGAACCGATATTGTTGCTGATGTGAGGTGGGTGGTTGTGGTAGAATCGAGTATTGGGGAAAGGTTGGTGTCATGTAAGGTGATGGATGATAGGCTTGATGTCCCAAGATATAAGGAGTGTTGTTGTGAGACAAGCTTGGTTGATTCGCCATCAAAGCTAATGAATCAGGGTACATACCTCGAGGCGAACGGTGCATGATCACATGTTTCTCATGCTGCTGAAGAAAAGCATATAGTTGATCCAAATTGCACTTATGCAAATCCCTGGTTAACTTAACATCGGTAATATACTCACCCCATTCAGCTTGAGGTAAAGTATTCAAGAATTTGGTGTTAACCTGGAATGGTGCAATCACGAGATTGTATACATTCAAATCATTCATGAGTGTGGTGAATCTGAAGTAATAATCGTGAAGCGTTTCCCCTGGGTTGTACGTGAATCTATCAAACAGATCATACAACTGACATTCCCTTTCCTGTTTGGTGAGAGACGTACCTTGTAGCAACACCTTAAGACGTTCCCATAAATCCTTTGCCACCGTATACTGACTTACCATTCGATAGATGTCATGTGGAAGGGATTGGAGAATGGTTTGAAGAGCTTTTTCGTCTGCATCTGCAACAAGTTGTTGAGCTGGAGTGAGTTCTTCAAATTCTTGTGGTCGAGTCACGTTGTTAGCCACGATGGTACCATAGTCAAGTGGACCATTTAAAATTGACTTGACCATAAGCCTCCCATATACCGGTTTTCCCTTAAGGTAAGACATCATCCGGCCTTGCCATGCTTCAAACACTTCTTTGATGAGCATTGGCGGGCGATTATCCGTTCCCGTAATGACGGAAATATCCGTAAGTGATGTCATCTAAGGCATTACTGAATTCAGATTCATTTTGTTAACTTCAAAGAGACAAAGATTATCGGTTGATCGAGCAGTGAAGTAAAGCTTGTGAATTGTGTTGAGTTTTTGTTGTAAGAAACCAAGATTAAATCCTCTAAAAAATCGTCGAAAAAACAAGCAAAATAACCCTTGATTCGGAACTTTTTGTTGATTCGGAAGTTTGATTCGGAAGATTTGGCTTGGAATACCTTGATTCGGAACTTTTGGTTCGGAAGTCTTGATCCGGAACTTTCCCTTGATCCGGAACTTTTCCCTTGATCCGGAACTTTCCTTGATCCGGAACTTTCTCCTTGATCCGGAACTTTCCTTGATCCAGAAATTTTGGTTCGGAACTTCCTTGATCCGGAACTTTCCCTGATCCGGAACTTTTGGTTCGGAACTTCCTTGATCCGGAACTTTCCTTGATCCGGAACTTTTTGGTTCGGATGTTTTGGTTGATCCGGAACTTTTTTGGTTCGGATGTTTTGGTTGATCCGGAACTTTTTGGTTCGGATGTTTTGGTTGATCCGGAACTTTTTGGTTCGGATGTTTTGGTTGATCCGGAACTTTTTGGTTCGGATGTTTTGGTTGATCCGGAACTTTTTGGTTCGGATGTTTTGGTTGATCCGGAACTTTTTCTGGGAAACAGTAACTTGTACGTGATGAACAGTCGATCAAAAAAACCAAGATTAAACCCAGATTTTTACCAAATAACCCAAAAAGTTTTGTGATTTCTACAATAATAAGTAAAAACTAATACTTATCCACTAATCCCAATCACAAAAACACCAAAAACACCAAGAATCAAGATGGATCTTCTTAAAGAACACTAATACAATCAAAAACTAAAAAACCACACAAATCATTACCTTAAATCACCCCATAGCTCTTGATACCAAATGTAGAATCTTGATAACCTATGAATCTATGAAGTGGGTTGATGTTTTCTAGAGAGATAAAATAGAGAGAGAAAGTGAGAGAAAATATGTGTCTTCTTTATTGAATGAAAACAAGAAATGAACAACAACCACCCCTTTCCAAGGAGGAAAGGGGTATTTATACTTCCAAGTCATATGTGGACTTGGGCCGGCCCATGACAAGCCCATGGACCGGTTCTTACTTAACTTAATAAGTATACTCTAACTACGAGCTATTACAACATAAATAATATTGTGGAGTGACCGATACTTCTAATATACGTAAAAACGTATTTCTAACATTTGATGTTTACAACTCTTCATGAAATTCAGTCTAGCTCAAAAACGATCCTGGGAAATTTTTGGCCGTTTGAAAGTGACACGTGGCATGCTCTGAATGGTTGAAACAAAGTCACACGGATCACACTGTTCAGATCTTGTTCATTAATGAGTGGCGGCTAGTGGGAAATTAATGCTAATATTTGGCAATCCGTGTGCCCCTTTTACTTGCTTCTCATTGGTCTAAACATGTACACATGGATTAAGCTAGTAAAACTTTCCAACATTGGCAGATTTAACCCTTGAACTTTAGCAGATTGCACTTAAAGGCTTGTAACTTCATTTCTTTGGCACTTTTAGTCCTCCAAACTTCATTCTTGAGCAGAATTGGTCCTTTGACTTTGTTGACTTGATAGTTGACCAAATTTGACTATGATCTTGACTTTTTACAATATTTACACTTTAGTCCTTCATCTTTGGCAATTTGTCAAGATAGGTCCTTGAACTTCAAAGTCTTGTCACTTTTGATCCTTCTTTGTCTTTTTCATCAATTTAAGCTTGATTTTTCCTTGTTTACTTGAAAATGTATCCTTTTACCTACACAAGTGAACACAAACACAAACATACCACATAACACTGTTTTTTTGCAAGATAAATTGGTATTTTGCTTCATGTTTTAGGGTTATTTGTTGATAAATGGATATGAGTTTTAGCTCATATCAAATCCCCTACACTTGAACATTGTCATGTCCTCATGCAATAATATATTTTAAAGCACAAATTTACATTCTCCTCATAATTAACCCACCTTGGCCATATGGAATGCATCTACACTACTCTAAACTACATGATGCATGATTTTGACTTTTAATAATGCAATGAACAAAATACAATTCTATCTATATCTTTTTGATTTTTCTTGAAATGGTTTTGATGGAAATAACTCATAAAGAATTCAATGGCTTAGATTAGGGCTTGGGTACCATGGACATTTATCACCCTCAAGTTTCACTTTCCCCATACCAAGCATAAAAATGGGATCATTGCATTCACAAGTAAAAAGTGCATCAACTTATTCATGACAATTAAATGTGGAACCGGTTATTATTTGAGCAAATTGCTTGTGGGCAAATTTGTCATTATTCAAGTGTGAAATATAAGAAGTGTAAAATCCAAAAATATGGAAGCACGGTTTTAATCCTAAGTAATCCTCTCATCCATTACTTGAAAAATCGCTCACAATTAATACAAGTCCGTTTCAAGAGTAATAAGTCATTCGCCTTATGTGTAAAATCCTCATGTCATGCTTTCATAAGTAGCTACACACTCGCTAAGGAAAGAAAAATAAAACTCACGCAATAATTTACATCCCCCATCTTTTTTGAGACTTTGGATCTTCAACCCCGCAACCCGTCAAGGTAATATTGGATTGGAGCAATCTATTGAATCCCCGCAACCCGTCAAGGTAATATTGGAACTCAATAGTCACTATAATTAACACCACACTGCCCCTCTTGGGAGTCTTGTATATATATATTTTTTTCTTTTCTTTTTTTTCTCTTTTTTTTTCTAGCCACTCATTTTTTTTCATAAGCCGCTCTTATTTTTCTTTATTCCTCACTAAGAAATTTGAAAAGAATAAAAGGAAAAACACCCGCTAAATATTGAGCATGACATAAGTCTAGTACACATAAAACATTCTAACTTAGAATCTTAAAACGTACTCATACCAACCATGAATGATTAGCCAAAAATGCATAAGAGATTACAAATCAATTAAAACCGTTCTTGATTATTTATTAACAATTATATACATGCGAAGAAAATAGAGGTAAAGAAGAGAAGGGTTTAGCCACAAGTAATTATCATGAAGTTTATCTAGCCCTTTTACACTTGCTTCAACTCTATCATTTCCCATTCTCCACAAATTTAAAATCTCAAATAATGAAATTGGTGGATGCTTAGCCTAATAGACCAATGAAGGACTACATGGTTAAGGATACTAGCTAGAGAGTGCTAAGATAAGCAAACTCGGGTTGAGTCAAAATATCCATGGCGGGCCTAATATGTCAAAGAAATCTAAACTTGTTAAACCATGTTTTTATTATATTTTTTTCCTTTTTCCAACTTTTGAAGAAAAATAAAAGAAGAAATATATACAATGCAAATGTGTTTTGCTAATGAAAAATGATTAATGCAAAAATTATGAATGCATATTTTTGGTGGCCAAAGTAGATCAAAAATTTGAAAAATGTTGAAAAATCAATTTTTCATGTTATCATGCAAGACAATGACAAGTTCTAGGTAAGGTCACTTCGATAGAAGACCCCCCTACACTTAAGCTAAACATTGTCCTCAATGTTTAAGAGCATGGAAGTATAAAAACTTCCCCTACACTTATGACAATGAATAGACTTTGCTTAACCCAAGTGAAGGAAAGGACAACTATTAGTGAAATCATGTTTAAGCACAAGGTGTCAATGAAAAATCACTATAGTAACGAAGTGAACCAGATACAAGGGCCTCCTCCATAAGCTCCAAAGCATGAGATGAGTGAGCAACCCTACAAACAATCATGAAGACAAAAGAAGGTCTCCCCTACACTTATCTCGAAGTCTATACCTTTATTTCTAACCTACAACACTCTAAACCTAGTTATACGATGCTTGAGTTAATGAGTCTCTAGCTCGACTCGTCCCTCAATGAATTAATTCATGGGAAAAATGGGGATCTCTTGGACCATTTCAACGGAAATGTCCTCCCCAAAGTAATGCTTAACACGGTGACCATTCACTTTAAAATTTGGACCATCGGGTTGTGACAACTCAAGGGTTCCATATGGAAACACTTGAGCAATAATGAATGGACCGGACCATCTCGACTTAAGCTTGCCCGCAAAAAGTTTCAATCTTGAGTTAAAGAGGAGAACCGGCTCTCCTACTTTGAACTCACAATTCTTGATCTTAGCATCATGCAATTTCTTAGTCTTTTCCTTGTAAAGCAAAGAATTTTCATAGGCATTAGCTCTCAATTCATCCATCTCATTGAGTTGATCTTTCCTATGGGAACCGGCTTGGTTTAAATCAAAGTTAGCCCATTTGAGAGCCCAAGATGCCTTATGTTCTAACTCGAATGGGAGGTGGCACGCTTTTACATAGACAAGCCTATAAGGCGTACAACCAATTGGTGTTTTAAAAGCCGTCCTAAACGCCCACAAAGCATCATCAAGCTTATCCGACCAAGAAGCTCGATGCTCTCCCACCGTTCTCTCTAAAATTTTCTTTAAACCACGTTTTGTGACCTCGGTTTGACCATTTGTTTGAGGGTGATACGCGGTAGAAAGTCTATGATTCACTCCATACTTCTTCATCACTCTCGTGAATTGATCATTACAAAAGTGCGTACCACGATCACTTATGATGGCCCGAGGTACACCAAATCTAGCAAACAATTGTTTCAAAAACTTCACAACAACTCTAGCATCATTGGTAGGTAAGGCTTTAGCCTCCACCCATTTAGACACATAATCCACCGCCACAAGTATATACATGTTTCCCTTAGAGGATGGAAAAGGTCCCATGAAATCAATACCCCATACATCAAATATCTCACACTCTTGGATAAAATTTTGTGGCATCTCATCACGTTGTGTAATTTTTCCTTGTCTTTGACAAACATCACAAAATTTCACCATTTCATGGGCATCTTTGTAAATGGAAGGCCAATAGTAACCCGAATCAAAGAATTTCTTGGCGGTATAGTTAGGCCCAAAATGTCCACCCGTAGGTCCTTTATGACACGCTTCTAAGATCTTAAATGCCTCGGGCCCATCTACACACCGTCTAATGATTTGGTCCGCACATTGCCTAAAAAGATATGGATCATCCCAAAAATAGTACTTAACTTCCTTAAGAAACTTCTTCTTTTGTTGATAAGTAAGACCCTCAATAAGCACATTGCCCACAAGATAGTTTGCGATATCCGCAAACCAAGGAGTGGCATCCTCTTGGGAAGAGATAGACATGAGCTCCTCTAATGGAAAAGATTCATTGATTTCTTGGTGTGGTAAATCTCCTTGAAAAGGATGCTCAAGTCTACTCAAGTGATCCGCCGCTAAATTCTCGGCCCCTTTTTTATCACGAATCTCTATCTTAAACTCTTGAAGCAACAAAACCCATCTCAAAAGCCTAGGCTTAGCATCTTGTTTTGTCATAAGATACTTGAGAGCGGAATGATCCGTATACACTATGGTTTTGGAAAGCACAAGATATGGTCTAAACTTCTCAAAAGCATATACTATAGCAAGCAACTCTTTTTCCGTGGTAGTGTAATGAAGTTGTGCACCGGTCATGGTTTTACTCGCATAGTGTATAGGTTGAAAATGCTTATTAACTCTTTGTCCTAAGACGGCCCCCACCGCATAATCACTAGCGTCACACATAAGCTCAAAAGGTAATTCCCAATTTGGAGAAACCAAAACGGGAGCCTTAGTCAATTTTTCCTTAAGAGTCTCAAAAGAGTCTAAACAATCTTGGTTAAAAATGAAAGGAGCCTCTTTCTCCAAGAGGTGAGTCATCGGTCTAACTATCTTAGAATAATCTTGTATAAAGCGCCTATAAAATCCCGCATGACCTAAGAAACTCCTCACACCTTTAACCGAGGTGGGTGGGGGAAGCTTAGCAATCACATCAATTTTAGCTCGATCAACTTCTAATCCCTTGTTGGATATTTTGTGTCCTAAAACAATCCCCTCCTTCACCATAAAGTGACATTTCTCCCAATTAAGCACTAAACGTGTTTCCTCACAACGCTTAAGCATTCTTTCAAGATTGGTGAGACATGAGCTAAATGAATTTCCAAAGACGGAAAAGTCATCCATAAAACCTCCATGGTTTGCTCTATCATGTCATGGAAAATCGCCATCATGCACCTTTGAAATGTCCCCGGTGCATTACATAAGCCAAAAGGCATCCTCTTGTAAGCAAATGTACCGTAAGGACAAGTGAATGTGGTCTTTTCTTGATCCTTAGGGTCAATGGGTATTTGGAAATAACCCGAAAAGCCATCAAGAAAACAATAGTACTCATTTACCGCTAAGCGTTCAAGCATTTGATCCATAAAAGGAAGCGGGAAATGGTCTTTCCTAGTCGCCTCATTGAGTTTTCTATAATCGATGCAAACTCTCCAACCAGTCACAAGTCTCGTGGGAATAAGCTCATTGTTCTCATTAGGCACCACGGTGATTCCACCCTTCTTTGGAACACAATGAACCGGGCTAACCCATGGAGAGTCGGAAATGGGGTAAATCATCCCCGCATCTAAAAGTTTAATCACTTCCTTCTTAATAACCTCATGGATTTTTGGATTACCTCTCCTTTGGTTTTGAATGGCGGGTTATCCTCCATAAGGATTTTGTGTGTACAAAAATGTGGATCAATTCCCCTTATGTCGGATATTTTCCATGCTAAGGCTTTCTTGTGTTTCTTAAGGACTTCAATAAGTTGCTCCTTCTCATCCTCTTTCAACTCTTTAGCAATGATCACCGGTAATTGGTCTTTACCCTCTAAGAAAGCATATTCTAAGTGGGATGGAAGGTCCTTAAGTTCAATAGGAGGTGGACTTTCTATGGAAGGTTTTACTATGGAAGGTTCCTCAATGGTAATTTCTTGTGGAATAGGAGAAGGAATAGGGTCCTCATTGAGCAACTTTTGGATTGTAAGAATATCTTCTTCCCAATTAATGGGAGAATCATCATCACCAAGAAAGTTTGACTCAAATTCCTCCAATAGGAAATCACTCTCTCCAAAAGGTGTTAAAGAGGGAGCAATTGAGGCCACGGTTTCAACATGGGGTATCTCATCGCTAGTACTCTTACAAGCATAATGAAAGTGTTCATCACACACTTCATCTAACACATCAACAATGTTAATAGTCTCACAAGGTCTAGACTCCTTAACCTCTTTCCTATTACAAACTTTCCCTAACTTAAACACCACTCTCTCATCTTCTACTCTCATAATTAGTTCTCCTTCCGCCACATCAATCAAAGTACGACCCGTTCTCAAAAACGATCTACCAACAATTAAAGGCACTCTAGGATCCATTTCATAATCAACCACTACAAAGTCGGCCGGAAACGTAAACTTATCCACACCTACAAACACATCCTCCGCTATACCTACGGGGTAAGCTATGATTCGGTTGGCTAGTTCAAGAGTCATCCTAGTGGGAGTGAGCTCGGGAAGAGAGAGTTTTTTCCAAACCGATAAAGGCATGAGGTTTATGCTTGCCCCTAGATCCGCCAAAGCCATGCAATTTTCAACACCGGGAAAATTACAAGGTATCAAGAAGCGCCCCGGATCTCCAAGTTTTGTTGGTAAGGTTTTAAGTAACACCACGGAACAATTTTCATTAAGGGATGTGTTGGGTAAATCAACCAATTTTTCTTTGTTTGAGAGCAAATCCTTGAACATCTTAGCAAACTTTGGCATATAAGCAAGAGCTTTCGCAAAGGATATATTGATGTTAAGTTGCTTGAACATCCTTAAGAAATTGGAGACTTGGATGTCATCCTTGTTCTTTAACTTGTCCTTTTTCAACCTTGAAGGATATGGAAGAGTAGGTTTTGGTGTAGGTGGAATAGGTGTTGTAGTGGAAGATTTTTCTTTGTTAGCTTCTTCATTGGGAAGTGTGGAAGGTAAAGGAGAAGTATGAATAGGTTGAGAATGTGTGTTTGAGTGAATAGGAGCATTTTGAGGAGGTGAAGTAGAAGTACAAGGCTTGTCACAAGTAGGAGCATAAGTGGGTTGAACAATAGTAGGTTTAGGAGGTGAAGGATCCTTTGTTGTTGTTCCACTCCTTGTTGTAATAGCATTGACATTGGCCCTTGGATTTGTTTGTATGTTGGAAGGTAAAGCCCCTTGTGGTCTTTGATTGAACATAATTTGCTTTTGGAGAAGAGCAAATTTCTTGTTATTTTCCTCTTGATTATCTCACAATTGTTTCTCAAAAGAAGTAAACTTTTGAAACATCAAATCCATGGGGTTAGGTTGCACATTTCCTTGATAAAAACCTTGTTGTGGGAAAGATTGAGGTGGTGGATTAAACCCTTGGTTTGGTAGATAGAAGGTATTTGCTTGAGGTTGAAAATGATTGGTTGCCTTGTAGTTATTTCCTTGGTAAGGTGGTCGTTGCCCTTGATTCCTTGGTAAAATTTGAAGAGGATTTTGTTGAATTTGGGTGGGTGGTTGGGGTGGGAATCCCGGTGGAGTAAGGTAGTTTTGGGACTTGTAAGAAAGGTTATTTGGATTGATATTTGGCTTGAAGTGTTCACGATGTTCCTCTTGGTAAGCATAGCATTCCCCTTGATACACTTGCACCTTATCACATTGTTCATAAGAATGGGGACCTCCACAAGTTACACAAGAAAGGGTAATGGCATTCACATCATTTGAAGAATTGTTCAAGGACATGTTCTTAAAAGCTTGAAGTATTTCTTGTTGTACTTTCAAATTTCTCTCACTATCTCTATCCATCCTTTGAAACATCTCTTGTTGAAACTTGAGGAGTTGGTTGTCATAAGGGATTTGAGAATTGTTTTGGATAACATGAATCCTTTCTTCAAATTGATTGTTTGTTTGAACCATTGCTTTAGTCTCAATGATGTCCAAGGCCTCTTGCATGGATTTAAGAAGAATATTTCCTCCCGCGGAAGCATTGAGTGAATCTTGGTGGTGAGGTTTAACGCCATTATAGAAGGTATTGATTTGGTGAACATCATCCAATCCATGGTTAGGGCATCGCCTCAATAACTCACTATACTCTTCCCAAGCATCACTAAAGGATTGACTAGGTTTTTTTTGAAAACCTATAATTAAGGTCCTCAAGGCCATGGTCTTATGTGGAGGAAAGAACTTGTTCAAAAACTTAGTGGTGAAACCATCCCATGTGGTGATACTATCGGGTGGTTGGGTGTCTAACCAATGCTTAGCGGGTCTCTCTAGTGAAAATGACACTAACATCAACCTAATAACCTCATGTGGAACTCCATTGTGCTTAATGGTATTGCAAAGAGAAAGGAATCTCTTAAGGTGATCATGAGGATCCTCATTCTTGTTACCATAGAAAGGTGATTGTGAAACCATAGTAATCATAGATGTGTGTAGCTCAAATGTATTTGCGGGAAAGTCGGGAATCTTAATTGCACTAGCATATCCATGAATATTGGTTTGCATACGTTTCATCAAAGAGCGATTATCAATAGCCATGGCTTCTTGTGGTGGAGGAGTCAAAGCACGATTCTCGTGATCGGCTTGGTGGACGGTGGTGGTCATACTCTTTCTCTTTTTCTTCCTTTTCGGAGGAAGAGGTTGTACACCAATCGGTATTTGTGCACGCCCGCGAGTGAGCATGCAACTCAATACGAGGAATGAGAGAGAAGCTCTCGTGTGACTTTGAAGAGAAATGGATTATCCTCTTCGAGTTTCAATATTAAATATCCACAAGAAAATAACAATATACGTATGTACTACTTGGGTGCAAGACCCCCAATGAAGCCTTCCTTCTTAGAATACTTACAAGTGAACGGGGGGTTAGGTGGCGCGAAGCACTTAAGTACCTATTGACCCTTAGATGGCATTTTATAGCACATCGCCTTTCTATTCACTTAAATGTTCGTATTCTTCGAATTGTTGCTTATTGAGAGTATTTATCTATTCTTGCTTTATTTTGTTTGATCGATACACGTGTCAAGGACCGGAACACCCCTCAACACGGTGTATTGCCTTGGCAATACTTATGGAGAATATGTAGATTGGTTGTTCTTATACGTATACGTATTTACTTATAATAATATATGGAAAATATTTTGTATTTATGAGTTTTTTAAGAGAAAATACTATATGTACATAAAAACCGAGAGAATCCAATAATATATATTTTTGGGTGCAATCTCTTAGGAAAAAGATTGCTTTTTGGATTTTTTAATTTTTTTGGTCAATTCTTTAGGAAAAGAATTGTTTTGTTAACTTTTAGTTTTTATATATTTTTATATTTTTGATTTTTTTTATTTGTTTTTTATTTATGATACGTAAAAATAACGTTCACAAAGTGAACGGATCCCAAAAGCCAATAAAAACCGTCAATCGATAGTCTCTCGTAAAGTCAAAGAACCGGCAGCGGCGCCATTTGAAATTGTGTATAATGCAGTTCGTTTTTCTCAGTTCTTGCTAATTGAAAGTCCAACCAATATCGGGTTTTTAACTGTTTTTGGTTGTTAATCTTTTTTAGATATTCTATTTGCTAATTCAACAAAGCCTTGCCAAACTGAAAAATATTACCTACTTATATGTAAAACATAGTGCAATTACCAAATTTTAATTCAAGTAAGATTCAAAATGCAAATTTTAATACTAAAAAGGACTGAAAATGTGAATTCTATGAAATACAAATGCTTAAAATGTAAATTCTAACAAGTATAGGGACTGAAAATGCAAATCAGTTAACCAAAAGGATCCAAAATGTAAAACATGTAACAAACTAACCAAAAAGTAACAAATTACCAAACTTACTAACTGAAATCTAACAAACTTTAAACTGAAAGGACTAACTTGTGAAAACCCTAAAAAAATGTGAGTTTAGCCATGTTTAGGAACTGTTTGAAACAAGAACGACCAAAATGCAATTTTAAAAACTATTTAAGCAAAAACGGGTTTACTAGACAAATAAGCTCGTTTGAGCTTATTTCTGGACCAAAATGGTTCAAACCAATTGCAAAACACTCCAAATCCAAAATAAGCTAAGTCTCTAAAAGGAATCTGGCTGAAAACTACTAATAAGCAAATAAGCACTTCAAAATAAGCACAAAATAAGCTCTAGGACAATCTGAACAAGCATAACTTGATTTTTGTACCTAAACTGATTAAAAAACTCAAATGATGAACGAGAAATCAAGTCAAAACAATTTCATCAAGTAATAAGCTGGGAATTCGAATTAAGCTGAAATTGGCTTATCGTTGACCAAGCGTTGACCAAAAATTTTGACAAAAAGCTGAAACTCTCAAAAATCATGCAATACCATATACTAAGTGGATTTGTGAAAGAAAATTGCTTGGTTAATGAATAGAATCAAAAGATCTAGAAATCCAGTTTCCATTTACAGAAACATTGCTTATCTCAGCTTTTCAGATTTTAGCTTATTTCTCCTAGCTGAATGAAAACTGTATAAAATGCTTTTAGACTATGAAACTTTATGATATGGCCTACAAATCAGAACAAGTTTGGTGAAATTTCATCAAGAAATCAGTTAATGCTAGCTAAATGAAAATGACAACTTTTTAAAGGCTAAACTGAATGAAAATTAACCCAAACTTTTTCTTGCCAATTGCCTTTTTGAACTTTTATTTGACTTGAAATTTACTCAAAACCCTTTGTAACCATCTAATGACTGAAAATGAACCTTAACTTGCCAAAAACCAATACTTGAAATCTTATTTACAGCTAATTCCAAACACTCCTTTATCTGAACTAAATGGAAATTTTCAAAGACTTTTTAAGAACTAGTTTAAACTGATTGAAAACCTTTAGCTAACCAAACTTGATACTCAAAATTAAATGTGTAAGAACTACTAGCAAGTAATGAGGACAACTATTACTCAAATAAGGTGACAAGACTAAAATTGACTGAATTAGAGTAAAGACTAGAACATAATCCAAAATTGAAAGCAGTTAAACAAGAATTAAGCTACAAACAAGTTCACAATCAATCAACAACCAAGCTAAACAGATTTGATCATACAATCATCAAAATTTACACTAGGAAAAATAGCATGCAGTTGACAAATTGAGTGGAACCAAAATCAGAAACATTTAAAACCTTTTGGAGTAACCATTGGGAAGTAGAGGAGTGCTGAACTCTCTATCCTAGTGCTAACCACCACCTTAGCACTAGATCAACCAATCTACTATCAACAACAGCTACAAATCAACTAGAAATCATCATCATGACAAATCTTCAAAAATGCTAAGGCTTGAACTGAGATCACTCAAACAGCTACAATTCTTCTTCAAAGTCAGTTATGATCAATGAATGATCATAACAAACTCGATGCAGTAACACAAGTATCAAGAAGAAGCAGGATATGAACAGTAGAGTGAAGATAAGAATTGGCGGGAAATGAAGAATTCAAATTTTATTAATGGAAATCGGTAACAAAGTTGTTGAAAGGATGCTAACTAACTAACTAACTCAAGAGTGTGTCAAACTCTTGAGTAGTTTAGCTAAAAAGGAAGAAAGATGAAAGGAAATGGAAATGTGTGTGTTTTTACAAATTTAACTACTAGCAAAATGAAGACCTAAGCTGCTATTTATAGACTTGAGAAGGAAGTTTGTTGGGGATGATGACGTGTTGAGACCAATCCCAGGTCTCCACGTGGCACAATTCTGCAAAGTTGATCTTCAAAGTATGAACATGAATTGGGGCTTTCTGCTTGAGTTGATTTCTTGTTAATTGATGATTACCATTGTGTTCGTCTCTCCAAAATAAGCACTTTTGATGTTTACAACTCTTCATGAAATTCAGTCTAGCTCAAAAACGATCCTGGGAAATTTTTTGCCGTTTGAAAGTGACACGTGGCATGATCTGAATGGTTGAAACAAAGTCACACGGATCACACTGTTCAGATCTTGTTCATTAATGAGTGGCGGCTGGTGGGAAATTAATGCTAATATTTGGCAATCCGTGTGCCCCTTTTACTTGCTTCTCATTGGTCTAAACATGTACACATGGATTAAGCTAGTAAAACTTTCCAACATTGGCAGATTTAACCCTTGAACTTTGGCAGATTGCACTTAAAGGCTTGTAACTTCATTTCTTTAGCACTTTTAGTCCTCCAAACTTCATTCTTGAGCAGAATTGGTCCTTTGACTTTGTTGACTTGATATTTGACCAAATTTGACTATGATCTTGACTTTTTACAATATTTACACTTTAGTCCTTCATCTTTGGCAATTTGTCAAGATAGGTCCTTGAACTTCAAAGTCTTGTCACTTTTGATCCTTCTTTGTCTTTTTCATCAATTTAAGCTTGATTTTTACTTGTTTGCTTGAAAATGTATCCTTTTACCTACACAAGTGAACACAAACACAAACATACCACATAACACTGTTTTTTTGCAAGATAAATTGGTATTTTGCTTCATGTTTTAGGGTTATTTGTTGATAAATAGATATGAGTTTTAGCTCATATCACCTATTACAAGACCAATACTATTCATTAGTCCAATTATACTTTTATTATCAGTATTTATACTTTATAAGTTGGGCCTAAATGGGTTAAGCCCAATAAATAAGTTTATAAGTGTTTTAGTTCATTTTGTTGTATTATTAGTCCAATAACGTTAACTTAGTCCGTTAATGTCCGTATGTTATATAGTTCGGGTTTTATCGGTTTTTACTTGTTATATATGTTTATATATCAGTATATGAGTTTTATAAATTTTACATTAGACGGGTCTAACCGTCTAAGTTTTATTTAACAAAAACGTTAATTTTACGGTAATAGCCGAAAAAGTCGTAAAAATCATGTTTATAGTTTTATAACTTATAAACTTAACAAGTTAACATTTTTATAAAATGTCTACTTGTTTACCATTGTACATATTTATATAAATTTATTATATGAGTTAGTGGGTTTTTATTCACATTTTATACTATAAAATTTTGAGTGCTTATATAATAGTATTATACTTTAATTTCCAAAATCTGATTTTTATTTTCGTCTTCACCAAAACTGCCATATCTATAGTTCTATATGGAGATAGAAGCTAAAATTTTTATCACATAAACTATATGATATTTTCTCCATTTAACTCTTCTATAACTACTGTTGAATCATCCTCCAAGTATTTTCTAAAAATCGTCCAAAATAGTAAACTCAGATTTGTACCCTAAACTTGTTTTGATCATATCTCACTCATTACAATGATTCCATTGCATGGACAACTCTCACATGTGTAAAAGACCCATAGCTTACTGTAAATCCATTAATCTATGCCATTTTTATCAGTTCATCATTTGATTCTTTACTGTTTTATACAGCCAACAAATTTAAACAAGATTTTAACCTTGTTTCTTATAGTCTTTCATCTTTTTAAGCATGTTTATCAACACCAAATCCCCACACAATATTTTTAATCATCATTCATCATCATATACATATACATAAGTGAAAGAAATACAAATTTACATAATCAAAAATAACAAGAGGATGAGGAGAACAATCTTTATACCACCAAGTTGATGTAGGTTATGATTTGGACATGAATTTTGATGGAGAAACTTGTGGATAACCATGACCATCTTCAAGACCACCAATCTTCATAAACTCCTTGTGGAAAATCAGCCCCAAGACTCCATGTAAACTCCTCCTTGGATGTTAAAACTTGCACCAATCTTCCTCTTTTTGAATGGAGATTAACATATGTAAGTTATAACATATGTTTGTGGTTAAAAATTGTTGGATGGTGGTGTTTTGGTTGAGATGGGACTTCAATGAGATGAGAGATGAGAGGATTTTTAGGTTGGTTGCATTAGAGAAAATGGTATGTGTGAGTAGTTGATGGTTTTTGATGTATGTTAGCTTACAAGGTAGGCCTTACAAGGACAAGTGTTAAGTAACTAGTTAATAAAATGACACCTTATGGTGTGTTGGCTTAGGTTGGACGCCACACACATAGTGGGGTGGGCAAGTGTAAAACTTGTCCCATCCCACTAATTTACGGGTACTCCTCGATTCTAGTTTCCTTGATTTGCGTGCCCTCGGGTCGTTTTACGAAAAACGTTTTTATAAATTATGAATCAACGGCACAAAACGAATCCAATAAAAATTGTCTCATCAAAAACGGAGTTCGAAAACGTAAATACGTGATCCTAAGGTTTCCGGTTTAGTCGTAAAGGACGTTAAAATAAAATCGTAAGTCCTAATCTCTTCTCGTAAATTTGTGAGTTTATGAACCAACTCAAATTTAAAATCCCAAAATAATATTTATGGACAAATTTATTTTCTGAAATGTCGGACTGTCACCAAAGACGGTATATGTAAACGTAAGCACGTAACGTAGAATCCTCCGGTTTAGACGTAGTCGATGCTGCTTCAAGACGTAAATCCAAATTTCTTCCAAAAATAAGTGAGTTCATAAAATAATATTTTCAAATAAATATTGAGAATAAAATATTGACCATAAATTGACGGATTGTCACAAGTGAGAAAAGGAAAAAGGAGAGATAAAAAAAGAGAGTGAAATATATACATATATATATATATATATATATATATATATATATATATATATATATATATATATATATATATATATATATATATATATATACTTATATATATATATATATATATATATATATATATATATATATATATATATATATATATATATATATATATATATATATATATATATATATACATATATATATATATATATATATGTATATATATATATATATATATATGTATATATATATATATATATATATATATATATATATATATATATATATATATATATGTATATATATATATATATATATATATATATATATATATATATATATATATATATATATATATATATATATATATATATATATATATATATAATGAGTAAAGACTCTAAAATAGGGCAGTGATGTGTAAGGTTTCTACTGTGCTCCAATATTACCTTGACGGGTTGCGAGAGTGTGGTATTAACTTTTCCGGTCCAATATTACCTTGACGGGTTGCGCGATCGATAATCCAAGGTCTTATAAAGGCGACGTTATAATTTATTACGTGAGTTAGTTATTGCGTGAGTAGCCACTTATTTAAGCATGGTATGAGATTGGCACGTATAAGGTGATCGACTTAAAATTATATGTGGACCTATATTAATTGTGGGTGGTTTTTCGAGTAATGGATGAGATGGTTAATTATCGATTAAAATCGTGCTTCTTTATTTTCCGAATTTTCTTTTCTATATTTCACGCGAATAAAGACAAATTTACTCACAGGCAATTTGCTCAAATAAAATTAGATAGAGTAAAAATTAGTAGGGGTATATAGTAACACAAATAAATTTTATGGATAAGTCGATGCACTTTCACTTATGAATGACAATGATCTCATTTTTACGCTTGGTATAGGAAACGTGAAACTTAAGGGTGATAAATATTTATGGTACCAAAAGCCTTAATCAAAGTCATTGATTTCTTTTGGAATTATTTTCATCAAACCATTTCAAGAAAAAAACATAAATAAATAAAGTTGTATATATAGCATTGCATTCTTAAAAATAAAAAATATGCATCATATAGTCTAGCATAGTATAGTGCATAACATAGTGGCCAAGGTGGGTTAAATATGAGAAAAGTGCACTCTAGAGCTTTATAATATAACATTGCGTGAGGACATGACAATGGTTAAGTGTAGGGGATTTGGTGGGTGTGAAAACATACATCAATATAATCATATTAAACTCCTAAAACACGGGATAAATACAAATTTATGTTTTTAAAAAAGACGGAATTGTGTGGTATTTTGTGTGTTTTGTGATTGTGTAGAAAAAAAGTTACTTATCAAGACAAACACGGATTCTCATGGTCAATTCTTGACGAAAAAGACAAAAGAGAGCTCAAGAGGACTAAAGTTGACAAAGATTTGAAGTCAAGGGGCCAAAGTTGCTGTTCTTCAAAGTTAAAGGAGCTAAGATAAAAGTTATAACATGGTTATTACAATCTGCCAAAAGATAAAGACTTAAAGGGTTAATTATGCCAATTATGGAAAGTTTTCATTAGCTGGACCAATAGGAATGCAAGATTCCATAGCACACGGATTAAGTTATGGTGGAATTTATTATTCATATCCCAACGGTGTAATTCCACTCACTTAAAATTCAACCAATGAGAGCCAAGAATGGGACTTCACACGGATTGAGTATTTATTACTCAATATCTCAATAGTGCTCCCAGCTAGTGATCCCGATGCAACCACTTCATCCAATAGTATTTTGACACGTCACTAATTTTCTTCTCAAGCATTTTGGCAGTGATTGAGGCTATATCAAGAGAAGACTCTGACTACAAGACTGATTTGCATCAAATGACGAGTCTCATCCATGTTTTTAAATAGACTGTCATGGGCTGTATTGATTTTCCCCAATCTGGCTTGATAATAAGAACCCTAACTGAATTGTACACGTGGAAGATTATGATTAGATCTAACACGTCACAACACCCCCTCAAACCTCATCATCAGTCTATATATACCACTCATTGTATCATTTTACATAGTTAATTTCCCACTTTTACATTTTAACTCCTAATTTCCTTTTATTACTCTAGTGTGTGTAATGACACACACACACACACTAGAGTTTGTTAGAAAGTTATTAGTAGCAACAAATTGTATCTGTTTCCTTCATTTCCTCGAATCACTTAAATTCTCTTCAATTACATTTCTGCCAATTCTATTCCATATTGTTCAATGAAGTTTTGCTTATGATATGATATTGTGGTAAAGACTTGGTAGTTGTGGTTTCATTTGTGTTTGTGGAATAATCTGAGTAGCAGAAAGTGAAGTATAAGAGATTTTCAAGTTTTGTTGCAAAATTATTGAATCACTAGTGATTAACTTGAATCCATGGAGTTATTTGGGTGATGGATCAGAGCCAAATTGGTTGATTTTGAAAGCTTACTACTTCAAAAGAGGTTTGGAAGAAAATGGTTACGCATTGATTTACATTTATGAACAATTCAGGAATAATTTTGATAGATTCTGCTATTGTTCTGTTATTAGTTTGATAACTGACTGAAATTGTTGTTTTAGTTCTGAGTTTGTGTAGGTCTACGTTTTCTTAGTATTATACAAGTGTTGTGATGATCTAAAGAAAGGAGGGAGATGAAGAACTAGAGAGGGAAAGTTAGAAAGAATGATTAAGTGAAATGGGAACCAACAACTACCCAACCTAACATGCTAGGAAGGGTATATATAGGCCACCCTACATGTGGGCTTTATGGGTTATACTTACATAACTAGATCACGAGCCCAATCTACGTTTATATCGTTGGAGTGACCGATCCTTTCTAAATACGTAAAAACGTATTTCCAACAATCTCACCCTAAGGGAGGTCACTCCAAGTTACAATGTCCTAAATATTCTATAGCTCGTGATCTATACTAACAATGATGTGACCGAGACTTTCTTTAGAAAAACGTATTTCCAACAATCTCCCCGTGAGGGAGGTCACACCATTTTACAAAGTCTTAAACCTAGCATATTATGCTTGAGTCTTCGATCTTGTTCTTGTGAATATACAGATGAGATCTTTGACTTTAGTCTTGATCGTGTTTCCTTGCCTTGACCGTGTGCATTCATCACTTGTGATATTCGCCTCCTCGTGACTTCATGTTTCACATACTTATACCTTTATAATTCTTGAAAGCTTCAGAGTTTGATACAGCGGAAGACTTGACTTTTAGGCTTTCTTGAATTTGTTGAAGTCCTAAATTCATAAAGTATAAGCATGCGAGGACGACTTCTTTTCGGATAGTACACCGCAATGCCACCGTCTTGTTACGCTGAATAAGATAGTTAGCAACAAAACATATACACGGATGAAATGGTTTTGAACGTTTCATTCTAATTCGGTAGCATTTTACCTCCGGTCGGTGAAGACCGTTGGACGACATAAAATATCGTACTTGTGGCAGGTAGTTTCAATTAAGAACCTCCTTGACAAGATTTCACGGGTAAACCCGTTCTCTTTATTCGACTGTCCAAAGCTGATTGCGAACATAAAGAGTGAATCATTTAGATAATATTATCCGCATGATTTGAAGCCGTCAAATCCGATTCCTGGAACAACTTTGATTCATTAAAGAATCGCACCATTGTTGCTTTCCAGTTGTCACGAGCTTGATTCATATAGAATCATGCAAGTTACCTACCAAGTGCTGTTTGAGGTTAACACTAGAAGGATTTCCACTCATCACTGTGAACACTATAGAGTGTCACTCTGAGTGTTCTGGCAAGATCACTGAGATATTACGTAGAGGCCTGGAACGTCTTTAAGTTCAGTTAAGAATTAACCACTGTTGCTTTCCAGATATCACAAGCTTGATTCATAAAGAATCGCACAAGTCACCTACCATGAGCTTTTGATATTCGCTCAAGAAGGATTTCCATCTTCATTGTAAAGACTTTCGTATTACTCGGATGTTCACGCAAGATCATGAAGATTTTGCGTAGGACTCCTAAGATCTTTCTTACTTTTCATAGTGTGTGAAGAAGCAAGGAATTATGAAAGTGTGTTCTGATGAGATATTTAATGATTTCAAATGGCTCTAGAATCAATCTTGCATTTTGGATTTTAGTGATCAGAGGCTGGAGAGGAGTGCCACCATTTCAATACCAATTTATTCGGAGTGAATAAATCAATAGATAATGCTTTGTCTCCGTGTGATTAAAACAAATATCTTTTGAGAGATATCTGAGTTAGCTGAGATGGGTTACGCATTGCATCACTGGGTCCATAACTTCTTATCTTTAATATCAAGCATCATTAAAAATGATCTCAATAGCATATGTATTGACCCGGATTCTGTCTATGTTGTAAGGAGGGCTTCTTTCTTTAGACCCTTTATCTTTACAATTCTTTTTCATTCTTCAACCCCTTCAATGCTTACCAATACGTCATAACTAGAACCTTGTTGTGATTGTTCCAGTGCTAACTTAAGTACTTGGTCGGCATTCAGCTACGTTCACAATCTTTCTCCATCTTTCCTAAGGACTACTATTTCTAGCTACGGAATGTCCTTGGGAAGATTCCTCTGGTTCTAAAAGAATCATTGGACTTTAACCTATCCTACCATCCTTATGTCACCACAATCTTCACCGTCATGAATAGAGATTTTTTTGGTAAGTGTATGTCACCATGAAATCCATTTTGATATCCAAATCCATTTTGCTCCCCCTTAACATATTCCACGATATCCGAAAACATTTCGCACATGTCGGGATGAGCTATCACGGTAAGTCAAACTATTTGTGATTAATCATTTCCCATATTAAATCACATTTTCTCCCCTATATTAAAAATATTAACCCAATCAATGTTTTTAATATCAACTGATTTAATACCATTTTAAGAAAATTTGGGAATAAAAATGCAAATCCAATTATCTTCATGATTTACACAAGCTCCCCCTCAAATTAATGAGGGTGTACTTCAAACGTAAATTAAATACCTTTTAAACACAAGTGTAAGGTACTTTTCACGTGCAAAGATCATATATGATAATGTATTCACAAGATTAGCAATTTACGAGGTTGGACCTGAATGATGGAGAACATCATATGATAGAATCACATGGTTCTTGTTCATGAATGTTGGTTGTCTTGTCACGTCTGAAGTTATCTCTTGACACCATGTGTACGATTGATATCGTTGTCTTGACGCCAATTAGTGACCTTGGCACTTGCGGCATCAAAGATTCTGAATGCTGGAAAATTGCTCCCACTCAATTGTTGACTCGTGTTCTATCGAAAGAGTTGTAGTCGCCGTTTGAGTAGTCGCATCGTCGAGTATGTAGATATCAATTGTAAATTGTTGCGGTTTGTGGAGATGATAACTTCATAAAAACAAGATTTCTCTTGTTTTAACAAATAAATGCACTGAAGCGTACATATATTCGTGTTAGATTGTGTTATTCCGTAAACACAATCCCTTACATGGTTATAAATAGACCATGCCCGAGAAAATTAATTCCCGTTGTTGAGTCAAAGATTTCCGGTGAAATGCTTGACTTTAATATGAAAAGCGAGTTACTATCGGAAATAATAGCAAGCCATATGGAGCATGTTTTAAATCTTTTAAACTTCTGCTCAAACTTTATTTACAACCCCGTGTCATTATTAAACGACATTTCTAGGATCGTAAATATTATCGATTCCAGAAGACATGCTCTTTTTATCAAAAACATTTTGAACACACAATTTTGAAAGATTTAGAAAAACCTTTTGAAAAATTCTTGAAAAATTGTGTTCAAAGTTTTGAAAACCAATTACTTGAGCTTAAGATGTTGAATATCTTACAAAATAAGCTCAAGTCCTAGAAGTTGTAAACTTCCCATTGTTAAGGATAAGTTACCATCAGTGATAAAATTTCCTTTTAACTAAACAACGAGTCCTAAGTTGATATTTACTTAGAAGTCGTTTTCATGAGCTTGAAAAACTTTTGAATGTTTTAATGTAAAGGTCATGACCGAGAAAGATGAATTTCCTGTTATGAGGAAAAGTTCTCTTATATAAAAGGTACACTTTCCTTTTGAGCTTAAAACTTGGAACGTTTTAATACAAGCTCATGACCGAGAAAAATGAATTTCCCGTTAAGAGGATAAGTTATCTAAAAGATAAGCTTTCCTAAAATTCAAGTCTGAGTTATAGTCTGATATTTAACTGTAAGTCATTGTGAATGAGCTTAAAAAACTTCGAATGTTTTTAATAAAAGCTCATGCCCGAGAAAAATTAATTTCTCGTTGTTAGGATAAGTTATCATCGGCGATAACTTTCCTTTAGTTGAAGTCCGAGGCATAATCTGAAATCTGATTATACGCCATTTACACGAGCCTAAAAACCTTTAAATAGTTTTAATGTAAGCTCGTGTCCGAGAAAAATTAATTTCTCGTCAATGAGGATAAGTTTATCATCGGCGATAAACATTCCTTTCTTAGAATCGCGGGTTACAATCTGACATGTGAGTGCAAACCGTTGTGCATGAGCTTAAAAACTTGGAATGTTTTTAATATAAGCTCATGGCCGAGAAAAATTAATTTCTTGTTGTGAGGATAAGTTTATCATCGGTGATAAACTTTCCTTTCTTTGAAGTTCGGGTCACAGACTGTGATTTTACTGTGAGCCACTGTACAGCTTAACTTCGAGTCCCTTGAGACACCTGTTTCTTAGATATCATCTTCTTCATAAACCAAACTCTGAGAGTTTCCTTAGTTGTACGGTATACAAAGATTGGACCGCTATGTTCTTGTTGAACGTTAACTTTGGTACTTGCATTCTCATTAGAAAGTTGTATGCTTTTATGTAGGTTAGCGATAACTATCTTAGAACCATGCGGGGATTCACAGTTTTCTTTTCTTGTGCCAGAGGTGACCTGAGGAGATGATTCACTTGTCTTAGCTGGCAAGCGTTTTCTTTTATAGAAAACCTTAAGTTCGGGCTTAAGTGATGTATCATCCTTTTCAATCTCCTCCCTAGTAGTCTTAGTAGAATCGGAGACTATCCTAGTTAAAGGGCACTCGTTTCCTACGACAGTGAAAGTTCTACCCGTGGGTTGCCAAATTTTACCAATGGGTTTGATTTTAGCTAACCATTGGGATTTAAGTCTAGCACGGAAGTAAACCTCATTAAGTAATTTCTTGACACAAGAATCATGATTGGCTTTAAAGACATATTTCCTACATGTTTTACAAGTAGCATATTTAATGTTCGAGTAAGATCTAGAATTCTTAGATGATTGATTGATGCTCCTAATGTATGATATGCTACGGTTAGCAGTGTTGGGTAACCTAGAAGGCATCTGACTAGGTTTAAAATTCCTATCTCTTACTTGTGTCTTTTGCTTAGCATCCCTCAGACCAAATTTATGGCAAACGTCATTTGAACTAGTTCTAGACGTATTCTTTGAACTATTCTTAGAGAGGCTAGATGCAATCATGTGATTAGATCTTGATAAACCTGATTTAGTCACATTAGGCCTAGTTGGTGGAGTGACTGTTCTAGATTTATGAACCATATCAACTTGGGAGGCAAACCACGGTCTCGAGAATTGAGGTCGGTTTCCCCAAGATTGATGGTTTTTCAAGCTTAGTGTCTACACTAGTTCCTTTAGTTTTCCTCAACTCGTTTTTCAGAACCGCAATTCCAAAAATCTTTTCTTGAACTTGAGCCTTTAAAGTCTCATTCTCTTTGAGAAATTTATCTTAGGATGCTAATTTATATTCTAGCAACTTAATTTGTTTCAAAAGATTATCCTTTTCAGTTTTAGAATCTAGAACTTTTTGATCCAATTTTCGTTCAAGAACAACGTTTGAATTTTCAAGTTTTTCAAAATACTTTCCAAATTTGTTCATTTTCTTTGAAAATTCTAGTTTGGCATCCTCAAAATCTTTTGATTGCTGAGCTACGATCGTTTCGAGCTCTTGAATATTGGAATCAGAAGTAGTTAATGAAGCAGTCATAAAGAAATTATCATGATTGTTAGCATTTTAAACACTTTCTTCCCCATTATGACGTACATCGAATGAATCAGAAATTGTATCCCTATCCCTCTTTTCCATCCCATGTTTGTTATAATTAGGTTCGAAATGCTCGATATGCGGCATTTCATAAGCATATACATCATATACAACATTACATTGTACCATGTTTGTAGGTTCTTCGTCATAACCGGGTAAGGTGTCATCATAAGTGATGTCTGTAACATTCCCTGACATGCTGTTGATATCATGCTTTGCTGTTGATTCCATGCCCTTGCAATCTGTAGCAGTACGTCTCTAACGTGTCAATCTTAAGACCTTGCTCTTCTTGCATCTGAATCGTAGAGACTTGCACTCCACTGTCATACGAAAGTTGAAGTCGTGATCTTGCATAAATCGAGGATGAAATCGATGTCAGCAATTTCAACAGTGTACCACGGAACTCTTGAACCTCCATATGTGTGTATTGAAGAAATGACTGACATATCCCTGAATTTGCAGACTTAACGACGTTGAATTGGAAGAAGTGCGTAAGTTGTGTCACTAGAGCTTGATATGCAGATTCTGATGTAGAGTGATTAAAGTCTTCTTTGTGAAGTTGCTCAGCTAGTTGGTTCAAGTTGAGGAATATTGAGTTGATAAATATGTTACAATCTTGACCAAAGAGTGTCACAAATTCGCTACCTCCATGAAGCCATGAAAGGGTTACAAGATGAGACTGTAGTAGTCGAAATAACGTTATACCACTTTCTCTAGCTTTGTCTTGCACTTGATGCAATTCTCCCTCTTGAGATGTCGAATTCAACCAATCCAATGAAATTCGATGAGAACTGACGGTAAGAATTACTTATCGATCGAGCAATGAAAGAAATTAATTGTGTTTGTCGTTGACGATTAGATTCCTTGAGTAGTGAAGAAAAATATTATTAAATCCTCTAAATATGTGTTCTCAAGAAACCAAAAATTCTCCAAAACCAAAAAGCACACGAGTTCGAAATTTTTTAAGGAATAATTTTGGTATCTTCGAAATATAAAAAAACAATATCTTCACAATGTCATATGTGTCGCAATACCCATCGCAATATCACCCACCGGAATACTCATCACAATACCCATCGCAATATCACCTATCGGAATACCATCGTAATATCACCCATCGCAATGTCTGATCGTAATGTCTGATCGCAATGTCGATCGGAATGTCTGATCGCAATTTCTGATCGCAATGTCGATCGGAATGTCTGATCGCAATGTTGGATTGGTATACTCGATCAGAATGTTGGATCAGAATACGCGATCGGAATGCTAGATCAGAATCCGCGATCGGAATGCTGGATCAAAATCCGCGATCGAATGCTGGATCAGAATCCGCGATCGCAATGTAGAAACCCTTGGGCTTTGCAATCGGAATACGCGATCGGAATAATAAAACCCTTAAGCCTTTGCGATAGAATTAGCACTTTTCACGGATCAAACACACCCAGTTCGAGATTTTAAGCCAAAAAATGATCCAAACACCCAAAATTTTTGTGTTTTTAACCAAAGTAACAATACCAAATCACTACCACAACTATGTAGATGATTTGTATGAATATTAAACCATAAAAAACACAATTTCTTATTCTTTTTTTTAGTCGAATGTTTTTATCAAGATAGGCACGAAATCAAGAACACAAACACAAAAACAAAACAATCATCCCATGGCTCTTGATACCAATTGTAGGTCCACGTTTTCTTAGTATTGTAAAAGTGTTGTGATGATCTAAAGAATGGAGGGATATGAAGAACTAGAGAGGAAAAGTTGGAGAGATAAATAAGAGAACGAGAGAAAGAAAGAATGATTAAGTGAAATGGGAACCAACAACTACCCTTCCTAACATGCTAGGAAGGGTATATATAGCCACCCTACATGTGGGCTTTATGGGTTATACTTACATAACTAGATCACGAGCCTAATCTACGTTTATATTGTTGGAGTAACCGATCCTTTCTAAATACGTAAAAACGTATTTCCAACAGTTTGTTAGTTTAACACCCCCAAATTTACACGCAGCGGAATACATCTTTGGGTGCTAAACAATGATACAACAACACATAATTTATAAAGAACGACTCGAAAAGAGACGTTTTAGATTTATCGTTCCTAAAACATTTGTCAGAGTAGCGTAGTCCCAAGTAATCGTTACCAAAAGATAAGTTAAAACAACATATTAGTTTGTTTTAAAAATGAAACGATAAATAAATCAAAGAGTTTGAACAACATAGCAGTGCACAACCTCATACTCGTGACCTCCAAGCTTCCACTTCTTGATTACCTGAAATACATGTGAGTAAAACAATCAGCAAAAATGCCGAGTGAATCTATAGGTTTATATAATCATTTTTGAACACAAGCAAAGATTATAAGTTCGTGGCATGCTTAAAGGCAACAAGCATCAAAGAATAATTCGCATCAACAATAATAATTGTATATAGCATAAATTGCAATAAGCTCATGGAACCGAGCCCTTAGACACTCCCTTTAGAGGTCTGATAAGACAGGAGATTTATTAATTGTCGGTTACCTCCAGATTATTGGTACATTGCCGTATACCTGACTTCTCAATACAATATGCTCAAACAGTGTGGAGGTCGGGCCTAAGCTTCTATGACAAGTCCACAAAAACTGAACCGGGGCGGCTTCCCTCATAGAGCTATTAATTGTACTAGCGGTTAACCCATTATAGGTTAATTAACGGTCCATAATTGAGGTTTTAACAAAGGCAATCACTTAATGCAATTTAAAGGCAACCACGGGTCCATTCATAGAGGGACAAAGCATACTATAAAAATCTTGTGTTCTAAGTTTATTAAACATGTATTCCCCCTCGCGGGTTTAAAATCATTTAATAACTAGTATAAAGCGAGGCTATAGACTCACCTTAGCCAATAGTGGTAATGAGACGATCGCCGACGATAGATGATGCCTTTCAAACACGAGAACCGCAACCTATCAAATGAGGTGCGTTCACTAATAATAGACTCGAGAAATAAACCATACATAAGAATATAAAACTTGACTCATAAAATCACGACAAAGTCGAAAGAAAACGATACAAGTGATACTATTACACTCTCCTATATATTCATTTTATTGTTCTATGCCTTTAACAAAAATCTGCCGGAACATACCAAATGTCCAAGCCGCTTTCCCATACTTAGACACATCAAATTTTTATGGTACTACTCAGAGAACTCACTTACTATATGTAGAAAGTCCTCCCAAGAGCCCATCAAAAGATTTTACTTCTAAAGTTCCCTGCCCGACTCATCTTTGAATCACAAAATCCGGACAGTTTAGCGACCCTGACTTACGAAACCATTTTGACCATTCCAAACAACTTCATTTATAAAACCGCCAATTGATTCTAAAAATAGACTCAAAATGCTAAACTTGGAGCTTGAGAACAGCCCTTGAATCATTTTGAAACTCATTTTATAGTCCCCGAGATTCGATCCAAATATCGACAACAATTTTCGGATTGTGTCGACACTCGTCTCCCGGTACACGAAAATCAAACTAGTGTATCTTCCACCTCGTTTGGAGTTGGAAGGCCTACTTTATATCAAATCGAAGCTAACGAAATTCTCTACGACATAATCCCATAATATCATCATATATCCAGACTTAAGACCCTCGAAAATGGCCTCAAACCTACTGCCTAAAATTGGTCATTTAAAAACCATACAAAATCAAGTTTTTGATCAAAACCAACAACTTTTATCATCATTCTAACATCCTTATATCATCACAATCTAATCCTAACACTTGTATCATCATCTAAATCAAAAACCCAAAATCAAAAATATATTTTCTTTACAAAAATAACATGATATACACATGATTATCACTAGATAATCACATGCAACATCATCTAACAACTTTACTCACCAAGATTCTTGATCAAAATTTCAAAGTTCATGCATGTTGATGAAAATGGTACCAAAATGTTGGAAATACGTTTTACGTATTTATGAAGGATCGGTCGCTCCAACGATAATTATGTAATGGCCTCGTGATCTATTTAGTTATTGTATTGTCCATATAGCCCACATGTAGGGTGGGCTATATATATCCCCTCCTAGCATGTTAGGAGGGGTTGTTGATTACCATTTTACACTTAATCATATTTTCCATCTTTACTTTCTCTCTCTACCTTTCCCCTTTTCTCTCCTTTCTCTCTCTAATCCCTCATCTCCTTCCTTCATTTCCTTTTGATTATCATCTAAATCAACCAACCTAATCCATCAAATCCATGATATAGAATAGGCCAATAATATCGTAGACCTTCAATTGGTATCAAGAGCCAAGGTTTGATTGGTTTATTCTTGCTCTTATTTTCTTTTTGATTTTGGTGGGTTTTGATTTAATCATGCTTAAATTTTAAAAAGTTTGTATTTTTTATAAAAAGTTTGTGTTTTTATGTTTTAGATCATAAAAAGTTTGTATTTTTCATAAAAAGTTTGTGTTTTTATAAAAAGTTTGTATTTTTTATTGTTTTTAATCACGAATTTCTATAAAAAGTTTGATTTATTTATTTTTTTTTATAAAAATCACAAATTTTTTGTTAATCATCAATTTCTAAAACGTTTGTATTTTTTATTTTTTTTTATTTTTTTTTATTTTTTTATTTTTTTATTTTTTTTTATTTTATTTTTATTGTTTTTAATCTATCTATCTAAAAAATTTGATTAAAAAGTTTGATCTCGTTAATGTCTATTTTCATGTCCAACCGTTAATCTTTGTTTTTTTATTATTATTTTATTTTTATTTTTTTATTTTTTTAGTATCATTTTAATCAGTTTTCTTTAATCAGTTATCATTTTCGTTTATCCGTTTTTTTTTTATTTTTGGATCTTTTTAAATTTTTGGTCAAACTACATAATCTGTCAAACCTTTCTGTCCATCTTGGTCCATCAAAACTGTCCAAATTTTGTCCAACAATACTGATACAAAAGTTCCGGGTGAAGCATTTTTTCGAGTGAGCCAAAAGTTCCGAATCAACAACATCCGAATCAAGAACATCCGAATCAAGAACATCCGAATCAAGAACATCCGAATCAAGAACATCCAAATCAAGAACATCCGAATCAACAACATCCGAATCAAGAACATCCGAATCAAGAACATCCGGATCAAGAACATCCGAATCAAGTTTTTTGACAAACTTCCGAATCAATTTTTTTTTTTTGAAAAAACTTCCGAATCAATTTTTTTGAAAAAAGTTCCGAATGAAACCATTTCAAACATAACGGACAAATTTAACGACTACTCGACTCGATCACTCACACCAAACAGTATACTCTCACTTCTCAACTGATTTTCTCACTCGAACACCAAACTCGACTCATCTCATCAAAACAAGACCCTTTCCCCCCCCCCCCAACCAGTTCACCTTGTCTCGTCACAACCCCCCAACCTCTCGAACCAATCTGACACCCTCTCGACTCTCATCTCATCAACACCTTTTTCTGAGACTCGACTCTCATCTCTCGTAAATCCTCTCGACACAACACCCTCCCCCAAAAACTGACACACAAAACAAGAACTCACGCTCACACTGACCCTTCCTCGTCAATCTCCTCTCGACCCACCCTCACCAGAACACTCTCGACTCCCCCTCGAACCCATCACTCACAAGCTCTCTCCCTCGAACCAGACAAACACAACCCTCGACTCCCTCTCTCCCCAACACTCTCCCTCGTTTCATCTTTCTGACCCCTCCACCCTAGACTCAAACAAATCACCCTCGAAAACCCTCTCAACAACCACACTCTCGACTCCCTCGAACTCCCTCTATCATCCAATCAAACCCAAACCTCTCGACATCCAGACTCGACATCAACAAAAGCACACATCACAACACCCTCACAACACCCTCGAACCCCACTCCTTACACTCGAACCCTCACAACTCTCGACTCGACTCCACTCCCTCACCCATACCAGACTCACACAACAACCTCATCACAAGAACGACACTACAGTAGAGAGAGAGACTCAAACCAACATTAAAACAAAAACATTAAAATAAACCTACCCGAGACCTTATTTAAAGATCTTGAAGCCGATTTGTACAGAGAGAGAACAAGTTTGTTAGTGGCCGTGATTATTGATCTTGATGTTTATGATTTGGAGATGAGGAGGTGAGGATTTGATGATAGAGCAACAAGGTTGGAGGCTGAGTTTTAGGCTGAGAGAGACGGTTGTGGGAGAGAGAAGTGGTATAGAGGAAAGTTTGTGTGTGTGCGCTTAGGAGAGAGAGAGAGAGTTATAACGTTTTTGTTTGGGGCGGAGTAAACAAGGTGAGGGTATTATTTTTTTTGGAATTGATTTGTTTGAGGAAGGGGTATTTGTGGAGGAGAAAGAGTCAGACGGAGTTTCCAAAGTTTGAATAGGATACACGTGGATACACGTTTAAATTTCATGTTTAAATTCCAAAGTTTTAGTCAAAGTTTGGGAAAAGTTTTTTTGTGTGGGAACGTGTATACACGTTTTAGTCAAGGATGGCCACGAGACTGTCTATCTTTTCTAGTTTCATTATCAATTTTTTTCTTTAAATAGATAAATCAAATTTTTCTATTTTTTAGTTTAAATTTCAAATTTTTCTAATTTTTTTTTAGTTTAAATAGATAATCAAAATTTTCTTTTTTAAATTAAGTTAATTTTTTATATTAATTTTTTGGCAAATCGTATTGAGGCGGGTATTTTAAAAGAATTAACGTGGAAAAATATTTGACGGGTTCAAAGTTTTTGTGGCCGGATTTGAAGACAACGTGACGAGTCAACGTGACGGGATTTATTTTTAGCCACTACGGATTTTTGATCGGGTTTAATTCATAATCGTTTGAGCCGACAACATCTTTTGAACCGAGTCGTATTGTTAAAACCCGACAACAACAACATCCACATCATTTTTCCTCGATTTTCAATGGACCCGTTAAATTCGACACTTAAAGAGGGAGACTTGCATCGAATGCACGACAAAGCTAGAGAAAGTGGTATAAATTCATTTCAAATGCTTCAATATCATCTAGTTACTCTTTCTCGGCTTCAAGGAGGGAGTGAATTTGTGACAATCTTTGGACAAGATCGTCATATATTCATCGACTCAATTTTCACCACTTTGACCGAACTAGCAGAGCAACTCAACCATGACAACTTTAATCACTCTGCATCGGCACTTGCTTATAAGGCTCTTGTGACACAACTCACGCCTTTCCTCCAATTTAATCTCATCAAGTCTGAAAGTTTGATGCTTTGCCAATCATTTCTTCGAGATACACGTACCGAGCTTCGAGTGTTTCGTGATACAATATTGAAACTCATGACCTCGGTCTCGTCTTCGATTTATCAAAGATCACATCTTCAGCAAACGTATGATAATGGAGTCCAAGAATCAATGACGCAGATGCAAGAGGAGAATGGTCATACGGTTGACAACTTGGAGCCTAACGATGGCAAGAGCACGAATTCAGAAGGACAACATGATATCAGTGGCACGTCGGGGACTGTTCATGAGATTTCTCTTGATGACACCTTACCCATTTATGACGAAGAGCCTGCAAACATGGTACAATGTGATGTTGGTTATGATGTATATGCTGATGGCATGCCGCATATTGAGCATTCTGAACCTAATTATGACAAACATGGGATGGAAAAGAGTGATAGAAATACCACTTCTGATTCATCCGATGTGAGTCATAATGGGGGAGAAAGTGTTCAAAATGCTATAGTTCATCATGATAAATGCTTTACAACTGCCTCGTTAACTGAGTCTGATTCCAAGATTAAAGAGCTCGAAACAATCGTAGCTCGGCAATCAAAAGATCTTGAGGATGCCAAACTTGAATTTTCTAAGAAAATGGACAAATTTGAAACATACTTTGAAAAACTTGAAAAGTCAAACGTTGTTCTTGAAAGAAAATTGGATCAAACTGTTCTAGATTCTAAAGCTGAAAAAGATAATCTTTTGAAACAAATTCAACTGCTTGAATCTAAGTTGGCATCCCAAGATAACGTGCTCAAAGAAAATGAGACTTTAAAGGCCCAAGTACAGGAAAAGGTTTTTGCTATAGCTGCGTTGAAAAACGAGTTAAGGAAAAGTAAAGGACCTAGTGTGGACACTAAGCTTGAAAAACCATCAATCTTGGGGAAACCGCCTACAAATCAGTTCGTCAGACAACCGATTGTCAGACAACCTACTGCATTTAGATCCGAGCGACCACAATCCTCGAGACCGCGGTTTGCCTCCCAAGTTGATTTGGTTCATCTTATTAGACCAGTCACTCCAGCAACTAGGCCCAATGTGATCACTCCAGCTTTAGCAAGACCAAATCATATGATTGCCTCTAGTTTCCCTAAAAATACCAAGACCACGTCTAGAACTAGTTCAAATGATGTTTGCCATAAATCTGATCTTAGGGAAGCTAAGCAAAAGACACATGTAAGAGATAGGAATTTCAAACCTAGTCAGATGCCTTCTAGTTTACCCAACACTGCTAACCGTAGCATGTCCAATCCTAGGAGCATCAATCAATCATCTAGGGATTCTAGATCTTACTCGGACATTAAATATGCTACGTGTAAAACATGTAGAAAATGTGTCTTTACGGCAAATCATGATTCCTGTATCAAAAAATTGCTTAATGAGGTGAACTCCCGTGCTAGACTTAAATCCCAGTGGGTTGCTAAAATCAAACCCGTTGGCAAAATGTGGCACCCCACTGGTAGAACTTTCACTCTTGTAGGAAACGAGTGCCCTTTAACTAGGATAGTCTCTGATTCTACGAAGACTACTAGGGAGGAAATTGCAAAGGATGATACATCACTTAAGCCTGAACTTAAGGTTTTCTATAAAAGGAAACGTTTGCCAACTAAGACAAGTGAATCATCTACTCAGGTCGCCTCTGAAACAAGTAAAGCCAACTGTGAACCCCCATGTGCTTCTATAATTGATATCGCTAACCCACGTCAAAGCATGCAAATTCCTAATGAGATTGCAGGTACCAAAGTTGATGTTCCAAAAGAACGAAGCGGTCCAATCGTTGTGTACCGTTCAACTAAGGACACTCTTAGAGTTTGGTTGCTGAAGAAGCAGATATCAGAGAAACAAATGTCTCAGGGGATTCATGGTTAAGCTGCAAACAAGGACTTACAGTCACATAACAGACTGTAACTCGTTCTCCAAAGACAGGAAAGTTCATCCCGATGATGACTTATCCTAAAAATCGAGAAATTCATTTTTCTCGGGCATGAGCTTATATCAAAAACATTCCAAGTTTTTAAGCTCATGCATAATGGTTTATCATTAAATATCAGATGGTAACCCGTTCTTCAAATAAAGGAAAGTTTATCACCGATGATAAACTTATCCTTACAACGAGAAATTAATTTTTCTCGGACACGAGCTTACATTAAAACCATTCAAAGGTTTTAAGCTCGTGTATATGACTTACAGTTAAATGTCAGACTGTAACTCGAACTTAAAATAAAGGAAAGATTATCTTTTATGATAACTTATCCTCGTAACGAGAAATTAACCTTTCTCGGTCATGAGCTTGTATTAAAACATTCGAAGTTTTAAGCTCAGAAAGGAAAGTGTATCTTTTAAATAAGAGAACTTTTCCTCGTAACGAGAAATTAACCTTTCTCGGTCATGAGCTTTCCGTTAAAACAGTCAAAGTTTTCAAGCTCATGAAAAACGACTTCTAAGTAAATGTCAGCTTAGGACTCGTCCTTCAGATAAAAGGAAAGTTTATCGCCGATGGTAACTTATCCTTAACAACGGGAAGTTCACAACTTCTCGGACTTGAGCTCGCTTTTAAGATATTCAACATCTTAAGCTCAAGTAATTGTTTTTTCAAAACTTTGAACACAATTTTTCGAGAATTTCTCAAAAGGTTTTTCTAAATCTTTCAAAATTGTGTGTTCAAAAATGTTTTGATAAAAAGAGCATGTCTTCTGGAATCGATAATATTTACGAACCTAGAAATGTCATTCAATAATGACACGGGGTTGTAAATAAAGTTCGAGCAGAAGTTCAAACTTTTAAAACATGCTCAAAATGGTTTGCTATTATTTCAGATAGCAACCCGCTTTTCATAATCAAGTCAAGCATTTCACCGGAAAGCTTTGACTCAACAACGGGAATTAATTTTCTCGGGGACGTGACGAGGTGACCAGCATTCGTGAACAAGAACCATGTGAATCTCTCATATGATGTTCTCCATCATTCAGGTCCTACCTCGTAAATTGTTAATCTTGTGAATTCATTCTCATATATGATCTTTGCACGTAATAAATACCTTACACTTGTGTTTAAAAGGTATTTAATTTACGTTTTAGCACACCCTCATTAATTTGAGGGGGAGCTTGTGTAATTCATGAAGATAATTGGACTTGCATTTTTCTTCCCAAATTTTCTTAAAATGCTATTAAATCAATTGATATTAAAAACATCGATTGGGTTAATATTTTTAATATGGGGGAGAAAATGTGATTTAATATGGGATATGATCAATCATAAATGGTTTGACTTAACGTGATAGCTCATCCCGACATGTGCAAAATGTTTTCGAATATCGTAGCATATGTTAAGGGGGAGCAAAATGGATTTGCACTTCAAAGTGGATTTCATGGTGACATACACTTACCCAAAAACATCTCTATTCACGACGGTGACGATTGTGGTTACATAAGGATGGTAGGATAGGTTAAAGTCCAATGATTTCTCTAGAACCGGAGGAATCTTCCCAAGGACATTCCATAGCTAGAAATAGTAGTCCTTAGGAAAGATGGAGAAAGATTGTGAACGTAGCTGAATGCCGACCAAGTACTTAAGTTAGCACTGGAACAATCACAACAAGGTGCTAGTTATGACGTATTGGTAAGCATTGAAGGGGTTGAAGAATGAAAAAGAATTGTAAAGATAAAGGGTGTAAAGAAAGAAGCCCTCCTTACAACTTTAGGCAGAAACCGGGTCAATACATATGCTATTGAGATCATTTTTGTTAATGATTCTCGATATTGAAGAAAGACGTCATGGACCCAGTGATGCAATGCACAACCCTTCCCAGCTAACTCAAATATCTCTCAAAAGGTATTTGTTTTAATCACACGGAGATCAACACATTATCTATTGATTTATTCACTCCGAATAAATTGGTATTGAAAAGGTGGCACTCCTCTCCAGCCTCCGATCACTAAAAATCCAAAATGCACGATCGAGTCTAGAGCCATTTGAGATCATCAAATATCTCCTTAGGACACACTTTCATATTTCCTTGCTTCTTCACACACTGTGAAAAGTAAGAAAGTTCTTAAGAGTCCTACGCAAAATCTTCATGATCTTGCCTGAACATCCGAGTAATACGAAAGTATTTACAATGAAGATGGAAATCCTTCTTGAGCGAATATCAAAAAGCTCATGGTAGGTGACTTGTGCGATTCTTTATGAATCAAACTTGTGATAACTGGAAAGCAACAGTGGTTTAATTCTTAAATGAATTTAAACACGTTCCAGGCCTCTACGCAATATCTTAATGATCTTGCCAGAACATTCAGAGTAATACTATTAAGTATTTACAGTGACGAATGGAAATCCTTCTAGTGTTAACATCAAACAGCACTTGGTAGGTAACTTGCAAGATTCTATATGAATCAAGCTAGTGACAACTGGAAAGCAACGATGGTGCGGTTCTTAATTGAACTTCACTTGTTCCAGGAACATGAATTGACGGCTTCAAATCATGCGGATAATATTATCCAAATGATTCACTCTTTACGTTCGCAGTCTGCTTTGGACGGTCGAGTAAAGAGAACGGGTTTACCCGCGAAATCTTGTCAAGGAGGTTCTTTATTGAAACTACCTGCCACAAGTACGATATTTAATATCGTCCAACGGTCTTCACCGACCGGAGGTAAAATGCTACCGAATTAGAATGAAATGTTCAAGGCCATATCATCCATGTATATTGTTTTGTTGCTAACTGTCTTATGCAGCGTAACAAGAAGGTGGCATTGCGGTGTACAAACCAGAAGAAGTCGTCACCACATGCTTATACTACATACAAAATAGTACTTCAACAAATTCAAGAAAGCCTGAAGGTCAAGTCTTCCGCTGTATCAAACTCTGAAGCTTTCAAGAATTTAAAAGTATAAGTATGTGGAACATGAAGACACAAAGAGGCAAATATCACAAGTGAAGAATGCACAAGGTCAAGGCAAGGAAACATGCTCAAGACTAAAGTCAAAGATCACATCAAGCATATTCACAAGAACAAGATCGAAGACTCAAGCATAGATGCTAGGTTTAAGATTTTGTAAAAAGATGTGACCTCCCTTAGGGGGAGATTGTTGGAAATACGTTTTCCCTATAAAGTCTCGGTCACATCTTAGTTAGTATAGATCACGAGTTATAGACTATTTAGAACTTTGTTTCTTGGAGCGACCTCCCTTAGGGGGAGATTGTTGGAAATACGTTTTACGTATTTATGAAGGATCGGTCGCTCCAACGATAATTATGTAATGGCCTCGTGATCTATTTAGTTATTGTATAGTCCATATAGCCCACATGTAGGGTGGGCTATATATATCCCCTCCTAGCATGTTTGGAGGGGTTGTTGATTACCATTTTACACTTAATCATATTTTCCATCTTTACTTTCTCTCTCTACCTTTCCCCTTTTCTCTCCTTTCTCTCTCTAATCCCTCATCTCCTTCCTTCATTTCCTTTTGATTATCATCTAAATCAACCAACCTAATCCATCAAATCCATGATATAGAATAGGCCAATAATATCGTAGACCTTCACAAAAGAATCCTCTTTCAATTCAAAGGATGGGACTATATTTGTTTTTTATTAGATCAAGTTGGATTTTAAAAGAAAAATAGATTTAAGGGGGTGTTTAGGCCATGGTTTAGGAAAAAAAAGAAAGAGGGAGTATGATTTTCTATGTTAGTGGGAACTATGAGAAAAGTAGGTTGAAAATAAGCTTTTATATGGTGGGTGGAGGGCTAGTTTTGCCAATATATGATAGTTTTGATCCAAAATAGAATAAAATAGTTTAAAAGGGTAGAAAATGTAAATTGTAAATTTTGAAATATTTACGAGACTCGGGTTTCGTAAAAATACTTTTTAAAAGTTTCAACGCACACGAAAAATAATAATATAACGACTAGATACGTAATTAAAACGATATCGTCGAAAGTATTAAATATCGAAACTATCGATAATAAAATATAAAAATTTTGGCATCCGTCGGTATCGCGATCACTAGTAGTCCTCGTTGCTCGTCAAAATATTAAAATATAATATTTAATATTGGTTTCAACTTAAACCGTTAAACATAATAATATTTAACGTTATAAAATACTTCAAAATAATTGAAAGTAGAATTAAATTATGACCTTGTTTTTACGGGTTTTACATCCTCACCACCTTAAGGGTGCGACGTCCCGGCGCTCTTCGCCTCATACACGAGTTGTTCACTACCCGGAAGGATGACGAGATTCCTTAATAAGAAGTCCTTACGTTCCCACGTGAATCTCGATCCACGATCTCCACTGGTTCTTTTACAAAACGCAACTTGTCGTCAAGTGGTATCTCACCAAAAAGGAATAAATAAATCCTTATCCACCAGTCACCCGTCAAGTTCGACATATGAAAATTTTATGAATCACACGACGCTCATTCGACGACAAGAATAGGTGACAGGGTTTTCGGGTAAGTCCAGTTAAAAAGAATGTTGCAATTTAAAGGATAGCCACTGGCCGGATAGCCATGGACACACATCAAAAGAATTAACAAGAAAAACATTTTCGTCATCGGAGGGTGCTCACACGCGGGTCCTCACTCAAAATATAATACAAAGACACCATCTCACTTTCGCCAACGCGCATTAAAGTCTCAATAAACATCGTTGTTGAAAGTCAAAAAGATATTACGTAATATATGTTCTACATGATCGGACGTCATCGGATGATGCCGTCTCAAGTTCTCACAACTTACGATCATTTGACTAGATCACATACCACATAAGTACATAAAAATAAAAGGTCGAACAATAACATCAAGCATAGATTTCCATCGTTAATCATCGAGAAAACCTTGAACGAACCCTTGATAATAACCACTTGATCACAAGAGTCTTTCCACTTGCGGTGTCGGCTTCAACATACTCCTTGAGGTTGCAACGAATTTATTAACTCCATTCATTAAGAGATTTGGTCTTCAATCATTCCATAAGTACACACATAAATCCTGGTGACACTTATCATTTCTTCTTATACACTGCTTCCCAAGATTCATTTTAAACTCAGAATAAAATAGTGATCTTCAATACGAGGAACAGAACAAGATAAAAATGAATTCAATAAACGCATAAACGAACAAGATGTGGTAAAATGATTTAAGGTTGACGGTCGACGAGGGATCTCGACTCACGTAACCGTAAAACATAATAAATCACAATACTAGAAAAATGAGAGCGAAGAATAAATTATACATTATCATTAAAATAACATTTGTCACAATTATCCGTCCCGGATTTGGTATTACCTTAAAACTCAGTTGAGGTACTTTCTTGATAAAGATGATACATCAAAAATAGAAGTAAAATAGTTTCAAAATTTATTTGGTCGTCTTAAGAAACTTTGAAAGAATGACATGAATTTTATAAATTAAACTCATATTGTTGGTTACAATTAGAAGATATAATTTCCAGATTAAATTATTATTAGGAATATAAATTAAACCGGTAATTTCATTACATTAAAAGTAAAGTATGATAAGTCAATTAGTTCAAAAGGTAGAACATAATTTTATTTTTAACATTAGTTTTAGTTATACAAAATATGGTGTATAAATTTGACCTTTCACTTGTGATGGTTATTTCGATAATTGAAAATCATTGGAAAAATGTATAAAAGTTCCATAAAAATTTTATAATACCTTGTAGGAATACATAAAGGTGTTTATCATTCCAAAATAAATATGGGTTACATTCGGGTTTCGAAATGTGACAAGATAACAAATGAATACGAATGGAAATAATGGTTAACAATCAGTACGAAATCAACGGTACAAAAGAGAACGAAGCAAATGTCGTATGAATTCGTAAAGAGAATAATAAAATAAAGGCGTTGATGGTAAGACGATAAGAATTAATAGATTAAACAAGTTGTCAATTTTGTTAGTGCGGTTGATGGTTCACCAATATCAGTTTGTTAACTTAGCGGTGGTCGATACATGATCGGAAATAAGTTACATACAAAAATTTTAATAAAATAAAATACCTAATAATCACTTGTAATTAAAACAAATCAAATGAACGATGTTAGTGTTTAAAGAGAGAAGTCAAAGCACGGTTCACAAGAGTGGATTTCAAGACAAACGAGAGTGACGGACGTCATCCCGGATATACGGAAATCACTCTAATGATAATTCATTATTCACGTGCGGAGACATTCCAAAGATCTACCTAGTCGCATAAAGAAGATTTAACAAGCAGGAAGGATAAAACATCGAGACTTTTAGGTCATTTATTAACAGTCAATAATTAGACGAGCAGTCAAAAGAAATCAGTTATAAGACAAAATGAAGTAACAAGTGGGAAAACAATCATCGAGTAAAAACGTACTTATAATCACGTAATTCGTTTAACAAAGGGTAAGAAAACGTATGCGGATGCATATAAATTGTGCTACTTGCATAATATATAAAGGTTTTCAAAACTTCTTTTCACTTTGTTTCATTTTATTTATCTTTATCATAAATACAAGTAAAAAGTTGATTATTATCAGGATTTTTAAGTGGACTACTATTCAGCCTAGCATGGCTCCATCTAAATTAGACATAGGTGATCAGGCCATGTATAATTTAGGAATAGCAATGCAGTGCTCAGTTTTGTCGAAAAGTATTACGTTTCTTATGTTTATATATAAACCATGCCATTTGTAAAATGGAATTTAAAAATAGTTTATAAATTTATAGGATACAAGTAATTTGTGAGATACTTAATA
Source organism: Glebionis coronaria (assembly GCA_025667525.1). Taxonomy (NCBI): domain Eukaryota; kingdom Viridiplantae; phylum Streptophyta; class Magnoliopsida; order Asterales; family Asteraceae; genus Glebionis; species Glebionis coronaria. The sequence continues at coordinate 245,880,605 of CM046876.1, forward strand.
AGCAACTTTTAATCTTACGAAAAGTATTTTATAAGACCAAAGTAAAAATAATTGGTGAAAATAATCGTAAAACAATATCAGATTTATTTATAATATGACATTATGACAATGTATAAAGTAGTCAAAGTTTTGCAAAAAGTGGCAAATAGTAGCTCATAAAACAACCAATGAAATGGTTACAAGTTGTTAAGTTTTCAAAGGGTTATAAGGTTTAGACAAAAACGTCATGAGATACGCGATAAGAATGTCAACGAAGAATGTGAAGGCAAAACTTCAAAACTCAACTCAAATCAGTGGAAGGTTAGAAGAAAACGAAAATAAAATAACATCGAATGACAAATAAGTCATATATATGAAAAGAATAAAACAATCCACATGTGTATTCTTTGTAAGATACTCGACACAACATGCTTTTAAGAAAGTATGTTATTCGTTTTTAAATTACACCATTAATCCGGTAATTGCTAATCCTGTACTGTTTCTATTTTTAAATATTTTCACATGCAACTAGTATTCGTTAGTTGTAAAATAATATTTGCTAAAATTTTACGATTTCAAATGAAATCAAAACAGCTTAGAAACGTTTAAAAGTCATGTTAAAATTTTTTTTTTATCAAATTTAACTTTTAAATATGAGCCCATTAATTGACCCGATAAACGACATCTTCAAGACTCGGAGTCTAAAGCATTTTGATGCAAAATGACGTTTCAGACGACTTTCTAGTTTTGCCCAAGACCTGAAACCCAATGTAAAATGACCAAAATACCCCTTCAATTTTTGTGCAGGTTTGACTATTTATTTTAAAAACGCAGGTTTTACTTTTAAGTTTTGACCTGTTTATACACCCCCTGCAGTTTCTCCATTAAATATATTTTTCGACACTTCCTAACAGCTCAAAATATATATATATATATACACACATGTCTTGTGGATTTTACAACAACGAAAAAGATATCTCATAATGAGCATCAAATAATAGTATAGCATAATGAATGACAGAAGATGCTTGACGGTATTCAACACGAAATTTAGGAAGCAAAACGGTGAAAGACGTTCGTAATTTAGATTTGAAAGTGCAAAGTAGGCAAATCTCCTTGGTGCCACGATTGTCCAAAAACACAAAACATAACAAGAAAAGAATGGAACATTCATAGGTTGCGTTCCGAGAGCAAGAAGGTTAATGAAAAACAAATGATACAATTTTATAGAAGTAAAATCGTATTCCTAATCTAGCGCCATAATCTAGACGATGATTTATAAAATGACGATGACGTTACCGAGATATAAGCGAACAATACACTTCGGAGTCGATACATATAAATGTCAATAAGTTAAATCTTCGCATGTCGTGTAAAACGATAATAAAAATCAACAAAATATTATGAAAAACCATGATAGTATTCAACACGATTATAGGAGAGTTTCAAAATGTGTGACTCACACGATAGCGGTTAGTCTATTCCAAGGACACATTGAGCTACACAATGGTCTAGAGATTACGTTAAAAGACGTCCAAGCACAAATAGCCGGAAGACGATTTGAATATCTATATAGATATCACAAAGGGTTAAACAATGACAGTAACGCGTGTAGATGAAGTTATGTAAGGTCATAATATAAAACTTTTGCAATAAAAGCAATTTAAATAGTTCAAAAATAAATACAGAAAGATCTTGAAAATTCATTGTATTTATTTAAGTTAATCATTAACAAATGATAAACTTTTATCGAAAAGTTTAACGACATAAATATATATCGATAAAGGATTATAGTATTTATTTAGAAATACTTAGCAATAAGGCATACATAATAATGTATACTAAAGTTGTAATCCCAAAAGTAGCTTGAACCTGAAGTCACGCGAAATCATGTGCACCGACTCTTTGGAAAATAAAACCGACAGTTATAGTTTAGGTTTTTAGAAAAAGACCTAGTTCTCTATAACTCATGGCTCTGGTACCAATCTTTAACACCCTCAAATTTACACGCAGCGGAATACATCTTTGGGTGCTAAACAATGATACAACAACACATAATTTATAAAGAACGACTCGAAAATAGACGTTTTAGATTTATCGTTCCTAAAACATTTGTCAGAGTAGCGTAGTCCCAAGTAATCGTTACCAAAAGATAAGTTAAAACAACATATTAGTTTGTTTTAAAAATGGAACGATAAATAAATCAAAGAGTTTGAACAACATAGCAGTGCACAACCTCATACTCGTGACCTCCAAGCTTCCACTTCTTGATTACCTGAAATACATGTGAGTAAAACAATCAGCAAAAATGCCGAGTGAATCTATAGGTTTATATAATCATTTTTGAACACAAGCAAAGATTATAAGTTCGTGGCATGCTTAAAGGCAACAAGCATCAAATAATAATTCGCATCAACAATAATAATTGTATATAGCATAAATTGCAATAAGCTCATGGAACCGAGCCCTTAGACACTCCCTTTAGAGGTCTGATAAGACAGGAGATTTATTAATTGTCGGTTACCTCCAGATTATTGGTACATTGCCGTATACCTGACTTCTCAATACAATATGCTCAAACAGTGTGGAGGTCGGGCCTAAGCTTCTATGACAAGTCCACAAAAACTGAACCGGGGCGGCTTCCCCCATAGATCTATTAATTGTACTAGCGGTTAACCCATTATAGGTTAATTAACGGTCCATAATTGAGGTTTTAACAAAGGCAATCACTTAATGCAATTTAAAGGCAACCACGGGTCCATTCATAGAGGGACAAAGCATACCATAAAAATCTTGTGTTCTAAGTTTATAAAACATGTATTCCCCCTCGCGGGTTTAAAATCATTTAATAACTAGTATAAAGCGAGGCTATAGACTCACCTTAGCCAATAGTGGTAATGAGACGATCGCCGACGATAGATGATGCCTTTCAAACATGAGAAATTGCAACCTATCAAATGAGGTGCGTTCACTAATAATAGACTCGAGAAATAAACCATACATAAGAATATAAAACTCGACTCATAAAATCACGACAAACTCGAGAGAAAACGATACAAGTGATACTATTACACTCTCCTATATATTCATTTTATTGTTCTATGCCTTTAACAAAAATCTGCCGGAACATACCAAATGTCCAAGCCGCTTTCCCATACTTAGACACATCAAATTTTTATGATACAACTCAGAGAACTCACTTACTATATGTAGAAAGTCATCCCAAGAGCCCATCAAAAGATTTTACTTCTAAAGTTCTCTGCCCGACTCATCTTTGAATCACAAAATCCGGACAGTTTAGCGACCCTGACTTACGAAACCATTTTGACCATTCCAAACAACTTCATTTATAAAACCGCCAATTGATTCTAAAAATAGACTCAAAATGCTAAACTTGGAGCTTGAGAACAGCCCTTGAATCATTTTGAAACTCATTTTATAGTCCCCGAGATTCGATCCAAATATCGACAACAATTTTCGGATTGTGTCGACACTCGTCTCCCGGTACACGAAAATCAAACTAGTGTATCTTCCACCTCGTTTGGAGTTGGAAGGCCTACTTTATATCAAATCGAAGCTAACGAAATTCTCTACGACATAATCCCATAATATCATCATATATCCAGACTTAAGACCCTCGAAAATGGCCTCAAACCTACTGCCTAAAATTGGTCATTTAAAAACCATACAAAATCAAGTTTTTGATCAAAACCAACAACTTTTATCATCATTCTAACATCCTTATATCATCACAATCTAATCCTAACACTTGTATCATCATCTAAATCAAAAACCCAAAATCAAAAATATATTTTCTTTACAAAAATAACATGATATACACATGATTATCACTAGATAATCACATGCGACATCATCTAACAACTTTACTCACCAAGATTCTTGATCAAAATTTCAAAGTTCATGCATGTTGATGAAAATGGTACCAAAAGAATCCTCTTTCAATTCTAAGGATGGGACTATATTTGTTTTTGATTAGATCAAGTTGGATTTTAAAAGAAAAATGGATTTAAGGGGGTGTTTAGGCCATGGTTTAGGAAAAAAAAAGAAAGAGGGAGTATGATTTTCTATGTTAGTGGGAACTATGAGAAAAGTAGGTTGAAAATAAGCTTTTATATGGTGGGTGGAGGGCTAGTTTTGCCAATATGTGATAGTTTTGGTCCAAAATAGAATAAAATAGTTTAAAAGGGTAGAAAATGTAAATTGTAAATTTTGAAATATTTACGAGACTCGGGTTTCGTAAAAATACTTTTTAAAAGTTTCAACGCACACGAAAAATAATAATATAACGATTAGATACGTAATTAAAACGATATCGTCGAAAGTATTAAATATCGAAACTATCGATAATAAAATATAAAAATTTTGGCATCCGTCGGTATCGCGATCACTAGTAGTCCTCGTTGCTCGTCAAAATACTAAAATATAATATTTAATATCGGTTTCAACTTAAACCGTTACATATAATAATATTTAACGTTATAAAATACTTCAAAATAATTGAAAGTAGAATTAAATTATGACCTTGTTTTTACGGGTTTTACAGTTAGTTGTTGATTTGTTATTTGATATCTGCCATTAAATCTCATTGCTCCTTTGGAAATTTTCAGTTTGTTAGTATAAACTAGTGTTTGGATTTGATTAATGTGTGACTTATGTTTAAGTTGTATTGAGCATTGTTACATCTCATTTGAAGTCTAAATCAAGCTTCATTTCATGCACATAAAAGTCAGATTGAAAAGTCAAATGGGTAATGAGCAAGAAAAACTTGTGGTTAATCTGTCATAGAGTAAGTATAATCGGTCAATTTCATTTAACCCTAAGTTTATCAATACTCTGATTTAGCCTTGACTTTTAGTGATCTCGATAGCTTGAAGTACTAGTTTATTGAGCTTAGAATGAAGTTTCTTTTGAGGTCCATCAGATAAGTCATAAAAGCTGATAAAAGTAGGTCTATAAGCTGTTTCTTAATCAATTTTTCATAGGAGTTCAACTAGCTTAATCTGTTCTCTTCTAGCTTAATTCCTTTAAAAAAAGTTGTTTAAACATAGCTTAATACTCATTTCCAGTCATTTGTTAGCTTATTACAAAAAGTTAAAAAGTCAACGTAGTTAAATAAGCTAGCTTTTGGTCAAATTAGTGATTTTAGCTTATTCTGTTAATCATTTTCAAATCCAATCAATATTTCATAAGTTTTCTTAGCTGATAGTCATTTTTCAAAGATTTCAATTCATGTGCTTAAGTAGATAAGTTGTTTCCACTTTTTGAGCTTATTGGAAAATTGATTAAAGAGTTTTAGCTTATTCTAGAACGTGAGCTTATTAATCAGTAGCTAAAATTCAATTTCAGGAAGTTTAAAACTAGTTTCAGCTCATTTGGTTCAGTATAAGCTGAGTTCTATCTTTTTCTTGGTATTAAGCCCGTTTTTAGATAAGTTACAAAAATATTTGTAGTTTGGTCCTCATACTTTCTGGAAGTTGATAGTTTTGTTGAGAATTAGTTAATTTTTGTTACAATTTCGGTTTTAACATTGTAGTTTGTTAATTTGTTCAATTTTAGTTTGATTAGTTTTAGTTTGTTACAATTTACGTTTGTATTCCTTGTTCTTTGGAAGTTAGTTGTTTTTAGATAATGTTGTTACAATTTGCTTTGTGTTTGTACTTCGTGCTTAGATAATTGTACTTGCAACATGTTTTAGTGTAGTAATATACGTATATAGCTATTTTTCCCTTTTCACGTGCTTTGTATTTAGTAAAATAGATACCAAAATTACGAACTTAAACCGAAAACAATTAAGTCTTGTATTGTAAACCGGATATCAATTCGATTAGATTCGAGAGGAAAACGATATACTATAGAAAATAGGATTATCAATGGTGTTGCGCCAAATCAAAAATATGGACCGAGTGAATTAAAATTTTGACCAATGTATGTTGAATGTGCCCGATAATGGTTATATGGTGATTATGTATTCATTCCGCCCAACTGGAATACCATTTTACAAGAGAAACACAGGACAGTATCTACGCAACAAGGTTTTAGGGTGCTGCCATTAAAAAAAGCATCCATTTCTTTTGCATCATTCATAAATTCTGAGCTTTTCTTTCTTGATTTTTCGTCATCTTCAAAAACGTATGGCAACATCAAAACTACACAATTGCAGTTCTTTGCATGGTTTCAGTTTGCAACGCATACAAGTACTACTAATGTTATTACTGTTGTGCACGATTAACGTATATCGATGAGTAATCGTTTTGGAAAATCACACATGGTTCGGCCAACATAATTTCTTGCCGAAGAAATTAATTACTAAATAACAAAAGGTTTAATTATCATAAAACAAACACCATATTACAACTAAACAAGTACTATAAATTTATATAACGCTACCTATTAAAAAAAGTTCGATTTTAATCAAAACTTCGAAAATGTTACATGGTCGGGAACATTTTACCCATAATTGCAACTAATCGACATACTTACCCAATTAGCTTCGAAGTGGAACATTGAGCAATAAAACCATGTCCCTAACCTGCGTGCAACGCGCGGGTCTGCATGCCTCGTTACATCCAAATACAAAGTTACTATAAAATTGATTTAAGCCTAAAACATAAGGTTGTGGAGTGCTGGTGTGGCCAATGGTCTCAGCAATTGGATGAGCAGACGTCCTGGCTAAGGGGAGCTACCATGTCAGGTTCAACCCGAGCATGATGTCGTGTGTAGCAATGGTGGAAGAGCTGGTACTTCAAATCTCCTCGCTCAACCTCATATCGCGACTTAGCTAACTCAAGTGCTTCTTTTAGATTTAACAACACCTCCGGAAGAGTAACCTTCAGACGAGCCATCTCCGCCCCAGCCACCTCCGGATGAGCCACCTCCAGCCCAGCCACCTCCGGACGAAATAACAACAAACAAACACCCCGACCAAATCACTCTGGATGGATCACCTCTGGATGAGATAACAACAAACAAACTACCTCCAAATGAGGGAACACATGTGACACCCCCAAATCAGGTTTGTAGTGGAATAGTAATTGGGTGTCACGTTGCGGATCATAAAAAAATGGCATACAAAGAATTGATCATAATTACATGATTTTGAAATACAATTGATACAAATATTGTTTTAGTACAATAAGTTAAAATGTTGAATATCAGTTGTTACAAGTATCTCGGTGAAAACACATCACCCAATTATTATGATGCTCCTAAATGATGCTCAGTCCATGCTCAAGTATTCCCACTTAATTTCCTGAGAAAAATATGCTTAAAACAGTCAACATAAATTTGGTGAATTCATAGAGTTTTGTAAAATCATAGTTCATTTGATATAAAAATCAAGTTTAGTATCTCAAAATATCCCGTATAATATTTCATAAGGTTTGATAAAATCAAGTTCAGCAATATCAGTATGTTCCATGTATTAATGTACCAAATAATATAAAGTCAAGTTTAGAACCGCAAACGTCACAAAACTAGTATCGCACAAAGCCAAATACTATAAGATAATTACATTTACTATTGCCCAAAACTGACACTTGACAAGTTAAGCCCTCAACAAATAAGGACCCTTCGCCTTATTATAAGGCACCCATTATTCCATTTTGACATGATAAACACCTGTTGTCCCGGCCAAGGCACAGTGAGCATGACTCGCCCAGATGGGGATGGTCAATCCCAAATAGATCTATTTATAACATTCAGGTAATTCTACAATTTTAACAGTTTCAGTTCACGGGTCATGAGGAATTCTACAATAGGCAAATCTAATTAAAGGTAAAGTTCAGTTTGCGTCCTATAAAATATGTTACATGTTTTCTTCCACAGTATCAATCAACAGTTTAAATATAAGTATAAGGCCACGATCTCAAGATGTTACAATCATATTATCAAAACAATATATATTTATTTAGTAGCATGACTCCCTCTCGCGGGTTAGTAAAAACATAAAAGTAGTGAAATGCGAGGCTATGAACTCACCTGTATAATACTGCTTAAGGATGATCAATTATTCAAGTCATAGTGCACATAGTACATCAGATACCTAAGTAAATGAGTAGGTCTCAGTATATGCACAAATAATAAATGTATGTAGTTTAGTTACTCATACGTTCGTTCTCGTTATTAATAGCTCACGGTATATTTAATTACTTATATATACTGTTATGACAAAGGTTATATGTGCGTGTTCTTCGTTTACTATTCGCGTAACCTCGATGGTTAAAAGATATACATATTGTAGTATTTGTTGATAAATAAATTATTAAATTTATTTAATAATTTATTAGGTTCCAAAATAATTAGTAAGAATGTATTAGTCATTAATCTGGATTTAAAACATGTTTCCCATTGGTAAGAACATAACATTTCTATTCCAAAACTCTTAAAATCGTCCCTCGTGTACCAACTGTGGCTAAATTAAGTTAATAGTGGGTATCATTAAGAAAACAATGGATATCTTATGAAAACAGTGGGTACTTTAAGAAAGCAGTGGGTACTTTAAGAAGGCAGTGGCTATAATAAGAAGGCAGTGGTAAGTTTTAGGTAGCAGTGGTTATTGTACACTAACAATGGCAGATTTAGACTAATAGTGGTAAATTAAGGCTAATGGTGGCAGATTAGAACTAACGGTGGTAGATTTATAACTAACGGTGGTAGATTTACCTCATTAAGATTTATGTTACAGCCGAAACACGCCCCTAATGCTACAAGTCAGCCATCTAACACACACTTGACGTTAGTCCTAAACGCCCCCTCAAGCCAATCTACATTCCCAAACACACCCTTTCTGCTGCATCTAAATAGCAGATCCAAACACCCCTTCTTTCTGCTATAACTGCAGATCTAAACGCCCCTTCTTTCTGCTCCCAACAGTAGATCCAAACACTCCCATATTCTGCTACTAATCAACAGATCCAAATTCCCCTTATGCGGCTGCTAATCAGTAGATCTAAACACCCCAACCTGCTGCGTTTTTCTACCAACCAACAAACCCCCCTCGTAGCCATGTTGTACTCAGAAACAAACACCCCTTCGTTATCTTTTACTCGCAGCAACCCACAACCATCCATGGCTGATCTTTTTGCCAAAACTATCACTCCTTAGCTGGTGAATCGAGCTAGTACCCTTGCGGCTGAATAAATCAGAACAAACACCTCGTGTGTGTTGTTAATCCGCAACAAGCACACCCCTTATTAATCGACATCATGAACAAAACAAACACTCCCACGGCTGGTAACAATACACGAGCTCGCACCTTTATGGCTGGTGTTAGACGGTGGTACTGATGGTGGCTCCGATTGGTGATTGAATAAACGAGCACCCTTAATGGGTGGTTACTGGCCGGATAGATCTTGGTGATGGTGGAATGGTGGTGGGTCGAAAGGCTATAGGTGGCGGCTACTATAGATCTGTGTGGTGGATGATGGCATGGTTAAATGGAGATGGTAAATGGTGGTGATAGCTATGGCGGCTGGTGACAGCAACAACATGGTGGGGTGAAGACATGGTGGCTGAAGTATATGATGATGGTGGCGGCTGAACAGCAGTGGGTCAGATGGTGATGGTTTGAGCAGTTGTTGCTGGTGGTTTAAAGTGGCAGCGAACCAGCAGTGATGGTGAATTTGAAGGTGGTGGTTTTTATATGTGATAATCAATAACATAGCTTGATCTATAAAATGAAGGTGATGGTTTTTGGTTCGTAAGGTGAGAGACGAGGGAGGAGAGATAAAATGAGATTGGATGTTTATGGTGTATGTTTTACACACGAGTGAGGGAAGGATAGAAATATCAAATGTGAAGATTGAGAGGGTTGTGGCTTATACTCGGCCACACATAGGAGGTAGGTTAAGATTTTGCAAATCTTAGGAGGCAATAGCTTAGATTCTTACTAGATTTTATTTGTACTGGCCAATCTACGGGGAATTTGTACGAATTCTATTCAAGAATAATGTGTCCGTTCAGTTAAATGACGATTATTTATCGATTGTCATATAGTATATCATTTTAGTAAAAATAACTTCTCATTAAATATCTTCGTTACAATGAAATATTAAATAGTTTTAATTAATCGTTTTATCGAAATACTTCTGAATAATTAAATATAAATTTAATTATTAGTCTAGTTATAAGTTGTATTTTTAAATATGACGATCTTCATTATAGTGAATTAAAATACTCCACTATTTTTATACTAAAATAATGATTTTTTGTACGAATTAAGTCTTGTGAGGATATATTGTAAAGGTGGTCGATAAAATATTAAATAATGAACGCTAATAATAATGAAGTTGGTGACGTGTCAAAAGCCCTAATTTTGGGGTTTTACAGCACCTACCCGTTATTTTAGCTTTGTCCTCAAAGCTTAAGATGAAGTTACTCATCCAGGGAACAAGTGAGGACACTCTTTCTTGAACATGTAATCTTGTGAACTCCAGTTTAAACTCATAGGTGATATTTAAAATATAGTTATTGATCGTATGCCTCCGGTGAGTAAATTTTAATGCATAAAGTAACTTGTCTTTCATGTTTTGATAAATTACATAATGTGGCCCTTAGGGCACGAATAGTTTCCAATAACTTAGGGCTCAAATTTAGTTTCAAAAGTGGCAAAATCAACACTTATGTTTTTAACTCATGTTAGATTAACTAGGGCTTGTTTTAAGTTTATTGAAATCCATGTTTAGTCCTTGGTGTTTTATAACTCTCGTCTCAATATTCCAGGTCCATGTGTAGTCCTTAGAGTTGTCTAGGGCTTGAAATATGTTTGAAAAGTGGCAAAACAAGTCCCTGATAGTTTACAAGGTTGGATAAAATAGTACAAGCTCGTTTTAAGTCTTGGCTCTATTAATTGTGTTTCATGGGCCTTATTGGGCCTCGATATGCATAAATAAGGTTTATTAACGCTTTTAATAGTTCTTCAAGAGATCTTAAGTCTATTAAGCTTAAATAAGTTTAATTGAGTTTATTAGTTTTATGTTGGGTCAAGATAAGCCAAGAACCAATAGCACAATGCTACGATCCAAGAGAAACGAACACGAATCTTTATTAGGTTTCTTGATAAGGGTGTAATAGTGATTAGATATTTTTGAGAAATAGTGAGTAAAAAAGGAATACACTCCATAGCTGGATAAAATAATATCAATAATGAGTCATGTCGAATATATTTAAACCCACTTATTTATAAATTTTTATTTACATCGACAAGCGTCCTCATTCATGTAAAGTAAAAATTTATAACTTCACGGTTCGGTGACCTATGATTTCTTTATTCAAACGAAAAAGTGTCCTAATTCATTTCAATAAGGATTTCATAGCCCAAACTACTTAAATATTCCCGGCAAGGCTTACCATCAAAACGAATATAATATCTAAGAAAATAGATATTACTAAGAGAGTCTACAGTCGGTTTATTTATAACTTTCGTCTTCAGACTTCCCATAACATCTTAATACGAAGCTATAAATAAACTTCTGGTCCGGTGACTTATGCTCAAGAGACTCATGATCTATATTTAAATGTCATCTAAATATAGAGTCATACCTTGATTTGGGTCCCATGGCATCATGTAAACTTATCAAAATAATATCACATAAAATTTCCAAAAGCAAGTGTATGAGTCGTCAATAAGTTGTGTTCCGTAAGTAGAAGTTCCAATTATGTGTGCTAAAATAAGTATCAAACGGGGATCTTGTATATGATATAATGATATATTATAATAGTTATATAAGGAACTATCGGCGTATATAAGCATAAACAGATACAACAAGTAGTCATGAAGGATTTGAGAATCTTAGTATAAGATTTTTGTATTTACTTGAATATTAATACAATATCGAGTATATTTGTCAATTGGTACTGTTGTACAAGGTTTAAAACCAAATAGAGAGTAAAGCTCAACACTAGCTAGATACTAAATGTTTTGGTTTAGATCTCCAAAAGTCAATTACGGTTTATAAAGATTAAATAAGATTTCTATAGTTCGAAATAATATTCCTCAAGAATTATAAAATCTAATTTTGATTTTTCCAAAATTTAATTAGATTTTTTAACTATACGTTTCTTTTAGAAAATGTTTCCAACATCCTTTTTAGATTTTTCTAAGATTTATGAAAATCTATTTATATTTTCCAAGATCTTCCAAAGATATGTGAAATTGAGTATTTTGAAGTTCGTTTTCTCTCGATTCTTGACAAATTGAAAGTCCTAAAAATCTCAAGTCTTTAATTGTTCTTGGTTGTCAAGGTTATTTGGAAGTCTATGTCTATTTCAATTAACACGTAAAAATTGGAAAATATTAAGCTACGTATCCGTAAAACACTTTGCAGATACCAAGTAATATTCACAAAATTCAAAATTGTAAATGCATGAAAGTAAAAGTACTCAAAATATAGGCTAAACGAAAGACTAAGGACTAAATTGTAAATTTCAAAAACTTAAAGGACCAAAAGTGTAAATTCCAACAAACTTGTAACTACTTTTAACCAACTAACAAACTATCTAACTGAATACGACAAAAACTGAAACTTTAAGGGTTGTTATCTAGCAAACCCTAAATTCTAGAAAAATTAGCTTTGAATGAAAACAGTTATAAAATAAAAGGACCAAATTGCAATAATTTGTGAGTTATTAACTAAAACGGGCAAACACTTAAGAATAAGCTCGTATGAGCTTATTAATGAACCAAAAAAGCTCTAATTTGTTTCAGAATGCTTAAAATGGAATTTTAGCTTGGCTTGCACAAGGAATCTCCTTAAAAGCTATTAAAACTCAAGTTAGATTATTCTAATAAGCCAAGAATAAGCAAACTAGCAATCCAGACTCCCACAACTTGATTTTAATGCACAATCTTGTTAAACAGCTTACAAGGAGTATGGAATGTATTTCTAAATAGAAAATGATTTACTGGATAATCCAGAATTTGAAATTAAGCTCAAAAGTGCTTATTTGACCAAACGTTGACCAAAAATATCAAAAAGCTGAAAATCACCAAATCTCAGGACATGTTTGTAACAAGAATTGTGAAAGAAAATTAGCACATTTATGAAGTAGAAATGGAGATTCAAGAAAACATATTAGACTTTACATCAGAAACTTGCAAATGCTATTGAGCTTATTAAAAAGCTAATTCCTAACTGAAAACTAGATACTGTAGAGTTTCCTTTAAAAAGCTAATACTTTGGATGTTAAACTACAACTAGAAACTGGTTTCAAGTAAAATGATTCAGTAATGAAGACATGGCAATGATTTGAATCTAGCAAGTTTTCTAAATAACTAGTAAGCAGGTTTTGACCCAAACCTTTTTAAGACTAATTGCCTCTTTGACCAAGTATTTGACTTCAAATTGAACCAAAAGTGTACCACTATGTTACCAAGTGTAAATGAGCAAGTACACTGGTTCTAACAAACATTAATCACAAGTGCTCAACAAATCCAAACACCATTTACAAAGCTGTTAAGAACTTTTGCAAAGGAATTTTAAGTACAAGTGTGAATCAAGCTATGACAGCTATCAAGACTTGTTTAGTTGATGAAATGAGAGTAGAATGAACTGAATTCAAACTTGCAAACTCACTTAATAACAAAATGCAGTTAATGACTATTACTGATGAAAATGAAAGCTGAAATCAAGTAAACTCAGATTAAGGCTGCAATAACACTCAAAAGCTATCACACTAACTCAATTACACTAGCATCAAACTAAACACATGATCATTTCAGCAAGTAATGTTTACACTAGGAATTTAGCATTCATAACAATTCAGGGGAACCAAAAGCAGATTTGTGACACCTTCTAGCTTGAAGCCTCCATTGATGGGGTAGAGGAGTGTTGAACTCTCTATAACTACTTCCTTCAAACCCAATTCAACTAAAATCATATACCATATCACCTCCAAAAGCTATTTCTGAATCAAATCAACACATTCTGCTTCTATCTACTCAACAGGTACTAGAATGAACTTGCAAAGCTGAATCGAACTGGTTAAGCTTCCAAACCGTCTCAAACAAACTTCATTGATCAATTATGATCAATGAAATCACAAGGCATTAACAGAAATGCAAGAATGAATGAAGTAAGATAAGAGAAGAGTATGAACTGAATATTTTGGACTTTTATTTATTTGGAGGGAAAAAAGGTTACAGAGGCTAACTGAATAACTACCTCTCAAGTGTGTGTCAAACACTTGAGAGAAGTTAACTAAATGAAAGATTATCTAGAAATGGGAGAGAAAAATTACAAGTGTGTGTTTTTCACACTTTAACTACACTACTACAAATGAAGTTCCTACTGCTATTTATAGAGTCTAGATGATGAAATGTTGGGGTGGTCGACGTGTCTTGACCAATAGGAGAATGCCAGGTGGCTTCTTCTGGGGAATTGTATATTTGTCTTCAAGAAGACCAAAGGGGGTTTTTTATTCCTCCAGTTTCAGTCTAATTGATCATAAGGATTGGATTCGTCTTCTCATTTGGAGTCTTTTTCATGTAGAAAGTTTGTCATGAAATGTAGTGTAGCTCAAATTCGATGTTGGGTTCATTGCTTGTTACCGTTGACACGTGGCGTGTTCTTGTTGGCCCTTAGCTTAGCACACGGATTGTTATCCACTTTTGAATAAATGAATTATTGAGTGTTGGATTCCTATTGGCTGATAAAAGTGTAGTGCGCTTCCACTGTTTTGGATTCGGTCATTTAATGCGAGTATTAGTGGCCCAGCTGGCACATTAGGTGGCAATCCGCACCCCTTTATTCCTTGCATCCTCATTGGTTAAAAGATTAAACACACGGATCATAACCAAATTTTATGTGTTTTTGACAATTTCAGTCCCTCACTTTGGCAGTTTATTCAATTGAGCTCCTTTCTTCATTCTTTTGGCAATTTAGGTCCTTTGACTTGTATTCTTGACTATTTAAGCCCATTGACTTGGTTGACTTGAAGGTTGACCAAGTTTGACTTTAATCTTGATTTTTTCCAAAGTTTGCATTTAAGTCCCTTAACTTTTGAATATTGTCAAGATAGGTCCTTCATCTTCAAATGGCTTGTCATCTATGATCCTTCTATTTTATTTTCATCATAAATGAGCTTGGTTTTCTCTTGTTTGCTTGAAATTGTATCCTTGTTACCTATTTAAGCACAGACACAAAACATACCACATAATACTGCTTTATAGCACAAAAGTTAGGTATTTTCTATGTGTTTTAGGGTGATTTGTTGATTAATTGATATGAGATTTTACTCATATCAAATCCTCTACACTTGAACATTGCCATGACCTCATGTAATGCCATATTTTAAAGCACAGATTTATATTTTTCTCATAATTAACCCACCTTGGCCAATATGAAATGCATTTACACTACTTTACTCTATATGATGCATGATTTTGATTTTGTAAAATGCAATGCAAAGAAGAACAATTCTATTTATATATTTTTGATTTTTCATAAATGGTTTTGATGGAAAAACTCATAAATAAATCAATGACTTGAATTAGGGCTTTGGTACCATGGACACTTATCACCCTCAAGTTTCACTTTCCCCATACCAAGCTTAAAAATGGGATCATTGCATTTACAAGTAAAAAGTGCATCAACTTATTCATGACAATTAAATGTGGAACCGGTTATTAGTTGAGCAAATTGCATGAAGGCAAATTTGTCATTATTTGAAGCGTGAAATATAAGAAATGTAAAATCCAAAAATAAGGAAGCACGGTTTTAACCCTAAGTAATCCTCTCATCCATTACTTGAAAAACTGCTCACAATTAATATAAGTCCGTCTCAAGAGTAATAAGTCATTCGCATTATGTGTAAAATCCTCATGTCATGCATTAATAAGTAGCTACACACTCGCTAAGGAAAGAAAATAAAACTCACGTAATAATTTACATCCGTCGCCTTTTTGAGACTTTGGATCTTCAATCCCGCAACCCGTCAAGGTAATATTGGATTGAAGCAACTATCAAATCCCGACAACCCGTCAAGGTAATATTGGAATTCAGTAGTCACTATAACTAACACTTCACTACCCCTCTTGGGAGTCTTGTATAATTATTTTTTTTTTCTTTTTCTCTTTTTTTTCTTTTTTTTTTCTAGCCACTCATTTTTTTATAAGTCGCTCTTATTTTTCTTTATTCCTTACAAAGAAAGTTGAAAAGAATAAAAGGAAAAACATCCGCTAAGTATTAAGCATGACATAATTCTAGTACACATAAAACGTTCGAACATAGAATCTTAAGACGTACTTATACCAACCATGAATGATTAGTCAAAAATGCATAAGAGACTACAAACATATTAAAACCGTTCTTGATTATTTATTAACATATATACATGCGAAGAAATTAGAGGCAAAGAAAGAGAAGGGTTTAGCCAAAAGTAATTGTCATGAAGTTTATCTAGCCCTTTTATACTTGCTTCAACTCTATCATCTCCCATTCTCCACAAATTTAAAATCTCAAATAATGAGACTCGTGGATGCTTAGCCTAATAGACCAATGAAGGACTATATGGTTAAGGATACTAGCTAGAGATTTCTTAGATAAGCAAACTCGGGTTGAGTCAAAATATCAATGGCGGGCCTAATATGTCAAAGAAGTCTAAATTTGTTAAACCATATCTTATATTATATTTTTTTTCTTTTTATATATTTGATGAAAAATAAAAGAAGAAATATATACAATGCAATTGTGTTATGCAAATGAAAAATGTTTAATGCAAAAATTATGAATGCATATTTTTGGTGGCCAAAGTAAATTAAAAATTTGAAAAATGTTTGAAAAATTAATTTCCAAGTTATCATGAAGGTCAATGACAAAGTCTAGGTAAGGTCATTTCGATAGAAGGCCCCCCTACACTTAAGCTAAACATTGTCCTCAATGCTTAAGAGCATGGGAGTATACTCCCCTACACTTATGACAATGAATAGACTTTGCTTAACCCATGCTAAGGAAAGATCAACTATAGTGAATTCATTTTTTAAGCACAATGTATCTATGGAAAATCACAATGGTAACAAAGTGAACCGGATACAAGGGCCTCCTCCATAAGCTCCAAAGCACGTGATGAGTGATCAACCCTACAAACAACACGAAGACAAAAGGAAGGTCTCCCCTACACTTCTCATCAACTCTATATCCTTATTTCTAACCTACCACACTCTAAGTCTAAAAACTCTAAACCTATTTATTCAAGCTTGATTTAAGGAGTCTCTAGCTCGACTCATCACACACTTAAAAGTGTCTAAAACCTATAATGGAGAAGAAAAGTTTTTCCTTTTTTAAGAAAAATCTCCATGATGAGGTAAAGCAAGTTTTCAGTTATCAAAACTCCATAAATATCCCCCTGGATCAAATACATAATTACCATCCCACTTATAACAAAATTAAACAACTAACTTCTCAAGCAATGGTGACAAAAGTGAGGTGTTGTTCTCCAAAATGATTTCCCATATGTTCTTCAAAAGGTGATAAGGTGATACTCTCAAATCTCTCACAAGTTTTCCTTTTATTGCATCAAGTGGATACTGAGATGGTTTAACAAGCTCTATGCCAGGATCAAAAATCCGTTCCTTGATGGGAAAACAACAAGTGGTGATTGTCTTAGAAGATTCTCCCTTGTAGGTCACATGGTGAGAGAAAGGTTGTGGAGTAAGGGGTAACAACAAGCTCTTGGAAGGAACCATCATGACTTGTTTTCCTTTATCACTTTGAAAGGTTGATGTGGGCAAAGAAGAAGGTAAAGGATCTTCATGCAATAGAGATTTTAGAAAAAGTATGTCCCCCTCCTCATCAATATAACCAAGAGTGTACTCAGAAGGTATATCAACCTCTAAAAACTCATCTCTCTCATCAATGATAGAATCCTCCTCATCACCATAAACATCATAGATTGGTCTATCAAAGATTGGTGATTCCTCAAAACCCAAGGAACTGTGATCATCAAAGAATGGAGAGTCACAAGTGGAGATCTCATCATCACTATAATCATCATATGTTGGTGTATCACAAAGAAGAGATTCATCATCACTAAAATCCTCATTGATGTCTTCATCATGGTGGAAAAGTGGGTTATCAAATGATGTTTCAAAGAGAGGATTGGAATGAATCACAAAATCATCAAAGTTAAGCTGTTGAGGTTCATGAAAATCCAAGGATGAGGTAATGGAAGTAATGGTCTCAACATTAGGAAGGTCATAATCTCCACTTGAGCAAGCTTCATAAAAATATTCATCACAAACTTCATCAAGGATATCATCTTGAATTTCCGCCTCATTAACAACATCAATATGCTTCACCGTTTCGGGCTCATTAGACTTCTTTGACAACTTTCCCATGTTAAACACAACTCTCTCATCACCTACCCACATTGTAAGTTCACCTTCCGCCACATATATAAGAGTCCGACCCGTTCTCAAAAATGGCCTACCAACAATCAAAGGAACTCTCGGATCCATATCATAATCGACCACCAAAAAGTCTGCGGGAAAGGTAAATCTATCAACCCCAACAAAAACATCCTCCGCAATTCCCACAGGATAAGCTATAGTACGGTTGGCCAACTCAAGAGTCATCCTAGTAGGAGTGAGCTCGGGAAGTGAAAGTCTTTTCCAAACCGATAATGGCATGATATTTATGCTTGCCCCTAAATCCGCAAATGCCATGGAATTTTCCATCCCCGGGAAATTTCAAGGAATCAAAAACCTCCCCGTATCTCCAAGCTTAGTAGGCAACTTCTTAAGCAAAACCGTGGAACAATTTTCATTTAAGGAAGGATTAGGCAAATCCACCAATTTCTCCTTGTTAGAAAGTAAGTCCTTGATCATCTTAGCAAACTTAGGTATATTGGCTAAGGCTTCCGCAAAGGAGATGTTTATGTTAAGTTGCTTGAACATCCTCAAAAAGTTTGAGACTTGTATATCATCCTTGTTCTTAAGCTTTTCCTTTCTCAATCTTGATGGATAAAGGAGACTTGGTTTTGGTTGTGGTTGAGTGGTTGATGAAGGATTTTCTTTGTTGGGTTCTTCATTGATGGGTGTGAAAGTTAAAGGAGTAGAAGGTGTAGGTATTGAAGTTATAGAACTTGAGGATGGTGAACTAGATGTACAAGGCTTATCACAAGATGGAATCATAGTAGGCTTTACCAAAGTAGGTTTGGGTGGTGAAGTATCATGAGTTTTCTTTCCACTTCTTGTTGTGATAGCATTGACATTATCCCTCGGGTTTGTTTGTGTGTTAGAGGGTAAAGCCCCTTGTGGTCTTTGATTGAGAAGCATCATAAACTTTTTGTTTGTTTCCTCATGCATTTCCCGCATTCTTTTCTCATTAGCTTGGAACCTCCTTTCATTCTCTTGATTCATTTTGTGAAGAAGCTCAATGGTGTTATAATCATGTGGCATATTCCCTTGAAAACCTTGGGGTTGGAAAGGTGGAGGTTGATTGTAAAACCCTTGGTTGTTGCCTTGAAAGTTATTTCCTTGATTGTGAAAGGTATTGGGTGCTCTAAAATTGTTTTGTCCTTGGTAACTGGGCCTCGGCCCTTGACTTCTTTATAATAATTGAGGAGGATTGTTTTGAATTTGGGTGGGTGGTTGGGGTGGGAATCCGGGAGGAGCAAGGTAGTTTTGTGATTTGTAAGAGAGATTGTTTTGATTGATGTTTGGTTTGAAATGTTCTATATGTTCTTCTTGGTAGGCATAACATTCACTTTGATAACCTTGCACCTTATCACATTGTTGGAAAGAATGAGGACCTCCACAAGTCTCACATGAAAGAGAAATAGCATTCAAATCATTGGTGGAATTCTTGTTTAAAGAGAGTTCACAAAATTTCATGAGTGTGTTGGTCATAGTATCAAGCTTTTGAGAGATCATCTTTTCCATTTGTGGAGTAACACTCTCTTGCACCACATGGATTCTCTCATCAAATTGTGTGTTAGTTTGCACCATTGATTTTTTCTCAATAATGTCCTAAGCTTCTTGAATTGATTTAGAAAGAATATTTCCACCCGCGGAAGAGTTGAGTGAATCTTGGTGGTGTGGTCTTAATCCATTATAGAAAGTGTTGATTTGGTGAACCTCATTGCATCCATGATTTGGGCATTTCCTCAATAACTCCTTGAACTCCTCCAATGCATCACTAAAGGTTTGGCTAGGTTTTTGTTGAAATCCAATAATTAGGTTCCTCAAAGCCGTGGTCTTAAATGGGGGAAAGAACTTGTTCAAAAACTTCTTAGTGAAATCATCCCAAGTAGTAATGCTCTTAGGTGGTTGTGTATCTAACCAATACTTGGCATTGCCCTCTAAAGAAAATTGGATCACTATCAACTTAATGGCATCATGGGGAACTCCATTGTACTTAGTGGTATTGCAAAGAGCTAAAAACTTCTTGAGGTGATCATGTGGATTATCATTAGGTCTCCCAAAAAATGGTGTGTTTGAAACCAAGTTAATCATAGATGTCTTAAGCTCAAAGGTGTTTACGGGAATCTCGGGTATCTTAATAGCATCGGCATATCCTTGCACATTGGATTGTAAGTGATCCATTAAAGGTCGATTGTCAACGCCGACCATGGCTTCTTGTTGTGTGCGGATCAAAGCATGATTCTAGGGATCGGCTTGATGGACGGTGGTGTTTTTACTCTTTCTCTTTTTCTTCCTTTTGGGAGGAAGGGGTAGTACACCAAATGGTATTTGTGCACGCCCGTCGGTGAGCATGCAACTCAAATCAAGGAGTGAGAGAGAAGCTCTCGTTCGACTTGAAGAATAAGGGATTATCCTCTTCGAGATTCAATATGAAATATCCACAAGAAAGTATAATATACGTACTTACTACTTGGGTGCAAGACGCCCAATCAAGCCTTCCTTCTTAGAATACGCACTAGTGAACGGGGGGTTAGGTGGCGCGAAGCACTTAAGTACCTATTAACCCTTAGACGGCATTTTATAGCACGTCGCCTTTCTATTCACTTTGTAGTTTGTATTCTTCGAATTCTTGCCTATTGGAAGTATTTATCTATTCTTGCTTAATTAAATTTGATCGATACACGTGTCAAGGACCGGAACGCTCCCGAACACGGTGTATTGCAAAAGCAATACTTATGGAGATATGTGTATTGATTGTTCGTAAACGTATACGTATCTACATATAATAATATAGAGAAAATATTTTTGTATTTATTGGGTTTTTAAAGAAAATACTATATGTACGTAAAAACTGATGAAATCCAATAATATATATTTTTGGTTGCAATCTCTTAGGAAAAATATTACTTTTTGAATTTTTTTTATTTTTTTGGTCAATTCTTTAGGAAAAGAATTGTTTTTTTGTTATTTTTTAGTTTTTATATTTTTATATTTTTGATTTTTTTTATGTTTTTGATTTATGATACGTAAAAATAGTGTTCACGAGGTGAACGGATCCAATGAAAACCGTCAATCAATAGTCTCTCTAATGTCATGAACCGGCAGCGGCGCCATTTGAGATTGAGTATTTTGAAGTTCGTTTTCTCTCGATTCTTGAAAAATTGAAAGTCCTAAAAATCTCAAGTCTTTAATTGTTCTTGGTTGTCAAGGTTATTTGGAAGTCTATGTCTATTTCAATTAACACGTAAAAATTAGAAAATATTAAGCTACGTATCCATAAAACACTTTGCAAATACCAAGTAATATTCACAAAATCAAAAATTGTAAATGCATGAAAGTAAAAGTACTCAAAATATAGGCTAAATGAAAGTCTAAGGACTAAATTGTAAATTTTAGAAACTTAAAGGACCAAAAGTGTAAATTGCAACAAAATTGTAACTACTTTTAACCAACTAACAAACTATCTAACTGAATTTGACAAAAAGTGAAACTTTAAGGGTTGTTATCTAGCAAACCCTAAATTCTAGAAAAATTAGCTTTGAATGAAAACAGTTACAAAATAAAAGGACCTAAGTGCAATATTTTGTGAGTTATTAACAAAAACGGGCAAACACTAAATAATAAGCTCGTATGAGGTTATTAATGAACAAAATAAGCTCTAATTTGTTTCAAAATGCTTAAAATGGAATTTTAGCTAGGCTTGCACAAGGAATCTCCTTAAAAGCTATTAAAACTCAAGTTAGCTTATTCTAATAAGCCAAGAATAAGCAAACTAGCAATCCAGACTTCCATAACTTGATTTTAATGCACAATCTTGTTAAACATCTTACAAGGAGTATGGAATGTCTTTCTAAATTGAAAATGATTTACTGGATGATCCAGAATTTGAAATTAAGCTCAAAAGTGCTTATTTGACCAAACGTTGACCAAAAATATCAAAAAGCTGAAAATCACCAAATCCACTCAGGACATGTTTGTAACAAGAATTGTGAAAGAAAATTAGCACATTTATGAAGTAGAAATGGAGATTCAAGAAAACAGATTAGACTTTACATCAGAAACTTGCCAATGCTATTGAGCTTATTAAAAAGCTAATTCCTAACTGAAAACTAGATACTATAGAATTTCCTTTAAAAAGCTAATACTTTTGATGTTAAACTACAACTAGAAACAGGTTTCAAGTAAAATGGTTCAATAATGAAGACATGG
This sequence comes from Glebionis coronaria, assembly GCA_025667525.1. Classification (NCBI taxonomy): domain Eukaryota; kingdom Viridiplantae; phylum Streptophyta; class Magnoliopsida; order Asterales; family Asteraceae; genus Glebionis; species Glebionis coronaria. Next base: position 245,903,172 of record CM046876.1, read on the forward strand.
CAATGATTTGAATCTAGCAAGTTTTTTGAATAACTTGTAAGCACGTTTTAACCCAAACCTTTTTAAGACCAATTGCCTCTTTGACCAACTATTTGACTTCAAATTGAACCAAAAGTGTACCACTATGTTACTAAGTGTAAATGAGCAAGTATCACTGGTTCTAACAAATTTAATTACAAGTGCTCAACAAATCCAAACACCATTTTACAAAGCTATTAAGAACTTTTACAAAGGAATTTTAAGTACAAGTGTGAATCAAGCTATGACTGCTATCAAGACTTGTTTAGTTAATGAAATGAGAGTAGAATGAACCGAATTCAAACTTGCAAACTCACTTAATAAAAAAATGCACTCAATGACTATTACTGATGAAAATTGTTAGTGCAAACATTACGATGCTTTGTCGATATAATCTCCTTATGTTTTGTTGATGACAAACGATTAATTCGCAATACATTATGTAAAATGTTAAGGTACTCATAATCACTCAAGAATACATTTGTATACTTCTCTCGACACCTCCAAGATCGCATTCGGCATGAATCACTCAAGGTATGTACAAACATGTCATTAACCTAACTAAGTGATCAAGGATTAATATTTTCTTTAAACTCACATTTAATCAAATGTGACAAAAGATTTTAATTAACTTTATTTTTAAGAAAAAATTTTATTAAAAAGAAAATGGAAATTTAAATTTGGCATATTCCATATGCCAAAGGAATATCCTTTAAGGGTATAAACCACCCCAGATGGCATATCCCTACTAAAGGAAAAGTTTGCACGGACTCCAATACGGAGGTTCCTTAAAGGAACCCGCGGTTCCTTATTGATAAGGAACCGCGGGTAGAGATAAGGAACCGCGGGTGTTTTTGACCGGTACAATGTTGCCCTATAAATAGTGGATCATTTCCAGATTTTCTTTCAACCCTTTTTGCACAGTTTCTTCAAAAACATCTTTAAACCCTTGATTAGTTAGTTTAGATTAATCTTGTTTCTCTCCTTCAATCACCTCATCCTCTTAAGTGCAAAGAGAAGATCACTCACACATTTGTGATGTGATTAAAGATGAAGTCTTGATGATGATCATCATGTTCATCATTTTTATTTGTGTCTTGTGTAGATCCAATGTATATGTGTATACTTGGATCAATCTTGTGTAGATCCAATGTATATGGGTACACTTGGATTAATATTGTGTAGATCCAATGTATTTGTGAATACTTGGATTAGTTGTGTTAATCCATTGTATTTGTGAATACTTGGATTAAGTCTTGTGTAAATCCATTGTATATGTGTATAATTGGATTTATGTTGTGTAGATCCAAGTTACATGTGTACACTTGGATATGTTTTTTATTGAGTTGTAATAGGTAAGAGTTGTGAGTTCTCACTAAACTATAAAGTGATGTGGTTGTGTCTTGTGAGTTCTCACTAAACTATAAAGTGATGTAGTTGTGTCTAGTGAAGTTCTCACTTAGCTTCAAAGTGAAGAGTCGTGAAGATTGGTTCTGCCTTTCGATTAGAACTCGACATCTAGCCTTGTGTCGTAAAATGGTGAAGTAGGCAACGTTTTGAAGATTGGTTCTACCTTTCGATTAGAACTCGACATCTAGCCTTGTGTCGTTAAATGGTGAAGTGGGCAATGTTGTGTATATTGGTCCTACCTAATATTAGGACTCGACATATAGCTTAGTGTCGGAAATTGTGTAAGCGACGTGTATGGTTTTCTCCGCCTTGAAAGGAGTTTTGTTGACTAGTGAAGTAATTCTCGAGTAAGGTGTACTCGAGGAGTGGAGTAGGGCGAAGAGGAGCTTCGTGACCGAACCACTATTAATCATCGCGTCGGTACTTTCATTTACATTTATGTCTTTACCTCTTTAGATGTATTTATAGTTGCATGATTGTTTTTGTGTGTTGTGTGCATCTCATAATCTAAACATTTAAGTTGCGGAAAATCTAAGGCCTAGTACGTGTGTGCTTCATGTTTAGATTATGGTCAAGTGTACATCACTTAGTCTAAACATCCTAGTTGCGGAAAAGCTTATGCTTAGTACGTGTGTGCTTAATGTTTAGACTATTGCTTGATGTACTCTTGGTTTGATGTGTTTGTGTGTTTACTTACTTGTAGTATTTATCTTTCAATCAAACACATCTCATATCTAGTCAAGCTTGATCGAGAATTTGATACAAAGGATTGTTAAAGTTTAACAAGTAACAAATGGCATCGTCCACTGTCGGCGGTTCCTTAAAGGGACACGCAGTTCATTAGTGATAAGGAACCGCGGGTATGTTTAAAGAACCGCGCACAGTGAATTATGCGAAATGTTCTAAAACAATGAACTAGAAACTATTCAACCCCCCTTCTAGTTTCTACAATTGGTATCAAAACGAGGTTATTCAAGATCTTTGAAGTATAATGTACTTTAAAGCTTGGATCGATCTTTGCTCTCTTTTTCAAAACAAATGGTTTTTAAAATGAAAACGTATTTTAAAAATAGAGACGATCTTTGTATCAAATTGTTCATGAAGAGTGATTACTTATGAAATGTGTTTTGTTGTTTCATTCGTACAATTTTTGGTGTTAAATAAACTTTTTATAATAGCTTGAATTAAATCTTTTCATGTTTGGAAGTATAAAAATCTTTTGTGTCATAATTAACTCTTAAATACGAGTTCTATGTGTCTAAAATGATTTTTTAGAGTCCTAAGTCCTTCCAAAAAGTTACCAAATGATTTTGGCCAAAAACCCGATTTTTGTCCTCTAGACGCAGTTCTTTATCTATTCCCCACAGTTCCTTATCAAAAAGGAACCGCGGTCAGTCCGACACAGATTTTTGAAAACTTTGAAAAATCACATAAAATCAACCGTAAGTCCGTAGAAGTCGTGCCACCCGTCATTTCGAACTTAATTGAATTTTCTTTCAAATAAAAATGCTTCCAAACCTTTATTCAAACTTTAAAATTTGGATGGTTTCTAAGTTCCATACTTTGTCCAAAGTATTAAGCGTCGGTTTGTCGTAAAACTTGTGTTTTAGTCTTTTCTATTAAGTTGGACATCTCTTGGTGATATATCTTTGAAAATTGATATATTTACAAAGTGTTAAACTTAATTAAATTTTAAATGGGTCAAAGACTATTTTCAAATAAAATCAAGCTATGAATACTTTGTTGTATCTAACACTCAAAACATGGACGAATGCTTTTATGTGTTAAGCTAATTGTTTGTGTGTGTTTCCTTGTGTGTTATTATTATATGTAGACATTATTAAGTGTTCCTTGCTATTTGTAGTAGTATTGCTTATATGTCTAGTCTCTTGTGTCTTGCTTGGTATTTGTTAGTATCTAGTTTTTCCTAATTAGGATGTATGCTAGATTTCTTGCATTTTAGTTGCAACATTGTTTGTGCATTGCATATAGGATCAACATCTCTAGGTTTACATATGTTATATAAACATCTTGTACACCTCGTTATGTTGATTAACACTCTTAGGTTTGAAAGCTTTGTGAGCTTGTCAAATCTTTTGATGTGGGTCGTCTTACTCGATCATTGTCTTATTTGTTCAAGTAGATTAATGTCTCACTATAAAACATGAAACACCCTTTGAAAATCTTAGCTATTTTCTCTGAAAGGAGTGTTAGTGGGAATCAAGAAAGATTTCAAATATATATTAATTCATTATTTCAAATTATGATTGATATCATTATCGAATCTAATTAACATGTTTTTAGTGTATATATGAATGTGGACTATTAATTGTAGGATATGTAAATCATGCTTATGTTTTAGAGAGAGAAAGAGATAGAAAGATGGTGGATTACACACAATTCTAGAGAGAGAAAACAAAGAGAAGTATGTGAAAAAAATGAATAACCACACACCCTCTCCATCTAAGGAGAGGGTTTATATACCCAAGCCTTGTAATGGGATTGGGCTTACATGTTTGGGCCGGCCTACACATGTTGTAGGCTAGGCTTGGGCTTGTTTGTTAAATAACGATGTCTAGACTACGAGCTACTACTTAGTATATTGTCGGAGTGACCGAATCTTCCTAAATTCGTAAAAACGTATTTCCAACAATCTCCCCCTAGGGGAGGTCACTCCAAACACGGGCGTTACCCGAGTTACAATAATGAAATAAACCTAGCATACTATGCTTGTCTTGAGCTCGTAGTCTTCGTCTTTCTTTTCTTTTTCTTTTCTGGTGAACATGCTGATGTGATCTTTGATATCAATCTTGAGCATTAATCTCTTGCCTTGATCTCGTGCATCCATCACTTGTGATCTTCGCCTCTTCGTGACACCATGTCCCACATACTTATACCTTAGTAATTCTTGAAAGCTTCAGAGTTCGATACAACGGAAGACTTAACTTTTAGGCTTTCTTGAATTAGATGAGGTTTATAAGTGCATAAAGTATAAGCATGCGGGGACGACTTCTGCTTGGATCCCGCAACGCCACCGTCTTCAAATGCCGCAACATAAGTAGACACGAACGAAATGGCTTTGAACATTTCATTCTAATTCGGTATCATTTTACCTCCGGTCGGTGAAGACCGCTGGACGATATAAAATATCGTACTTGTGGCAGGTAGATTTAATTAAAAATCTCCTTGACAAGATTTCGCGGGTAAACCCGTTCTGTTTACTCGACCGTCCAAAGCTGGCTGCGAACGTAAAGAGTGAATCATTTGGATAAAATTATCCGCATGATTGAAGCCGTCAATTCTGATTCCTGGAACAAGTTTGATTCGTTAAAGAATCGCACCATCGTTGCTTTCCAGTTGTCACGAGCTTGATTCATATTGAATCTTGCAAGTTACCTACCAAGTGCTGTTTGAGGTTAACACTAGAAGGATTTCTACTCATCACTGTGAACACTAAGGTATCACTCTGAGTGTTCTGGCAAGATCACTAAGATATTGCGTAGAGGCCTGGAACGTGTTTAGATTCAGTTAAGAATTAAACCACTGTTGCTTTCCAGTTATCACAAGCTTGATTCATAAAGAATCGCACAAGTCACCTACCATGAGCTTTTTGATATTCGCTCAAGAAGGATTTCCATCTTCATTGTAAATACTTTCATATTACTCGGATGTTCAGGCAAGATCATGAAGATTTTGCGTAGAACTCTTAAGATCTTTCTTACTTTTCACAGTGTGTGAGGAAGCAAGGAAATATGAAAGTGTGTCCTAGTGAGATATTTGATAATCTCAAATGGCTCTAGACTCGATCGTGCATTTTGGATTTTTAGTGATCGGAGGCTGGAGAGGAGTGCCACCATTTCAATACCAATTTATTCGGAGTGAATAAATCGATAGATAACGTGTTGTCTCCGTGTGATTAAAACAAATACCTTTTGAGAGATATCTGAGTTAGCTGGGATGGGTTGTGCATTGCATCACTGGGTCTATGATGTCTGTCTTCAATATCGAGAATCATTAAAATGATCTCAATAGCATATGTATTGACCCGGTTTCTGCCTAAGGTTGTAAGGAGGGCTTCTTTCTTTACACCTTTTATCTTTACAATTCTTTTTCATGCTTCAACCCCTTCAATGCTTACCAATACGTCATAACTAGCACCTTTTTGTGATTGTTCCAGTGCTAACTTAAGTACTTGGTCGGCATTCAGCTACGTTCACAATCTTTCTCCAACTTTCCTAAGGACTACTATTTCTAGCTATGGAATGTCCTTGGGAAGATTCCTCCGGTTCTAGAAGAATCATAGGACTTAACCTATCCTACCATCCTTATGTCACCACAATCTTCATCGTCGTGAAATAAATGGGTTTTGGGTAAGTATATGATGTTGAGTATTTTTGTATATACTTTATTTTACTGAAAAAACAAAGAAACACAAAAGTCGTGGTAAGTATTAATCGATACGTTTTTGGAAAAACGTAAAGACGAATATTTAAGTTCGTTCTCGGTGGAGGTATGGTGTTTATCCAACAATTATAGTCGTTATTTAATCGAGTGATTACGTTTTTGGAAAGACGAAAAGAAAAGAAAAAAAAAGACGAGTTACGCTCAAAACGGACGAAAACGCGCGAACGTATGAACGTAAAAACGCGACCCAACGAAAAATTTCACCTAAAAAATAATTAAAAATTACTAAAAAAACTCTAAAAATTCTAAATAAAAAGAAAACGCAAACCAACAAAAATTGAAAACTCTTAAATTATTTTATATTAATATTTAAAGTTAATTAAAAATCCTAAAAAATAAAATAACTAAGAAAAAGACAAAATTAAAACCTTTTTTATTTTTAAACCTAAATAATATTAAATAAAAACTAAAAATATTTTTTTGAAAATTTTAAAATACTTTTTACTATTTTTTATAGACTTTACAAAAATTGAAACTTAAATAATCCTAATAAATAAATGAATAAAAAGAAAAATATGAAACTAGTCCTAAAAAAATCTTAAACATGAAACAAATCAGACGAAAAGTACTCACTGTCTAAAACGTAACGTAAAAAAATAAAAAATTTTGAAAACTTAACTAAAAATAAACTTATTAAACATAAAAATAAAAATAAAAACTAATAAAAATTACAAATGGGCTAAACATAAATAAAAAAAAGTGTACGAAAATTTTATTTAACGTAATTTGAGATTTCAAAAGAAAAATTCAACGAGGCCAAGATATGATTTACTAAGAACTAAAGTGATGATTTAGTAAAAATAAAAATAAATCTCTATCCTTATGAAAAGAATAAAAACCGAGCTGAGAAAGAAAAAAAAGGGGTTGTAAAACGAATTCTATCTATTAGGGGTTTATTACTAGAAAGTTAGACGAAATGAAAAACAATATAAATAAAAAGCTGAAAGGAAGAAAAACAAGAAGGGCTCCAAGAGCAGATGGTAAGAAGGTGGGATGCTTCGTCTAATATGTTGTCTGAGGTCTAGTGTTCGAGCCCTCTGACTGCCACTTTTTGGCAGTTTTATTTCTTTTGTGCTGCCTTTTTGATACTTTATAGAAGTAAAAGGTCAGGCATACAAAACATAATATCTAGTTAGATCAGATGGTCAGCTGAGTGAGTGCATCGTTTGATGGCATCAAGGGGGGTCTGGTGTTCGAATCTTGCTACTGGCCACGTTTAAGCTTTTCTTTTTTTTTCTTTTTTTTCAGCTTTTTGGAATAAGCAGTTAAGCCAAGGACAGCAGTTGCTTATCCTTGGTTGATAACGACAACAACAATACAGAAATAAAAAACAAAGCATAAATCAAAGAAATTAAGCAATGTACATATATATAAACAGTGGGTTACCTCTACTCCTATCCTAGGTGCTAACTAATGAACTATGGCTTAAGAATAACCCACTTAAATAAAAACTAAATGATATAACGAGCTAAAACAGGTTGGATCCTACTAGAAATCTATGTGTGCTCTTATTATGATCTAAATTCCCAAATTGAAATGAGTTACACCTGCTGGTTTGTTTATACTCAAAATATGATAAGCGATGACCAACTCAATGGTCAAAACTCACATCTAAGAACAACTGTATATTAGGGCCTATAAGGGAACTATTGTTATCAGGCAACAAGTAAACTTTACACAGCAATAACAATAATCACGTCTGTGATGTGAGATTGTGTGTGCCCAGCATACAACAAAAACACTCAGCAGGCACACTTAATTTACACAATTTGAGCACAAAAGAAAACAAGCAGTACTCCTTTTTTATACTGGTTATTTTTTTTGTTGGTTGTTGTGGGTGTTGAATTATGGTTGCTGATGGTTGTTGACAGTGAGCGCACACAAAACATAAACACACCAACTCTTAACAAAACCTCGCCCCTAATTTATGAACCTGTTCACAGCACCAACTTCTCTTTTTTGGAGATCTGTTTTGTTAGATACGCAGAGAGTCACACCAAACGCACAAACGCTCAAACAATGCACATCAGCGGGTCGAATCAAACAAAAAGCAGGAACTATGATGAACTCTTTTTTTCTATGGTTGCTCCTAACTTGCTGTTTGGTTTACAGTGTTACTGTTCGGACAATGGGGCACAACAATAAGCCATATGGCGTGTGAGAGTCACAGTTAAACAACACAAGGTAAAATAAGTGCATAACAGACAGAATAATGCTACAAGTATAATAGCAGTAACCAACAAGACCAATAATTCACAAGGCAATAAGCAAGCGGATTTACATAAACATACGAACTCAGAAATTTGAACTAAACAAGCAAACTGATTACACCCTTCTCTAAAAATAGAAAATGAAAACTAGAAAATCAACAAGAACCTAACACTAGCATATTTTATTTTAAAAAAAACATGAAAAGTTAATTTTCATAAACAAACACCAAAACCTTTTGTAAAAATCAACTCTCCTAGACCTACTAAGTTGATGCAGAATTTAGCTAGCTTTGAGGGTTGCTTACAATCTCCAAAACAAGCTCTCCCAAACACCCCTTTAAAAGTTTAAAATCGATTTTTTCAAATATTTTTGTTGAAAAATGCAACCACAACCAAGATTAACACACAAATGATTCAAGTAACACGTTTCAACCATAAATCAAACCACTTACACTTCAAATAATCACCAAATCATTAATTCAACAATTCTTACCAAAAAATAACTAAAAAAAATTGAAAGAGAGGACTTACTGCAAGGATGTACTTCCACATCCTCGGGAGTATGAGCTTATGTGCACGCCCGTGCACAAGCTTCCTACTGCTAAGATGAGAAAACGTCAACACAAACAACAATAATAATCCAACTGATTTTATCCTTTCTCTCTTTTTTTTTCTTAAAACATTTTCTTTAACAAACTTGAGACAACTTTTAAATCCTTCAAGAACTTTCACAAATCTTAAAAACTTGTAACAAAATCAGGTTACACGAAACCATGACAGAACTTTTGCTCAAAATCTCAAAACATAAACTTTTCAAACCAAACTAAAAAAAAGATTACACTTGACAGATTTCGATCACTAATACAAGGCTTTTGCCTAGTATAAAAATTAAAGTTCGTTGATGTCGGTCTAATCGAATTGATTACAGGTTTAAGTGCGACTCAGCTGTCTTTGGTGAAACAAATAGTTGTGTCGTTGTAGTATATTTAAAATGAAAGACTTTAAAAGTAGATGACGGTTAATTAAATCTAAGACTAATTAAAAAGTAAATGGTGCAAGATTAAAACTCGGAAAAGTAAACTGATTAAATGACTTGAAATTAAAGCGTGACGAAAATTAAATTTGACAAGTTAATTAAAATGAAAGTAAAAATTGACACTTTAATAAAAATAAAGGCTTTAAAAATTAAACTAAAAATTACTAGAACAATGTAAACTTAAAAATTAAACAAGACAAAATATAAAATAAACCTACCGTCGGAATACATTCCGATCGGAATCCCAATCGGAATGTACCTTACCGTCCCTATCGGAATGTGATGTGGTCGGAATGAGGTACAATCGGAATGATAATCGGAATACTTGAACCCCAAACTGTCGGAATATCAACACAAACACCCCTAATCGGAATGATGATCGGAATGATGATCGGAATCCCCGATCGGAATCAAGATCGGAATCCTGGTCACTAACCCCTAATCGGAATACCAAACAAAACCCTTTGATCGGAATGTCACTTTGGAATCCCAGTCGGAATATCAAAACCCCTTTCCGATCTGGATGATCGGAATATGAAACCCTTTTCCGACCAGGGTTGGTCGGAATACAGTAAGAAAACACAATTAAGAAATTACAAATAAGCTAAAAACCTAATAAGCACACGCCTAAAAACCTAATCAAAACACATATAAGAAAAACTAATAAGCTAAGATTTAAAGACTTTTGAAAAATACTTAAACGAAAAAGATATACGAAAACAATTTTTATATAAAAATAACTTTTATAAAAACTTAAGAAACTTTAAGATAAACACAAATAAGCTATAAAAATCAATAATCCAAGACAATCAAAAACATAAAAATATAACACTTAATCAAATAAGCAAAACAATAAGCATATAAACATAAAGATTAAGTAAAACAAGAAAGGAAGAATGAGACATTAAAGATAAGAACTTGATTAAAAGAAAAGATTCAATAACAAAAGGAAACTTACTTGAAATTAAAGGTATTTAAGGTGCAAGACAATTAATTAAATGACATGTAATTAAAGAACAAGTAATTAAAATGGAAGAGCTAATTGTCACACTTAGCCAACAAAATGAAATGTAAATCCTAATGATCTATTTATAGGAGGATTAGGGAGCCCCTCTTTCTTCTTTCTTTAATTGCATCATTAATTCCTTAATCTTCTTAATTCTTTGACTTTAATGACTTTGTCTCGGGATTTCTTTAAACTCGTCTTGTAATTCTTCAATAAATTAGACTTGAGTTCTTCGGCTTTTAGTAAACTTCCGTCTTTTGACTTTTTCTTCGATAAATCTTCAGAATTGGTCTTGGACTTCCGTTCTTTTTGCACTCTTGATTTCTTGACTTCGTCTTTTGTCTTTTTCTTCGATAAAAGCCCGTGAATGCCTGTGTTTTCTCCCCTTTTCACATTTTCGTCCTAAATCACAAAAAAACACAAACCACGCATAATTCCGACATTTACGACATAAAATACACGTTTAGGCTCGGTTATTATTGTAGTTAAGTGGTAAAAAGGATGGGTGTTTACACACCTATCAAATCCCCTACACTTGACCATTGCAATGTCCTCATGCAATGCATTAGTTACAAAGAACGTTTACACTCTTCATCACAATCAATCCACATTGGCCTTTATTAAAGAGATAGAAAATTATAAACATTCAAAGTGAAGAAATAAGAATCATACCTTAGGGTTTTGGAAATGTTGTGAATGATCATCATCCTCAAGTTTTCACTTTCTCCAAACCAAGCTTAAAAACGAGATCATTGTTATTATAAGTTAGCAAACTAACACGAACTCATGTGGGCCAATTATTTACTTAGACTCCCTTATTCCTAGGTGTATCTCTTATATTTTATTGTTGTCTTGAATGATCACGAGGATGCATTGTTGACTTATTTCGGTAGTTATTTAGGCTGAAAATAAAGTGGGACGATTTAATCAATAGTTAGCTAAAGGACAAAATCTTTTAAAACTGCTTCTCGGGAACGCATAAAGTTCATATCTTGGCATAACTCGCTTCGCGATTTGAGACCTTTCTCGGAACGATATTTGGCAGCGACTTCATACTTCAAATCTTGAGAGACGTTCACGAAATAATGGTCTTCTCTTCATAATAGGAATTTCTTCACTTGAAGTTTTGAGAGATTCTTCATATTTGGACCACGACTTCTTCATTTTTCTCCAATCATTACTTTGGACTTTGATATACAACGATACGCCTCCTTTTTGGACTTGGATCTATTTATCCTCATACCTTGTTAGGGTCTTTTCGGATAGACTTCTCCATGATCTTTACGGGAGTATTCGCTTTTCGTCGTGTGTCTCGATCCTTCATATTGATTTTCGATAAATGATTCTTCACATCACTTTGGATCTTTAGCAACAAAATATAGACCTCATGCCTTGTTAGGACCTTTTTGGACTCGCTAATCTTCGCATCCCGCTTCAATAAGTAATGCCTTGGCTATGAACTCTAATCCGTACCGAGCAACTTTTAAACGATCTTGGTCTAGAAGCTAAGTAACTTTTCAAATCGTACAACCTTATTTATTGCAGAACTATTTATTAGCAAGCGATGGGAGAATAGGCTCATAATTAACTCACACAAATTCACGAAAGAATACCAAACTTATAATTGACTCTATCATCTCTCGTTCTCCATAATTTAAAATCTCAAGGAATGAGACTCGTGGATGCTTAGCCTATTAAATCAAAGTTTTAGGTTTTCGAGTCGTCTATAGGATCTTGCAAATTCTTAGACTTTTTCAAGTTTAGAAATGGCATTTTAAAGTTCCCTTGATAAACGACTCTCTAGGATCAATTATAGGAACTTGCGAAAGGTTCTTATTCTTAACCCGTGAGAGTTAAGACTTTCGCGTTTTATAGCTCCCTACATAAAAGCCTAGCAAAACTTGACTTAAACACGTTAAGGATACTAGCTAGAGTAAACTTAGATAAGTAAACTCGGGTTGAGTCAAAAGATTCACAACGTTTGAAAATTAAAACTACTTTATTAAGATTTATTCTAATAAAGAAAGAAAATAACTATACAAAAGGAAAAACTAATAGGCCAAAATAGATCAAAAATTTTGAAAAATGTCGAAAAATTGATTTTCCGGTTAAAATGAGGACAAATACAAGGAAAAGGCCACTTAACTTCGATAGAAGTCCCCCTACACTTAATATATACATTGTCCTCAATGTTTAAGCATGTGGGAGTAAACTCCCCTACACTTAGGACATTGTGCACGTTGTTTAAATCTTGCTAAGAAAAAGACAACTAACGAGATTCCTATTTTAATATTGGAAAATATAAAAGAGTGAATCGAAAAGAGTTTAGGATAGAACCGGGAAGACGGAATCACGGGTCGTCAAAAATCATCAAGAGTGGATCATTGAGCGCTCGAATCCCTGAATAGAAGAAGAGAGGAAATAGCAAACACCAACGGGTCTCCCCTACACTTAGGATAAAGATAGCTAAAAGATAGAAACATGGGTTGCCTCCCAAGAAGCGCTTGATTTTTGTTCACCGAGTCATGAGCCTGACTCGACCTTGATTATCTTAGGAAGAAGCATGAAACATATCCACCGGGATCAAATACATAGTTTTCGTCCATCAAATAGCACAAGCTTAAGGCGAACAAGGCAAGCCAAAGAAGAATAGGCAAGGTTCCCTTAAGCAAATATGGAGCACGGTGGTAGCAAGGGTGAAGAGGTGCAAGCATATCTTCAGTAGTTCCAAAAATCTTTCCTTTTATTTCATCAGATGGATACTGAGATGGCTGAAGAATATCGATACTGGGGTCGAACACCTTTTAATTTAGGGGAAAATAGCACTCAGGCTCAGCAGAATTTGAAGATGATCCGCGAAGAAAATGCACAACCTCGTCCTCAGAAGGTGGACAAAGAGGTGTCAAAACATACGAGCTGCGGGTATTGGTGTCGTCCGGTTGCTTCTCCTTTGAAAGAATTTTCTTCAAATCCGAAGTAGGATCAAGACCATAATCATCAAAGTCTAAAGGAGTAGCATCACTCTCATGAGGGAAGTATGTATTTAGAAAAGTAGAGAAGTCTTCCTCAAATGAGTAGTCATCCAAAGTAGGATTAAGCATGGTAGGCGGAGGATCTTCATCATGAGAAGAATCACTCAAAAGAGTATCGGCCTCATAAAAATCATCATAAGTGGGCATGTCGGGATACTCGGAAGTAAAATCATCATAATCATCTCCATCGAAGCTAGAATCATCATCATAAGCATCATAGATCGGTGGAGAATCATATATGGGTGAAGGTTCCAAATTGGAGAGAGAATCATCCACATCATCTTGAAAAAGTGGATTATCATTGCACGAATCGAATAGAGGATTGTTGTAGACGACAAAATCATCAAGCACATTAATCATATTCGCTGATTCTCTTCCATAGGGTTTGCTTGTAAGCTTCCCCATTTTGAACACTTCCCGACCCTTAAAATTAATTCACCTTCGGCAACATCAACTAAAGCTCTTCCGGTTCTCAAGAATGGCCGACCATGTATTAAAGGAATACGAGGGTCCATTTCATAATCAACAACAACAAAGTCGAGCGGAAAAGTGAATGTGCCAACTTTAATGAACACATCTTCGGCAATACCAACGAGGTAAGCGAGAGTGCGATTTGCAAGCTCAAGAGTCATCTTTGTTGTAGTAAGGTCGGGTAATGATAGTGTTGTCCAAACACTTAAGGGCATCAGATTTATACTGGCCCCGAGATCAGCTAGGGCAGTAAATTCTTTGGTTTTGTTAAAAATGCAAGGCAACACAAAACGACCGGGATCTCCAAGTTTTTCCGGAAGTTCTTTAAGAATAACTACAGATCATTTTCATTTAAGCGTGTGTTGGCGAGCTCAATCAGCTTTTCCTTCTTGTTAAGCAATTCCTTGAATGCTTTGACAAATTTCAGCATGTGGACAAGTGCTTCAACAAAGCTAATGTTGAAATTCATTTGAGAGATCATCTTCAAATAATTCGACACTTGAGTGTCATCCTTAGTGAGCAAGTTAGGCTTGTCCAAGCGAGAAGGATATGGGATGTTAGGTTTATAGGTGGAAGGTGGGGTTGGTGAAGGGTTCTTCTTCTTGGGTACGTCAGTAAGAGGTGGAGACGGTAACGGTGTACTAATACTAGGTGTGGGAGGAGTAGGGATAAATGGTGGTGGAGGAGGTGTAGATGATGGGTCGGGATAGATGGTCCTACTAAAGTAACTTCACTACGGGTAGTAATAGCACTCACATTCGCTCTCGGATTGGTGACGGTGTTTGAAGGTAGAGAACTCGAAGTAGAGGGTTGAGTGGTTGGTAAGAAACTAGCCAGCATATTCTTCAAATCATTCGTTTGATTGCTGAAGGAGGATTGTATATTATCTCGAAGCTCGGATCTAATGTCATTCCCTTGCTTGGTGATATATCCTTTCAAATTGATAATTTGGCTCTGCAGATTCTTAATTTGCTCTCCTTGGGTTCTCATTAAGGCTTCAACATCTTGATTGATGGGTGAGGCTTGTTGAGCGGGTGGGTGATAAGGATTAGAAGCTCTAGGTGGGATTTGGTTGCTTCTATTGTAATTGTTGTTGGGGTTTTGGTTTTGAGGAGAAAAACCGGGTGAAAGGTAGTTGTTTGACCGGTAACTTAGCAAATTTCGATCCCCTTGAGGTCGGGCTTGGTAATTTTCCGGTGAATAATCACCGTAAGCCGCATACACGTTTTCCGGATTTCCTTGAGTAGAAGGACAATCAGTGTATGGTTGAGGACCGCCGCATGTCTCACAAGGATTAGCCACCTCTTTAACTTGTTGTTGGTTTGTAGCGAGGAGCAAGATATTTTTGTTCATTTCGGCCATCATGCGGGTGAATTCAGTCATGTCGGGGTTTGCTGAAATAGAAGAAACATTGACTCTCGGGTTGTTCCTTGAAGAAGCGGAGGAATCACAGTTTTTATGATGAGTAGTCATGTTCTCAATAAGCTCTCTACACTCCTCGGGTCTCCTTTTCATAAATGTGCCACCGGCGGCTGCATTAATCGTATCACGATCACGAAAAGTCAAACCGTTGTAGAAAGTATCAATTAAGGTCACAGGGAGCATGTTGTGGTTCAGACAACGATCGATCAAAACATTATATCGTTCCCAAGCATCAAAGAGATATTCATCGGGTTCTTGCAAGAAACCGCTGATTTGATTGCGAAGGCTCATGACCATGGATGGTGGAAAGTAGCGCGACAAAAAGCGTTGAGTCATGTCATCCCAAGTATGAATGGAATTCTTCGGGAGACGATCAAACCATTTCTCGGCGTGGTGTGATAAAGTATGTGGAAAGAGTTGAAGGCGAAAACATCCATTGTGGCACCGGGCAACTTCATGCCTTGAGTGATAGTAATGAATTTGTCGAGGTGTTTATTGGCATCATCATCAGGCAATCCGCGGAATGGATTAGTTTGCACTTGCTGAATCATGTGGTGCTTCAACGAAAACTCCGGAGCCGTGATTCGCATCGGCGCAATCGGTCCTCCTCGTCCAAACATGGTGGGTTGACAAAGCTCCTCCATTGTCCGAAGATCGGGCTGTGGAAGAACATTGTTGTTGTTATTAAGGTACGGTGGGTTATTGTTGTTAACACCTGCCATAGCTAAATCTTCAGGAGTCTTGGGCTCTTGATAATTAGAAGATCTAGTACGCATACACCTGCGAAAGCAAAAGAAAAACAATACCAAACCCAAAGAGAAAATATATACACTATAAAGAAAAATAAAATCTTTTTAGATTTTTGAAAATTTTTAATTTTTATGGATGTTTAACAATTTTTAATTTTTATGGTTTTTTGAAATTTTTAAGCAAGAAAAATAACGCTCACGGATGAACGGATCCCAAAAAAGCAACGCGTCTCTCACATAAAACCCTTAATCTTTACGAAAAGAGCCGGCAGCGGCGCCATTTAATACAAGGCTTTTGCCTGGTATAAAAATTAAAGTTCGTTTATGTCGGTCTAATCGAATTGATTACTGGTTTAAGTGCGACTCAGCTGTCTTTGGTGAAACAAATAGTTGTGGCGTTGTAGTATATTTAAAATGCAAGACTTTAAAAGTAGATGACGGTTAATTAAATCTAAGACTAATTAAAAAGTAAATGGTGCAAGATTAAAACTCGGAAAAGTAAATTGATTAAATGACTTGAAATTAAAGCGTGACGAAAATTAAATTTGACAAGTTAATTAAAATGAAAGTAAAAATTGACACTTCAATAAAAATAAAGGCTTTAAAAATTAAACTAAAAATTACTAGAACAATGTAAACTTAAAAATTAAACAAGACAAAATATAAAACAAACCTACCGTCGGAATACATTCCGATCGGAATCCCAATCGGAATGTACCTTACCTTCCCTATCGGAATGTGATGTGGTCGGAATGAGGTACAATCGGAATGATGATCGGAATACTTGAACCCCAAGCTGCCGGAATATCAACACAAACACCCCTAATCGGAATGATGATCGGAATCCCCGATCGGAATCAGGATCGGAATCCTGGTCACTAACCCCTAATCGGAATACCAAACAAAACCCTTTGATCGGAATGTCACTTTGGAATCCTAGTCGGAATATCAAAACCCCTTTCCGATCTGGATGATCGGAATATGAAACCCTTTTCCGACCAGGGTTGGTCGGAATACAGTAAGAAAACACAAATAAGCAATTACAAATAAGCTAAAAACCTAATAAGCACACGCCTAAAAACCTAATCAAAACACATATAAGAAAAACTAATAAGCAAAGATTTAAAGACTTTTGAAAAACACTTAAACGAAAAATATATACGAAAACAATTTTTATATAAAAATAACTTTTATAAAAACTTAAGAAACTTTATAAATAAGCTATAAAAATCAATAATCCAAGACAATCAAAAACATAAAAACATAACACTTAATCAAATAAGCAAAACAATAAGCATATAAACATAAAGATTAAGTAAAACAAGAAAGGAAGAATGAGATATTAAAGATAAGAACTTGATTAAAAGAAAAGATTCAATAACAAAAGGAAACTTACTTGAAATTAAAGGTATTTAAGGTGCAAGCCAATTAATTAAATGACATGTAATTAAAGAACAAGTAATTAAAATGGAAGAGCTAATTGTCACACATAGCCAACAAAATGAAATGTAAATCTTAATGATCTATTTATACGAGGATTAGGGAGGTGCTTAGGAAGCTTCCTCCCCTCTTTCTTCTTTCTTTAATTGCATCATTAAGTCCTTAATCTTCTTAATTCTTTGACTTTAATGACTTTGTCTCGGAATTTCTTTAAACTCATCTTGTAATTCTTCAATAAATTAGACTTGTGTTCTTCGGCTTTTAGCAAACTTCCGTCTTTTGACTTTTTCTTTGATAAATCTTCAGAACTGGTCTTGGACTTCCGTTCTTTTTGCACTCTTGATTTCTTGACTTCGTCTTTTGTCTTTTTCTTCGATAAAAGCCCGTGAATGTCCGTGTTTTCTCCCCTTTTCACATTTTCGTCCTAAATCACAACAAAAACATAAACCACGCATAATTCCGACACTTACGACATAAAATACACGTTTAGGCTCGGTTATTATTGTAGTTAAGTGGTAAAAAGGATGGGTGTTTACACACCTATCAATCACAAACATATAGATGGACCTCAGAATTATTCTCAAACAACACCAAACTTTAAACTTATAAAACGGAATTTACTCAAAACAAAAGCAACATTTATAAATACTAAAAATAGATTACAGGTTTGAGCAATAAAACTGGAACAAAAATGTAAGGTAGCCATATGCACCCTTATATAGACGGGTTACAAAGATTCTAGAAGCTAAAGAAGTAACTAAAACCCTAATGTGTAGAATACCAATGTTGCCCTCAGGTTTGAAAGATGAATCTTGGTCCTTATGTTGATCCGTGACTCCTGCAATGCTCACATGGGTTGCCAGCTGGTAGATGTGATCAAAACCGTTGAAAAATGCGTAGCTAACAAGTAGAAAGCCACGGCCATAGATTCCCTGTTGGGGTCTTAGAATTTAGTTGCAGTGCAATGTGGGAGGGGCCCACGGGGTGATGGTGAGAGGTTTTTGGGGATGGTTATAAGCTTAGGTTAAGCTTAATCAATGATCTGGATAATTGTGTGTTTGGATTTTGGGTAATAAGCAAAAGACGGATTAGGGTTCATAGGGTGGATTTGGGGATGATTAAGGGTACAGTAACTGAAAAGAGAAAAAAAAAGATTAGTTTTTTAATTGTGTTTAAAAATGGATTAGTCTGTAGTATAAGAGGGTGATGTGTAGGTAGGGTTTGGGCTGGGCATGGGTTAAAGGGTCGGGTAGGATGGGTATGGTTTAGGGTTTGGGTTGAATCCATGGGTTAAAGGTTTAGTTTTGGGCAGATTATCCCCTCCCACTTCTCACAACATGCTATTAGAAGTTTTGGCAGCTTATAATGCAACTTCCTTAGAAAACAACTTTGGGACCCTTGTCATTTTTGGCACAATTAAGTTTCATAACTTAATAAGGACTTGGAGTGTAATATTAACCAACTTCAAGGGTATTTCTTGCCATATCTACAAAGTTCAAGGACAAAAATTGTAAGTCTTTATTCTTCAAGGGTATTTTGTGACAATTTGTGAAACTTGAGGGACCAAAATTGCCAATCTTCCAAACTTCAAGGGTATTTTTGGAAAATTCATACTCGGGTTCGGTTCTTTGTGCGACTTCTTTTCCCGTGTTCGTTTTTGCTTGATTCTTGTTCTCTTTTGTTGAATTCACGATATTCGTACCTAAAATACACAATGAACAAACACAAACATATATTTGGGTATTTTGATGATATTTTTAGCATTTTAAGCCCGATTTGGACGATGAGACTATGTATAATTGCAGTCTCATCACTCCCCCATACTAAACCATTGTCGTGTCCCCACGCAATGCTAGAATTAAGTATCATAGCACTTCCAAAGTTCATTTTATGATGACATTTATTGAAGACGTAAACTTAAATAAACTACTACACGTGTTTTAGACATAATGTATTGTTTTCATCACGATTAAGTAACTTTTGGGATCATAGAACAAGAACACGTGAATGCTTCGTTAGTAATAATTTCGTCGACCTCGATTTTCACCCAGTTCCATACTAAGCGTGTAACGAGATCATTGTTATTATAAGTTAGCAACACAATCATATCCCATGAGTGTTAATTACGAACCTAAACTCCCTTATTCCTAATTGGTATCTCTTATATTTTATTTTTTCTTAATGATCACGAGGATACATCATTGACTTATGCGTGAATAGAGATTAAGTCTAAAAATAGAGTCTTAACGGTGTAACCAAAATAATTAAATTAATAAATCATCCTAATAGACAACGATGTCAAAAAATTAAGTCAACAAAAAGGATCGATAAACACAATTTTAGAACGGTTTTGAACATGAGACTTATTACCATGACTTTTATTATCCGCCTCATCATCGGTGGTTTTATTATCATGGTTTACCTCCATCTTTTATTCAACTTCGCCATGAAGCTTTTATTATGACTTTGGTCTTGCCCTTGTCTTTTATTATCCTCCATCATCGGTGGTTTTATTATGACTTGATGTATATCCTCACGCTAAAGCGAATTTTGGATCTTTAAATCTTCAAAGATTAAGGCTTGATTCACTTTCAATTTGGGCATAGATTTTTCGGCCTTGTGAGCTTCAAATTTTTGCTTAATTTAGGTGAGCACTTGAAATATTATTATTGGGTGAAGCTTTCGATTATTCGGGTTGCCAATACTTCAAAACTGTGACGCTGGCGATAACTTAATGTTTTCCCAATTTAATTACATGGAAGCTACTAAAACAAATTAGAAACCAACAATAGTGACTAAACCGCTAAATCAATATTTATTAACAATTTATTATACAAAAGCGTGGGGAGAATAAGCTAATAATTACTACACATGAGATCGTGAAGATTACGTAACTTATAATGACTCTATCATTTCTCGTCCTCATTTAAGAGACTTAGCCTAAAAAGTTAAGGAATCGTAGCTAAGTGCTCAACACGCACGGTCGAGTCAAAAATTACTCTTATTCTCACCATCGGAAAACCTACACTCGTGTCTTAAACACTTATGAAAAACAAGAAAAAAATTTAAAATTTGGCCATTTTTAGCCTTATTTTGCAACAAAACGATAACAAAAAGATGAATATTGGATTGATGTTGACGTAAGCAAGGTGAAGTATCTACTCACCCCCCATACTAAAACTAAACATTGTCCTCAATGTTTCGAGTCTAGGGGTGAAACACCCCCATACTAGAGACGTAGTCGAATGCTTAATCTCGAGCATGGAAAGGGTAAAACAAATAACCTAAAAGCCGTTTATGAATTATGCTAATAAGATAAACGTTAGAACATAAAAGGATATCATCGGATATCGGAATCTCCAAAGGAAAGGATCGAAGCTCGAGTGCTACGTAAAACGAACACGAGAGGCTTCAATGATGTCGATGTACCTAATGAATCACAATCACGAACAACCACGGAACAAAGGTTGGAAGGGCACAAATCCCCTCATTACACTATTAGAAAGCAATAATATTTACAAGGATAAGCATGAGAATCCCCCACGAGGCACCTTGTTTTTGATAACCGAGTCAAAAGCTCGACTCGAATCCCCATAAATGTGATCATTTAGGGATATCCTTGGTTCGGTCATTTTTTGTGGGACTTACATGTAATCAAGGCCCAAAAGCAACCGTGAATAAAGGCAAAGCCTTTATACCGGGATCAAAGATCGTGTCTTCGTTTTCGGATGATAAACGAAACAACACGACTTTCAACATCATCGTCCCACAGGGACACAAGAAAATAGAATGAGAAGAGAAGGGTGGGACATTGGGTGGGCAAACAAATCGAGTTACTCGAGGTAAACTCATACCGTAAGTGTAGAAGGATCTTCTAGTGACTACTTTGGTAAAAGACCGAGATTTTATCTTAAACGTGATACCGGGGTCAAAAATCTCGTCCTCGGTGGAGAAGTGTGAGGAAACAAATGGGTCTTCCCCTCACTAGATCCACACAAAACGTCGTCAAAAGAAGTAGACGCGTTTGTAGCAAGTTCAATTAAGCGAGGTGATGATGGAGTTAACTTTGGAAAATCTTTAAAATTGATTTTAAAATCATTCCCTTTTTCATTTTTTAACTCATTGTTACGCAAACCCGAGTTGATTAAATTGAAAATATTTGGTGTTTCCAAAACAATTCTAGGCACACTTAAAATTTTCACATTCATCTTGAAGGCGGGAGGAGGATTTGAATTTTTAAAACGTGAATCGACTAATAAAATATCCCCCTGCGGGCTAACGTAACGGTCCTCATCAAACTCGAAAATCGAAGGCGGGTTATCAAGTATACGTTTGATCTCGGAATAATCACCATCGGGATCAAAAATATCTTCTCTTCCTCGTGGAAGAGGTTGGGAAATTAAGTCGTCGATAGTCGAGTCCCTAGCTCCAACCGTCGTGAAACTAGGAATAGAAGGCTCTTCGATTGAAGATTTTGCCTTTGTCGTTTTGACCTCGACATCGAAAAACGTATAGATGTGAGCAAGGCCATCGGCGGACTTCTCACATGATAAATTCAAAACTCACTCGGTGTGGGATTAGGAGTAAAAGGCTCGTCTCTTGACGATTTTGCCTTGACGGTTTCAACTTTGTCCTTCGAGGGGATCGAATGTGGGTTCTCGAACATTTTAGCAAAATTACTAACACGTCCCTTCGGAATTAATTTGCGTTCATCTTGTAAAAACGAGGGTTCAATGATTTCCTTTAAAACCTTGTCACATTTTTCTTTTTCAAAATCATCTAATAGAATTTCTTTGTCAAAATTAAGTGTGTACTGATTTAGAAAATCCTCAATAATTTCATCCTCATTAGAAAAATTAGGTTTAGAAGGTATAATATTCAACGTTCCTAAGTATCCTACGAGTTTTTCCGTTTGTTTATTTTCAAAAACATTTTTCAAAACTTCGTTAGATGACGTTTTCGTTTCCTCTACGTTTTTGCAAGACGACGAAGGTAGCACGACTCTAAAATTCGAGAGATATGGATCAATACGAGACGTACGAGTCTTAGGAGTTGATAAGGCTTTAACCTCTCCATCGGAATTAGGATTGGTGTCATTTGACGAAGAATTGAATTTTTCCATTAAGCCCTTGACTATCAAAAGAATTTTATCTTTCTCATTAGCATGATTTTCCTTAATTTTATCCGCGTATTCTTTCCACATCTCTTGACTTTAGTCATACAAACGTTGTTGCTCTTCAAAAAGGGTATCATAATCGTTTTCCATTTTTTTGAAAGTTTCCCTTTTGGTTGCCATTTGTTTATTACAAGTTTCCTTAAGGCTTGTCATTAGTTCTTCCATCATCGTTAATTTCTCATTATTTCGTCTCACAAAATCATTAAAGGCATTATGAATAGACTCATCATTGCAATTAAAAGACGGATCATACGACGAATAAAACGAAGACGACGGGTGACCTTGGTCGTAAGATTTAAAATTGTTACCATGATCACGTGGAGCGGAGTTATAGATATAACCCCCTCGACCTCCAATAACCTCACAATTAAAACAATTGGCACCATCGGGCGGGCCTTCACAATATGGAAACGAATAATATCCACCATCATTCGACATGATGCAACGAGAAAGACGATTCGAGAATTAAACGTTATAGAGGGTGAAAGAAGAGAATTATGAAAATAGAGAAAAATATCGAAGAATCTTTTTGTGTTTTTGGTTTTTTAATTTTTTTGGAATTTTGGTGTATTATGTAGAAATTAATCTACAAAAACTATCCACTAATCAAAGGTTTCGATTAATGAATCTAAGAGGAGTGAAGGCAATTACGTGAAGTAAAAACCCTCGTCGACTTTGAAACGTTGGCGGAACGCCAAAACGTTTCGAGGTTCAATAATTAAAACTCACAAAAATAGATTAATAATACTTGATTTGGCAAACGCCTAATTAATCGTCACTTTCAAAACACGCACAAGCGAGCGGAGAAAACGAGGCGGCGCGAAGCACTTAAGAGCTTTTTTTCCTTAGGTCGTGAAATACAACCTTATACCCACCTTATAGTTTGTATTTATCGAGATTAAATGATTAAGAGTATTTATCTATTTTGCCTTTGATTTCGTTTAACTATTGAGGTGCGATTTCTCGCGTATTTGGATAATTATTGTGTGTTAATTGTTTTACGTAAATACAATATATTATGCACAATAAAAACGAGAAAACGATTTTGTGTTAATTGAGTTCAATTTAACACGTATTTACTTGTATGGCTAATAGTATAGAAAAATAAAAAGAAGTATATACGATAAAAAAGTAAACACTCAAACAAACACGATAAATAAATATGGCTAAACACACCTCCCCGGCAGCGGAGCCATTTTTTGATGTTGAGTATTTTTGTATATACTTTATTTTAGTGAAAAAACAAAGCAACACAAAAGTCGTGGTAAGTATTAATCGATACGTTTTAGGAAAAACGTAAAGACGAATATTCAAGTTCGTTCTCGGTGGAGGTATGGTGTTTATCCAACAATTATAGTCGTTATTTAATCGAGTGATTACGTTTTTGGAAAGACGAAAAGAAAAGAAAAAAAAAGACGAGTTACGCTCAAAACGGACGAAAACGCGCGAACGTATGAACGTAAAAACGCGACCAAACGAAAAATTTCACCTAAAAAATAATTAAAAATTACTAAAAAAACTCTAAAAATTCTAAATAAAAAGAAAACGCAAACCAACAAAAATTGA
This sequence comes from Glebionis coronaria, assembly GCA_025667525.1. NCBI lineage: Eukaryota > Viridiplantae > Streptophyta > Magnoliopsida > Asterales > Asteraceae > Glebionis > Glebionis coronaria. The sequence continues at coordinate 245,927,172 of CM046876.1, forward strand.
AAACTCTTAAATTATTTTATATTAATATTTAAAGTTAATTAAAAATCCTAAAAATAAAATAACTAAGAAAAAGACAAAATTAAAACCTTTTTTATTTTTAAACCTAAATAATATTAAATAAAAACTAAAAATATTTTTTTGAAAATTTTAAAATACTTTTTACTATTTTTTATAGACTTTACAAAAATTGAAACTAAAATAATCCTAATAAATAAATGACTAAAAAGAAAAATATGAAACTAGTCCTAAAAAAATCTTAAACATGAAACAAATCAGACGAAAAGTACTCACTGTCTAAAACGTAACGTAAAAAATAAAAAAAAATAAAAGACTTTGAAAACTTAACTTAAAATAATCTTATTAAACATAAAAATAAAAATAAAAACTAATAAAAATTACAAATGGGCTAAACATAAATAAAAAAAGTGTGCGAAAATTTTATTTAACGTAATTTGAGATTTCAAAAGAAAAATTCAACGAGGCCAACATATGATTTACTAAGAACTAAAGTGATGATTTAGTTAAAATAAAAATAAAGCTCTATCCTTATGAAAAGAAAAAAAAACGAGCTGAGAAAGAAAAAAAAAGGGTTGTAAAACGAATTCTATCTATTAGGGTTTATTACTAGAAAGTTAGACGAAATGAAAAACAATATAAATAAAACGCTAAAAGGAAGAAAAACAAGAAGGGCACCAAGAGCAGATGGTAAGAAGGTGGGATGTTGCGTCTAATATGTTATCTGAGGTCTAGTGTTCGAGCCCTCTGACTGCCACTTTTTGGCAGTTTTATTTCTTTTGTGCTGCCTTTTTAATATTTTATAAAAGTAAAAGGTCAGGCATACAAAACATAATATCTATTTAGATCAGATGTTCTGCTGAGTGAGTACTGCGTTTGATGGCAGAAAGGGGGGTCTGGTGTTCGAATCTTGCTACTGGCCACGTTTAAGCTTTTCTTTTTTTTTCTTTTTTTTTCTTTTTTTTTCAGCTTTTTGGAATAAGCAGTTAAGCCAAGGACAGCAGTTACTTATCCTTGGTTGATAACGACAACAACAATACAGAAATCAAAAACTAAGCATAAATCAAAGAAATTAAGCAATGTACATATATATAAACAGTGGGTTACCTCTACTCCTATCCTAGGTGCTAACTAATGAACTATGGCTTAAGAATAACCCACTTAAATAAAAACTAAATGATATAACGAGCTAAAACAGGTTGGATCCTACAGGAAATCTATGTGTGCTCTTATTATGATCTAAATTCCCAAACTGAAATGAGTTACACCTGCTGGTTTGTTTATACTCAAAATATGATCAGCGATGACCAACTCAATGGTCAAAACTCACATCTAAGAACAACTATATATTAGGGCCTATATGGGAACTATTGTTATCAGGCAACAAGTAAACTTCACACAGCAATAACAATAATCACGTCTGTGATGTGAGCTTGTGTGTGCCCAGCATACAACAAAAACACTCAGCAGGCACACTTAATTTACACAATTTGAGCACAAAAGAAAACAAGCAGTGTACTCCTTTTTTATATTGGTTATTTTTTTTGTTGGTTGTTGTGGGTGTTGAATTATGGTTGCTGATGGTTGTTGACAGTGAACGCACACAAAACATAAACACACTAGCTCTTAACAAAACCTCGCCCCTAATTTATGAACCTGTTCACAAGGTTAAGCATACACCAACTTCTCTTTTTTTGGAGATCTGTTTTGTTAGATACGCAGAGAGTCACACCAAACGCACAAACGCTCAAACAATACACATCAGCGGGTCGAATCAAACAAAAAGCAGGAACTATGATGAACTCTTTTTTTCTATGGTTGCTCCTAACTTGCTGTTTGGTTTACAGTGTTACTGTTTGGACAATGGGGCACAACAATAAGCCATATGGCGTGTGGGAGTCACAGTTAAACAACAAAAGGTAAAATAAGCGCATAACAGACAGAATAATGCCACAAGTATAATAGCAGTAACCAACAAGACCAATAATTCACAAGGCAATAAGCAAGCGGATTTACATAAACATACGAACTCAGAAATTTGAACTAAACAAGCAAACTGATTACACCCTTCTCTGAAAATAGAAAATGAAAATTAGAAAATCAACAAGAACCTAACACTAGCAGATTTTATTATGAAAAGTTAATTTTCATAAACAAACACCAAAACCTTTTGTAAAAATCAACTCTCCTAGACCTACTAAGTTGATGCAGAATTTAGCTAGCTTTGAGGGTTGCTTACAATCCCCAAAACAAGCTCTCCCAAACACCCCTTTAAAAGTTTAAAATCGATTTTTTCAAAGATTTTTGTTGAAAAATGCAACCACAACCAAGATTAACACACAAATGATTCAAGTAACATGTTTCAACCATAAATCAAATCACTTACACTTCAAATAATCACCAAATCATTAATTCAACAATTCTTACCGAAAAATAACTAAAAAAAATTGAAAGAGAGGACTTACTGCAAGGATGTACTTCCACACACTCGGGAGTATGAGCTTATGTGCACGCCCGTGCACAAGCTTCCTACTGCTAAGATGAGAAAACGTCAACACAAACAACAATAACAATCCAACTGATTTTATCCTTTCTCTCTTTTTTTTCATAAAACTTTTTCTTTAACAAACTTGAGACAACTTTTAAATCCTTCAAGAACTTTCACAAATCTTAAAAACTTGTAACAAAATCAGGTTACACGAAATCATGACAGAACTTTTGCTCAAAATCTCAAAACATAAACTTTTCAAACCAAACTAAAAAAAAGATTACACTTGACAGATGTCGATCACAAACATATAGATGGAACTCAGAATTATTCTTAAACAACACCAAACTTTTAAACTTATAAAACGGAATTTACTCAAAACAAAACCAACTTTTATAAATACTAAAAATGGATTACAGGTTTGAGCAATAAAACTGGAACAAAAATGTAAGGTAGCCCTATGCACCCTTATATAGACGGGTTACAAAGATTCTAGAAGCTAAAGAAGTAACTAAAACCCTAATGTGTAGAATACCAATGTTGCCCTAAGGTTTGAAAAATGAATCTTGGTCCTTATGTTGATCCGTAACTCCTGCAATGCTCACATGGGTTGCCAGCTGGTAGATGTGATCAAAACCGTTGAAAAATGCGTAGCTAACAAGTAGAAAGCCACAACCATAGATTCCCTATTAGGGTCTTGGAATTTAGTTACAGGGCAACGTGGGAGGGGCCCACGGGGTGATGGTGAGAGGTTTTTGGGGATGGGTATAAGCTTAGGTTAAGCTTAATCAATGATCTGGATAATTGTGTGTTTGGATTTTGGGTAATAAGCAAAAGACGGATTAGGGTTCATAGGGTGGATTTGGGGATGATTAGGGGTACAGTAACTGAAAAGAGAAAAAAAAAAGATTGGTTTTTTAATTGTGTTTGAAAATGGATTAGTCTGTAGTATAAGAGGGTGATGTGTAGGTTGGGTTTGGGCTGGGCATGGGTTAAAGGGCCGGGTAGGATGGGTATGGTTTAGCGTTTGGGTTGGATCCATGGGTTAAAGGTTTAGTTTTGGGCAGATTATCCCCTCCCACTTCTCACAACATGCTATTAGAAGTTTTGGCAGCTTATAATGCAACTTCCTTTGAAAACAACTTTGGGACCCTTGTCATTTTTGGCACAATTAAGTTTCATAACTTAATAAGGACTTGGAGTGTAATATTAACCAACTTCAAGGGTATTTCTTGCCATATCTACGAAGTTCAAGGAAAAAACTTGTAAGTCTTGATTCTTCAAGGGTATTTTGTGACAATTTGTGAAACTTGAGGGACCAAAATTACCAATCTTCAAAACTTCAAGGGTATTTTTGGAAAATTCATACTCGGGTCCGGTTCTTTGTGCGACTTCTTTTCCCGTGTTCGTTTTTGCTTGATTCTTGTTCTCTTTTGTTGAATTCACGATATTCGTACCTAAAATACACAATGAACAAACACAAACATAGATTTGGGTATTTTGATGATATTTTTAGCATTTTAAGCCCGATTTGAACGATGAGACTATGTATAATTGCAGTCTCATCAATATATGTCACCATGAAAATCCATTTTGATATGCAAATCCGTTTTGCTCCCCCTTAACATATGCCACGATATTCGAAAACATTTCGCACATGTCGGGATGAGCCAGCACATTAAGTCAAACCATTTGTGATAATATCCCATATTAAATCACATTTTCTCCCCCATATTAAAAATATTAACCCAATCGATGTTTTTAATATCAATTGATTTGATGAAGTTTTAACAAAGGTATTTGGAAGAAAAATGCAAGTCCGTTTTATCTTCATGATTCCAAATGTATGAAATATGATACCGATTAGTAACATGATCACATATTCACCATATTAGAAAAGATTGACAAGGTTGGACCTGATTGATGAGAACATCATATGATAAGATCAAATGGTTCTTGTTAGCATATATTGGTCGCCTCGTCACTGCTGAGGTCATCTCTTGACACCACGTGTACAATTGGTATGGTTGTCTTGACGCCAATTAGTGAGCTTGGCACTTTCGGCATCGAAGATTCTGAATGCTTGACAATTGCTCCCCCTCAATTGTTGACCCGTGTTCTATTGAAAGAGCTGTAGTCGTCGGTTGAGTAGTCGCATCGTCGAGTAAGTAGATAACAATTGTAGATTGCTATGGTTGTAGAGATGATAACTTCATAAGAACAAGACTTCTCTTGTTTTAACAAATAAATGCACTGAGGCGTACATAGATTTGTGTTAGACCAAGTTATAAAGTAAACTTGATCCATTACAAGGTTTTAAAGTAAACCTTGCCCGAGAAACTTAATTCCCGTTGTGAACCAAAGCTTTCATAAGAAATACTTGACTTTAATATGAAAACCGGGTTGCAGTATGAAATAACTACAAGCCATTTTGGCATGTTTTATGAAATATTTACAACTTTTGTACGAACTCTATTTATGGCGCCGTGTCGATATTAATCAACATTTCTAAGGCCGTAAATATTATCCTACCAAAAGACATGCCTTTGAAAAATAAAGTAAAAATATGTTTGGATTTTTCTAGATTTTTCAATTTTTATGGTTTTTATATGGTTTTATATTTTTGTATTTTGCTTTTGTGGATAAAAATATAAACAATATATACAGATGATCACCAAGGATACGGAGAATAGTTTACCATCACTATTCTTTCGCTTCATCTGCCAATTCCTTAAGAGTCTCAGGCAAGAAGGTTCTCATTCCTAGCTTGTCGGCCAAAAATTCAATTCGAGCGCGATCTAAAGCCTTCGTGAAAATATCTGCCAATTAATACTCAGATCGGACAAAGTAAAGCTCGATTACTCCATTTTCCACTTGCTCCTTGATGAAGTGGTAGCGAATGTGAATGTGCTTTGACCGGGAGAATTGAACGTTGTTGCAGCATAAGGCAATTGCACTCTTGTTGTCACAGTACATCGGTATTTTGTTGAAACCTAGACCAAAGTCGGTTAATTGCGATCCCATCCAAAGAATTTGAGCACAGCAACCGGACATAGCTATGTATTCTGCTTCCCTACTTGAAATTGCAACGCTTTTCTGCCTTTTCGATGCCAAACTGATTAGTCGATCTCCTAGTAGTTGTAAAGTTCCACTCGTGCTACGCCTTGTATCTTGACAACCCGCGTGATCCGCATCTGCATATGCCATTAGTGCAATCGAAGAGTCCTTCGAATACCAAAGTCCCCGATTAATGGTTCCTTTAAGATATCGAAAGATCCGTTTCACAGTAGCCAAGTGTAACTCAGTAGGTCGAGTTTGATACCGAGCACACATACATATAGCAAACTGAAGATCAGGTCGACTAGCTGTGATATACAGAAGAGTATCGATCATTCCACGATACAGTGTCGGATCGACGGCAACTCCATGTGGATCTGCATCAAGCTTAGTTCGTTCCACCATTGGAGTATCCACGGGATCACAAGATTCCATCTTATATTTCTTAAGCGATTCAAGGGCATACTTGGATTGATTGATAAAGATGCCTCTGGGACTCTGAGATATCTGAAGACCTAAGAAGAATGATACCTTGCCCATCATTGACATCTTAAATTTGGAAGACATGAGTGTCCCAAATTCGTCGGATAAGGTTTGGGTCGAGGCTGCAAATTAATATCATCAACATATATTTGTACCATAATCATATCTTTACCTCGTTTCTGAATGAACAGCGTGGGATCCACCTTGCCTTTAGCGAAGCCTTGCGTAATGAGAAATTGTGACAAAAGATCATACCATGCGCGAGGAGCTTGTTTCAACCCATAAAGAGCCTTCTTAAGCTTGTACACATGATTAGGATATTTAGGATTCACAAAACCATCCGGCTGTTGAACATAGACGTCTTCCTTGATTTCACCATTAAGAAATGCCGTCTTCACATCCATCTGATAGACGATCATATTCATGTGGGCTGCATAAGCGAGGAATAGTCTAATAGCTTCCAAACGGGCAACCAGGTGCAAAGGATTCCATAAAGTCGATGCCCAATAATTGCTTGTATCCACGAGCTACTAGTCGAGCTTTGTTTTTTAATATATCGCCTAACTCATCGAGTTTCACCTTGTAAACCCATTTCAAAGTGAGTAACTGCACCTTATCCAGGCATGGGACAAGTTCCCAAACTTCAAGACGTATGAATTCGTTAAGTTCTTCTTGCATAGCTTCTATCCAACAGGATTGAGTAAAAGCTTGTTGCCATGTCTTAGGTTCAACTTCAGTGAGAAAAGCATCAAAATGACAAAACATTGCAGTTTCTTGTAACTGACTTCGTGTGGATACCGGACGATTAGGGTCACCAATAATAGAATCTATAGGATGATCCTTTGTCCACTTGTTGTCATGTTCACGAATCCGTGGATTGGAGTAAACTGTAGTAGGAGCTTCCTCTGAGGTGGACGACCCGGCTTGATTAGGGTCGGGAATTGGTACACCAAAGAATGGAAGTTCACGCATTTGAGCGAATTCCAAATCATGATCATCATCATCAATAGGCATGACATGTGTAGTTGGTTCGGGTGTTGGTTGAGAATTACTCGTTGATGGTATATCTTGACCAATTGTAGGTGCAGACGTATCTGATTGTGCTTCGGTTGAAGGAGAGACAACTTCGGTTACCGGAGCTATTACCTCAGGTTCTGGAGCAACAATACTTGGAGGAGTAAAGAATTCATCAAAGAACGGTTGAAACAACGTATCCCATTCAGTCCTAGAAGGTGGTGTAAATGATGATGAAGTAGGGTTGTTTGGGACAAGACCAGAACTAATGTTACTGGGTCCCATTTCATGAAGTGCGGGTTCAGAGCTGCTTTGCTCAGAAGCCATTGCTGTCAGCTCATCAAAATCAACATTCATAGTTTCGAGGATCTTGCGAGAGTTACGTTGTAGATTCGGTATGCCTTCTTTGCGGGTGCGTAACCAATGAAAATACCAATATCAGCCTTTGGTTGAAGTTTTCTCAAATTGTCACCATCATTATTTCGATAGCAAAGAGAACCAAATACATGAAGATATGATAAATCTGGTACTTTACCATGGAGAAGCTCATAAGGTGTTTTACCATGGCGTTTACGAATTAGTGACCAGTTTTGGGTGTACACTGCTGTAGATATTGCTTCTGCCCATAAAAACAATGGAGCCTTTGCGTAAATTAACATCGTTCGAGCAGCTTCCATAAGTGTGCGATTTCGCCTTTCAACGACACCGTTTTGTTGTGGAGTGCGAGCAACGGATGTTTCATGAGAAATGCCAACTTCTTCATAATAATCATGCAAAATTTGATTCACAAATTCGGTTCCATTATCTGTACGAATGCGTCGGACAGTAGTGTTGAGACACACTTGAATCATCTTGAGAAATCCGATGATGAATTTAGGTGCCTCATTTTTTGATTTAATAAATTTCACCCATGTAAACCGAGAGTAGTCATCGACAATGACGAGGATGTACTTTTTGCCACTAAGACTTTCAACACGCATTGGCCCACAAAGATCCATATGCAAAAGATAAAGTTTCTCTTGGTTGGTTTCTTCAGTCTTGGGTTTGTATGACTTCTTAGTGCTTTTCCCCATTGTACACGCGGAACACAAATGATCCTTGTGAAATGATAGTTTAGTAAGACCACGAACAAGTTCGTTTTTCGCCAAGTGATTAATGGCGTCAAAGTTAAGATGAGATAACCGTCGATGCCATAACCATGACTTAGTCTTCGATGCTTTGGAGAGAAGACATACGGGAGAAGCGGCCATCATGTCTTGTAGAGACAAAGTATACAAATTATTCCCTCGATTACCTTTCAATAAATTAACCCCTTCCAAATTATGAATGAAGCAGGTATGCTCTCAAAAAGCAACTTCTAGGTTTGCATCACAAAATTGTCCCACAGAAGATAAGTTGTGACCAAGACCTTCTACGTAATACACTCTTGAAATTATAACATTCCCAATATGATATTCACCGTAACCCATTATCTTTACAATATGATCATTTCCAAATCGAACCGTACCAAGAAACTTGCTGACGAAATTTCTGAGCTGAGAGCGATCTCCGGTCATATGCTTGGAGCAGCCAGAGTCCAAATACCAGAGAACAATTTGGACCACCTGTTTTCAATAACAACAGTAGACAATGCATTGGAAACTATTGGTTCCGGAGTGTTAACAGATACAGATATAGAATTATCAGAATTGCTAACATTTTTGAGACCCTTAGATTTCATACGTTTTCTAATGTGAGTTTTAGCACTAACAGGTTTTACTATTCCAACTTTCTTAGGTTTTGAATTATTCGCGGGCACTACAGTGGGAGTAGACCTATTTAAAGGGCACTTGGTTCCTACAGTTGTGTCAGTGTTCCTAGTTAAAGGACACGCTTGTGTTTTGGTAGCCTTGGTACTCCTAGTTAAAGGGCACGCTTTCTTCACTTCAGTGGGAGTGATCCTAGTTAAAGGGCACGTATTTCCTACTATAGTGAAAGTTCTACCAGTGGGGCGCCACATCCAACCAACTTGGGTTAACACTTTCCCAGTCGGTTTCCATTCTAATCCATTTTTCGGGCATACATCTCATTCACATGGTCAATAAGGCAAGAATCATGACGACTAGAAAACATACATTCATTGCAATTCCAACATTTCAAATTAGAATTCAAAGTAGGCTTAGAACGCTGCACAACCGTAGAGCCTTTAGGTTTAGCTACATGATTCTTTTTATTCAAAACAGAAATAACATTCCTAGGATGGGCTTCTACTTTCTTCTTCACTTGACTACTAGATGGGGGCAAGATCTTATCATTCTTCTTGTTTCTTTTAAGCTTAGATCTTTGAGCCTTAGTAGTGGTGCTTACTCCTGTAGAAGGCAACACGGGAATATTAGAAGCTTGTTTTGATTCCGCCTTATCTTTAGTGACCAAAGTTTGAGATGGTTTAGTCCTAGGGCCCTTATTAAATGGTGTGACGGCTATAAGGTTCCTTTTGATTGCACTAGAGGATGATGCTGAGACAGTGGCTGCGTTATCCACAACATTCTTACCTTTTAGGGTACGAAGGGTTTCCTTTAACTCAGCCAAGGCCAGATTTTTATCACAAATTTGTTCCCTCAAATCAGATATTTCCACCGAATGTCCATTCAATCGTTCAATCAATGATTGATTCTGTGCAGTGGTATTAGCACATGCGGGCTTTACTGAATCGAAGAGTCGTGTATTTTTCTGTTTTAAGTTATCAACTTTGGACAAAATCTTGGAAACTCGATTATCTAGATCAAGTTTTAAATTCTCAGCGGCCTCAAGTATGTTCACACAGTTAAGCTCCTTAGATTTCTCTATGTCTATCGGCAAAGATTGGGCAACCTTGTCACTTGGCTGACGCTGTTTGGATTGTAAATTCAATCGAAAATTCTTTTCAAAGTTTGCATCATCGATATTAACACCTTTGAATGACGTTTCAAAGATTTCTTGAATAAATTGTTGCTTGCATTCAAGCGAAATACAATGTGTTTGAATCTCATCAAAACGTTTTGAAAGCGAAGAATATGAGTCTTGAAGCTTTAGAAATTCAGCGTCAGATTCGTGACAAGTACTTCTACCACATTATCCACAGATTCAACATTATGCACAATAGAATCATTATGAACACTTTTATTCACACAGACAGAAACTATATCATGAGACATCACTTGCTTCAGAAGCTGATCATTTTGGCGTAAAACCCGTTCTATTTCAAGTAAACTGTTTTCATAAGCATCATCCATTTCATTGAAAACACGTCTAACTTCTTCTAATCCAAAAGCAAATCTTGATCAAGATTACTAAGACAAGTTTTAACATTCTTTACAAACGAAACAATTTCGTCTCGAAACGCAGCTCTAGTGTGCTCAAAATTCCATTCACCTTCCGTTATGGCCGAAGCCGTCGTACGTTCCAAAATGACCTTGTCAAAATCGGCTAAGTGTTGGTGCACCGCATTTAAGTTAACGGACGTCTTGCTTACCGGTGGAATTAACTTTGTTAAATCCGTTTTGACAAGTGTAGGAGACGTACTAGGAAGGTTTTCATTTGACAAACTTTGGGGCACAAGAACTGTCAATTCTGCTAATTCCTTTTGTAAGCGAATGCGTGTCTTTTTCGAAAATTGATCTTTGTTATGTTGATCATAATCAATTGTATGGATTTTTGAAAGCATTTTAGAATGAGTTTCATCCGCAAGTGACTGTGTCTCCTCAGAACTACGAACAAAAGGTGCTTCTTTCGATTTGCCAATGAGGGTCATATCATAAAGACACAGAACATATTCCTGAGCTTATTTTGCATAACCGGGATTAGGTGGTAAATCTTGAAGACGTTTAAGTTCGAGTTCTTTAAATGATTTAGTTAAAAGATGAACCTTTTCTGTGGAAGCGTATTGTTTTAAAAGCTGTTGTTCTTTGAATTTAAGAAGTTTGGTAGCATTAATTTCCGATTCAAACTTTTTAGACTCGAGAGTTTCGAAATCCATTTTAAGTTTCTGAAAATCATTGACAACCGACTCTTTTGCTTTTAATTCATTGGAAAGATTAGATTTTAATAATTATATTTCATTCAAGTGTTCAATCTTTTCAAAACGAAATTGGTCAAATTCAGAACATGTTATTTTCTCTGCTTGAGGGACCATTTCAAAAGTTTTGACCTTTTCTTTATGCAACGCAAGCTCAGCAGTTAGGGTGGAATTGGTATCTACGGATTGTCTGAGGGCCATATGCATTTGATCAATAATATGTTTAGGTACCATGACCAAATCATGTTGAGCATAAGATTCCATACTCGTCGTTGCATTTGGTTGAGGTTCACTCAAATGTGTAGGATTGGGTACCACATCATTTGAGTTACTAGTTCCCAAATGCTGTTCGAGGTTGTCATTTTCATGCCCAACTTGATGTTGGTTATCATCAATATTATTAGATGTGCTTGGTACCTCACTGACGACATCAGAACCATAGTGAGAGAGATTAGCAACGAGAGCAGCTTGGGCAGAGTGAATGTCATCACAATCCGAATCATATGCGTCAAGATCATCTGCTTGATAAGCTACATTAGAAGTAGAAACGACTGCAATGCCTTCAGTATCTGCTGCCCCTGGGTCTACAAGAAATGCTAACTCCTCTGAATCCAAAATTTTCCCCTTAGACTGAGCATCAACCAAATACATTTTCTCACGAAACCATGCATCATCCCTCCTCCTTTTCGGCTGAGTGCATTCCCTAGCCATATGACCTTGTCCTCGGCAATTGTAGAAAGTCACAACCTTTTTAGGACCAATAGGACTTCCATTTCCACTAGCTTGAGAATTCACAGCTTGATTAGTCCTTGTAGGAGGTCCATATGAATTTTGCCTTTCCTGAATAGGTTGCACCGTCACTTGACCAACTTGAACAGTGGCTTGCTGTCGAGGATTTGAAGAGGTGCGGAGCTGATTGTTTGTTGGTGGAAATCCTCTAGTTGCAACAAGTTTTGACAAGTAGGCAGTGAGATGGTTTAGTACATCAGGTGGCGTATCATTTGGAGTAAAGACCGGTGCTTGGATTGGCGGAAGTTCATTAGAGTAGAAAGCTTGTGCTGGTTGTGCTTCTATTGGAAAATATCCTTGCTGAGGAGTATAGCCCATTGGAGAAGTGTTGGCTTGTGATGGTGATATCTGATCTGTTGGTTGCTGTGGAAAAGATTGTTGATGAACACTTGGTTGAAATGCTTGCTGTGGCATCATCGGTGGTTGATAAAATGGTTGTTGTAGTTGCTGATAGGTGTGTGGTGGTGGCTGCTGCAAGTATGATGGTTGTTGATAAGTATAAGCCATGTTTTGTTGAGAAGCATACATTGTAAGTGGATCATGAACTTGAGGTGTAGACAACCGAGCCTCGATCACATGTCATTCGTGTTGTTGAAGAAAGCCTTGAAGTTGATCCACATTGGTGTTATGCAAGTCCTTAGCCAATTTAACATCCGTCACGTATTTTTTCCATTCTGAAGGAAGAGTGTTCAAATACTTGGTGTTCAATTGAAAGGTAGGAATTGCCATGCCATAGATATTGAGCTCATTCAACAATAGGGTAAATCTCAGATAGTAATCATTAAGAGTCTCCCCCGGCACATAGGCAAACTTATCAAAAGTATCATAAAGCTTACACTCTCGTTCTTGTTTAGTTAACGAGGTGCCTTGCATTAGAACACGAATTATATCCCATAACTCTTTGGCAACTTTATGTTTGCTGACGAGTTTGTAGACATATGGAGGAAGGGCTTAGAGAATGATATTTGTAGCTTGTTTGTCACACTTGTCTTGTATCTTAGCATCTCCAGTTAGTTCACCCGTTGTGCGAGGACAAGTAACAGCACCTTTCGTCACATTACCATATACCAATGGTCCATTGAGCACCGATGCCCAAATAAGATGTCCATTTTCCTTGTTCAACATATTAAGTTCCATTCGGGAAGCCCATTCCTCATACATAGTCTTCACCAACATTGGTGGACGATTATCCGTACCCGAGAGAATGGACTTATCCGTAAGAGATGTGTACTTCATTTCAATAAGTTAAGATTTACAAAGTTGATCGATCAATGAAAGAAAGTAAATGTATTTGTTGTTGTGTGTTAAAGCCGAGAAATAATGTTGAAATCCCCTAAATTATGTCCTCGATAAACCAGAAAATCCAAGTCAAAATTACACAAAAAAATTTCAAAAACACATTTTTGAAAAAATGTTGGATCGTACTCAGATCGCACTCGTGGACCGTACTCTATGATCATATTTAGATCGCACTCCTTGATCCTATCCAACGATCGTACTCTGATCGCACTCGTTTGATCGTACCCAACGATCGTACTCAGATCGCAACAAGTGATCGTACTCAGCGATCGTACTCAGATCGCAACAAGTGATCGTACTCAACGATCGTACTCAGATCGTAAAAAGTGATCTTACTCCCTTATCGCAACAAGTGATCGCAGTGGTGATCGCAGCGAGTGATCGTACTCCCTTATCGTAGTGAGTGATCGCAGTGGTGATCGCAGCGAGTGATCGTACTCCCTTATCGTAGTGAGTGATCGTACTCATGATCGCAACTAGTGATCGTGACCTTGGATCGCAAGTGGAAACCCCCAGGGTTTATGCAATCGCATCAATCAAATCGTACTATGGATACCAACTTACCTTTTTTCTCGGACAGTACAATAACACAATCAATTCAAGATTCTAAGCCAAAAAATGAATCAAACACCAAAAAAATTTGTGTTTTTAACCCAAATAACAATACCAAATCACTATAACAAGTATAAGATGAAGTAAATCAAGATTAACTCATAAAAACACAAAAAAAAATTGGTTCGTGTGAAAATGGATCAAAATGGCGAGAGAATCAAGAACACAAACACAAGAACTAAACAATCATCCCATGGCTCTTGATACCATTTGTAGGATATGTAAATCTTGCTTATGTTTTAGAGATAGAAAGAGATAGAAAGATGGTGGATTACACACAATTCTAGAGAGAGAAAACAAAGAGAAGTATGTGAAAAAAATGAATAACCACACACCCTCTCCATCTAAGGAGAGGGTTTATATACCCAAGCCTTGTAATGGGCTTGGGCTTACATGTTTGGGCCGGCCTACACATGTTGCAGGCTAGGCTTGGGCTTGTTTGTTAAATAACAATGTCTAGACTACGAGCTACTACTTAGTATATTGTCGGAGTGACCGAATCTTCCTAAATACGTAAAAACGTATTTCAACAATCTCCCCCTAAGGGAGGTCACTCCTAACAAGGGTGTTACCCTAGTTACAATCATACACATGGTGTCAAGAGATGACTTCAGCAGTGATGAGGCAACCAACATATGCTAACAAGAACCATTTGATCTTATCATATGATGTTCTCATCAATCAGGTCCAACCTTGTCAATCTTTTCTAATATGGTGAATATGTGATCATGTTACTAATCGGTATCATATTTCATACATTTGGAATCATGAAGATAAAACGGACTTGCATTTTTCTTCCCAAAACCTTTGTTAAAACTTCATTAAATCAATTGATATTAAAAACATCGATTGGTTTAATATTTTTAATATGGGGGAGAAAATGTGATTTAATATGGGATATTACACAAATGGTTTGACTTAATGTGCTGGCTCATCCCGACATGTGCGAAATGTTTTCGAATATCGTGGCATATGTTAAGAGGGAGCAAAACGGATTTGCATATCAAAATGGATTTTCATGGTGACATATACTTACCCAAAACCCATTTATTTCACGACGATGAAGATTGTGGTGACATAAGGATGGTAGGATAGGTTAAGTCCTATTATTCTTCTAGAACCAGAGGAATCTTCCCAAGGACATTCCATAGCTAGAAATAGTAGTCCTTAGGAAAGTTGGAGAAAGATTGTGAACGTAGCTGAATGTCGACCAAGTACTTAAGTTAGCACTGGAACAATCACAAAAAGGTGCTAGTTATGACGTATTGGTAAGCATTGAAGGGGTTGAAGAATGAAAAAGAATTGTAAAGATAAAGGGTGTAAAGAAAGAAGCCCTCCTTACAACCTTAGGCAGAAACCGGGTCAATACATATGCTATTGAGATCATTTTAATGATTCTCGATATTGGAGATAGACATCATGGACCCAGTGAGGCAATGCACAAACCATCCCAGCTAACTCAAATATCTCTTAAAAGATATTTGTTTTAATCACACGGAGACAACACGTTATCTATCGATTTATTCACTCCGAATAAATTGGTATTGAAATGGTGGCACTCCTCTCCAGCCTCCGATCATTAAAATCCAAAGTGCACGATCGAGTCTAGAGCCATTTGAGATCATCAAATATCTCATTAGGACACACTTTCATATTTCCTTGCTTCTTCACACAAGGTGAAAAGTAAGAAAGATTTTAACAGTCCTACGCAAAATCTTCATGATCTTGCTTGAACATTCGAGTAATACGAAAGTATTTACAATGAAGATGGAAATCCTTCTTGAGTGAATATCAAAAAGCTCATGGTAGGTGACTTGTGTGATTCTTTATGAATCAAGCTTGTAATAACTGGAAAGCAACAGTGGTTTAATTCTTAACTGAATCTAAACACGTTCTAGGCCTCTACGCAATATCTTAGTGATCTTGCCAGAACACACAGAGTGATACCTTAGTGTTCACAGTGATGAGTGGAAATCCTTCTAGTGTTAACCTCAAACAGCACTTGGTAGGTAACTTGCAAGATTCAATATGAATCAAGCTCGTGACAACTGGAAAGCAACGATGGTGCGATTCTTTAATGAATCAAACTTGTTCCAGGAATCAGAATTGACGGCTTCAATCATGCGGATAAATTTATCCAAATGATTCACTCTTTACGTTCGCAGTCAGCTTTGGACGGTCGAGTAAAGAGAACGGGTTTACCCATGAAATCTTGTCAAGGATATTTTTAATTAAATCTACCTGCCACAAGTACGATATTTTATATCGTCCAACGGTCTTCACCGACCGGAGGTAAAATGCTATCGAATTAGAATGAAATGTTCAAAGCCATTTCATTCGTGTCTACTTATGTTGCGGCATTTGAAGACGGTGGCGTTGCGGGATCCAAGAAGAAGTCGTC
The DNA here is from genome assembly GCA_025667525.1 of Glebionis coronaria. Taxonomy (NCBI): domain Eukaryota; kingdom Viridiplantae; phylum Streptophyta; class Magnoliopsida; order Asterales; family Asteraceae; genus Glebionis; species Glebionis coronaria. Next base: position 245,943,363 of record CM046876.1, read on the forward strand.
CCCGCATGCTTATACTTTATGCACTTAATACCTCATCTAATTCAAGAACACAAACAAAATAACTAAACAGTCATCCCATGGCTCTTGATACCATTTATAGGATATGTAAATCTTGCTTATGTTTTAGAGAGAGAAAGAGATAGAAAGATGGTGGATTACACACAATTCTAGAAAGAGAAAACAAAGAGAAGTATGTGAAAAAATGAATAACCACACACCCTCTCCATCTAAGGAGAGGGTTTATATACCCAAGCCTTGTAATGGGCTTGGGCTTACATGTTTGGGCCGGCCTACACATGTTGTAGGCTAGGCTTGGGCTTGTTTGTTAAATAACGATGTCTAGACTACGAGCTACTACTTAGTATATTGTCGGAGTGACCGAATCTTCCTAAATACGTAAAAACGTATTTCCAACATTAATAATATACATCGGATCATAACTCACACTTGTGTTGTCGATGGTATATTGAATCTACTTGTTCAAATTATTAGACATGTTTTGTTTAATAATTGCTTATAATGCACAATGGAGTCGGTTTGACAACTTGGATGTTTCATCCGAAATACTCAAGTAATTTACATTGCAATGCAATTTGTAAATGTGTCATTTCCGAAAGACCAATCAAAAGTGTTCCTTTGTTTTGTGTAAACATTGTTTATACACTTCAAAGTTATTGGCCTCAAATTCTATTAAGGTAAATAACATTAATTATACTTTTTTGACAAGATTTGCAATGGTGCATTCTTAACCCTCATTAGGTTGTGCATTGTGTCGTCATGCAAGTTTCATCCTTGTTACACTACATTAGGCAAATGTAGGAATTACATTTTTTCTAACATGAGAATGACTACTAGAGAACCTATTGCACTAGAAATTCCATTTGACCTAACGGTTAAATTACTTCATGTGAGAAGTTGAGTTGGTGTATAACTCGTAAAAATGGTTATGCTTAGCCGTAATTGAGCATCTCTAGTGATAGTCTCATACTCAGTCTCAAAATTGATTAAATGGCTCTTCCTAATTATGACTAATGATAGCTTACATAGATGAACTTTGTATGTCATTATGAGTCTTTTTCTTTTGTAGCCATTAGGTTTTTCTTAACTTTCTTCCTACATGCTAATTGAACCTATGTGTTTTTCCTTTGTGTGTGTTCTAGTTTTTATTGCTCTTAAGCATGACTTTATGATAAGTTAGACTAGAACATTAGGATTTGTTGAATTGGAAAATCCTCCATTCACCGCCTAAACCAAGCCTCTGTAGGCGGTTCTTTAAATAGACCGCGGCTCCATATCAATATGGAACCGCCGGTGGAGATAAAGAACCGCGGGCAGAAGCTCTCAAATTCAGGCTTTCTGAAACTCCCCAATTGTTCCAACACCCTTTGTAATCTTTTTTTTAAACAATTTATCACCCCCTCATCCTTTTAAACCCTCCTTGTTAACCATGTTCTTCACACTTTAAACCACTCATATTTACCCTTCATTACAACCATGGTTTCTACAAGAACCTCAAAATCACCCAAAACCTCCTCTTCAAAGTGGAACCTCAAAATCAAGATTAAGTTGCCCAAACATAACTCTTCACCTTTTTCCACCCCTAAGAATGAGATTGTGCCCATTCTCATCTTTTCATCACCCTCACCACCTCTTGCACCATGCAAGACTACCTCAACCCATGGTACCAACCATTCACATGGTTCTACCTCCTCTTCATTCCAATCTAGAATGAATGAGTTAACCTCACCCTTCACTCCTAGTACTCTCTTGGATGTGACTACTCAACCTTAACCTATCCAAAGCATTCCCTTTGAGAATGACTTTGTTGAACCCTTGGTGACTTCACCTTTTACCCCACCAAATTCACCCACTTCACCCATCTCACCTTTGGAGAACATACCACATCCTCCACCACCTACATCACCCATCACCTTGTCTTATAATTGATCATGTGAATTGCTTATTAATAAAACACCCAATTTAAGCAAATCTTAGATTTCTAATGTAACTAGGATTAAAATTATGCTTAAGTTTTAGGCTTGTGTTTCATACATTTTTGTATGATATTTACTCTCATGTATTTCCTTTCATGTTTTTCAACATGATTTGTCTTTGGGTCTTGGATCTCGTTATTCTCGTGATCTTTCTTTTCTTCTTTATTTTCTCACTCGGTTGTCAAGGAAGGTTAAATTTATATCTAATTCGTCTCCTAGTAAGATTGGCAACTTAAAATATTTCTTTTGAAATATTCAAGCAATTTTAACTTGCAATTGCAATTGTTGAAAGTCATATCTGAAGCATTGACTTTCAAGCCTTTTAGCATCTTATGTTAAATTGTTTGACCAAGTAATTTTCCTTTGAGTTGATAATCGTTTTTGGACACCCAATGTCCACGGTGCCTCAAATAACCTTGACTCTCATTATTGATAATGAACCACAGACCTATTTAACGATAATTGGGTGTCACGTTGCGGATCACATTCTGTCACACCCCCAAATCAAGTTTGCAGCGGAATAATAATTGGGTGTCACGTTGCGGATCACATAACAAATGGCATACAAAGCATTGATCATAATTACATGATTTTGAAATACAATTGATACAAATATTGTTTTAGTACAATAAGTTGAAATGTTGAATATCAGTTGTTACAAGTCTCTCAGTGAAAACAGATCCCCCAATTATTATGATGCTCCTAAATAATGCTCAGTCCATGCTCAAGTAATCCAGCTTAATTTCCTGAGAAAAACATGCTTAAAACAGTTTACATAAAGTTGGTGAATTCATAGAGTTTTGTAAAATCATAGTTCATTTGATATAAAAATCAAGTTTAGTATCTTAAACTATCCCGTATAATATTTCATAAGGTTTGATAAAAATCAAGTTCAGCAATATCAGTATGTTTCATGTATTAATGTACCAACTAATATAAAGTCAAGTTTAGAACCGCAAACGTCACAAAACTAGTATCGCACAAAGACAAATACTATAAGATAATTAGATTTCCTATTGCCCGAAACTGACACTTGACAAGTTAAGCCCTCAACAAATGAGGACCCTTCGCCTTATTATAAGGCACCCATTATTCCGTCCTGACATGATAAACACCTGTTGTCCCGGCCAAGGCACAAGTGAGCATGACTCACCTAGATGGGTATGGTCAATCCCAAATAGATCTATTTATAACATTTAGGTAATTCTACAATTTTAACAGTTTCAGTTCACGGGTCATGAGGAATTATACAATAGGCAAATCTAATTAAAGTTAAAGTTTAGTTTGCGTCCTATAAAATATGTTACATGTTTTCTTCCACAGTATCAATCAACAGTTTAAATATAAGTATAAAGCCACAATCTCAAGATGTTACAATATATATTTCTTTAGTAGCATGTCTCCCCCTCGCGGGTTAGTAAAAACCTAAAAGTAGTGAAATGCGAGGCTATGAGCTCACCCGTATAATACTGCTCGAGGATGTCAATTATTCAAGTCATAGTGCACACAGTACATCAAATACCTTAGTAAATGAGTAGGTCTCAGTATATGCACAAATAATAAATGTATGTAGTTTAGTTACTCATACGTTCGTTCTCGTTATTAATAGGTCACAGTATATTTAATTACTTATATATACTGTTATGACAAAGGTTATATGTGCGTGTTGTTCGTTTACTGTTTACGCGTACCCTCGATGGTTAAAATATATACATATTGTAGTCTTTGTTGATAAATAAATTATTAAATTTATTTAATAATTTATAAGGTTCCAAAATAATTAGTAAGAATGTATTAGTCATTAATCCGGATTTAAAACATGTTTCCGGTTGGTAAGAATATAACATTTCTATTCCAAAAAATCTTAAAATCGTCCCTCGTGTACCAACAATGGCTAAATTAAGTTAACTGTGGGTATCATTAAGAAAATAGTGGGTATATTATGAAAACAGTGGGTACTTTAAGAAAGCAGCGGGTACTTTAAGAAGGTAGTGACTATAATAAAAAGGCAGTGGTAAGTTTTAGGTAGCAGTGGTTATTGTACACTAACAGTGGAAGATTTAGTCTAATAGTGGTAAATTAAGGCTAATGGTGGCAGATTAGAACTAACGGTGGTAGATTTATAACTAACGGTGGTAGATTTACCTCATTAAGATTTATGTTACAGCCGAAACATGCCCCTAACGCTACAAATCAGCCATCTAACACAAACTTGTCATCGTCAGCAGTCCCAAACGCCCCCTCAAGCCAATCTGCAATCCCAATTACACCTTTTTTGCTGCATCTAAACAGCAGATCCAAACACCCCTTCTTTCTGCTGTAACTGCAGATCCAAACGCCCCTTCTTTTTGCTCCCAACAGCAGATCCAAACACTCCCATATTCTGCTGCTAATCAACAGATCCAAACGCCCCTTATGCGGCTGCTAATCAGCAGATCTAAACACCCCAACTTGCAGTGTTTTTCTACCAGCCAACAAACCCCCCTCGTAGCCATGTTGTACTCAGAAACAAACACCCCTTTGTTGTCTTTTACTCGCAGCAACCCACAACCATCCATGGCTGATCTTTCTACCAAAACTATCACTCCTTAGCTGGTGAATCGAGCTAGTACCCTTGCGGCTGAACAAATCAGAACAAACACCTCGTGTTTGTTGTTAATGCGCAACAAGCACACCCCTTATTAATCGACATCATGAACAAAACAAACACTCCCACGGCTGGTAACAATACACAAGCTCGCACCTTTATGGCTGGTGTTAGACGGTGGTACTGATGGTGGCTGCGATTGGTGATTGAATAAATGAGCACCCTCAATGGGTGGTTACTGACCGGATAGATCTTGGTGATGGTGGAACGGTGGTGGGTCGAAAGGCTGTTGGTGGCGGCTACTATAGATCCGTGTGGTGGATGATGGCGTGGTTAAATGGAGATGGTAAATGGTGGTGATAGCTATGGCGGCTGGTGACAACAACATCATGGTGGGGGTGACGACATGGTGGCTGAAGTATATGATGATGGTGGCGGCTAAACATCAGTGGGTCAGATGGTGATGGTTTGAGCAGCAGCTGGTGGTGGTTTAAAGTGGCAGCGGACCAACAGTGATGGTGAATTTGAAGGTGGTGGTTTTCATATGTGATAATCAATAACATAGCTTGATCTATAAAATGAAGGTGATGGTTTTTGGTTCGTAAGGTGAGAGACGAGGGAGGAGAGATAGAATGAGATTGGATGTTTATGGTGTATGTTTTATACACGAGTGAGGGAAGGATAGAAATATCAAATGTGAAGATTGAGAGGGTTGTGGCTTATACTCGGTCACACATAGGAGGTAGGTTAAGGTTTTGCAAATCTTAGGAGGCAATAGCTTAGATTCTTACTAGATTTTATTTGTACTAGCCAATCTAAGGGGAATTTGTACGACTTATATTTACGAATAATGTATCCGTTCAGTTAAATGACGATTATTTATCGATTGTCATATAAGTATAGCGTTTTAATAAAAATAACTTCTCATTAAATCTCTTCGTTACAATGAAATATTAAATAGTTTTAATTAATCGTTTTATAAAAATTCTTCTGAATAACTAAATATGAATTTAATTATTAGTCTAGTTATAAGTTGTATTTTAAATATGACGATCTTCATTATAGTGAATTAAAATACTCTACTATTTTTATACTAAAATGATGATTTTTGTACGAATTAAGTCTTGTGAGTATATATTGTAAAGGTGGTCTATAAAATATTAAATAATTAACGATAATAATAATGAATTCGGTGACGTGTCAAAAGCCCAAATTTTGGGGTTTTACAACACACCTCTGAACTAGCCTTACATCCGGGTGAGACCAAATCCGAGCAACCTACTAAATCTGGGCGAACCTAGATCAACAACGAACCCGGACGAGGCAATATTCGGACGAGCAATACCGGATGAAAACCCCTCGCCTCCAGACGAGACAACCTCCGGTTAAGGGAAATCCCAACCGCCAAATAAATACCCCAAAACGAACAAAACAACCACCTCCGGACGAGATCGGACCCGAGCCAAAACTAGCTCCAAACGAAAAGACCCTACGGACGAGGCGTCTTAGGGGACTCCGGGTGAGTGGCAATGTAAAAATGGAAAATGGGGTGATAGGTGTGTAAACACCCATCCTTTTTACCACTTAACTACAATAATAACCGAGAAAAAACGTGTATTATATGTCGTAAATGTCGGAATTATGCGTGGTTTGCGTTTTTGTTGTGATTTAGGACGAAATTGTGAAAAGGGGAGAAAACACGGGCATTCACGGGCTTTTATCGAAGAAAAAGACAAAAGACGAAGTCAAGAAATCAAGAGTGCAAAAGGAACGGAAGTCCAAGACCAATTCTGAAGATTTATCGAAGAAAAAGTCAAAAGACGGAAGTTTACTAAAAGCCGAAGAACTCAAGTCTAATTTATTGAAGAATTACAAGATGAGTTTAAAGAAATCCCGAGACAAAGTCGTTAAAGTCAAAGGATTAAGAAGACAAGGACTTAATCATGCAATTAAGGAAAGAAGAAAGACGGGAGGAAGCTTCCTAAGCACCTCCCTAATCTCCCCTATAAATAGATCATTAGTGTTTTCATTTCATTCTTGTTGGCTAATAGTGACAATTAGTTCTTCCATTTTATTTACCTTGTCATTTAATTACATGTCATTTAAATACATTGTCTTGCACCTTAAATACCTTTAGTTTCAAGTAAGTTTCTTTTTAATTCTTGTCAATCTTTACTTTTTCTTGTTAATCTCCTATCTACCTTTCTTGTTTGATCTTTAATCTTTATGCTTTGTTGTTTATGTCTATGTTCTTGATTTTTATTGATTTAATTAAGTGGTTTTGATTATTGTGGTTATTATTGTTAGTTTTATTGTTTTGGCTTGATAGATTATCATTAGTTGATTATTTGTTATTAGTTTGCTTAATCTTTTGGTTTGATTTTGATTAATTTAGTTTAGATTCGTATTATTTTTATTCCTTGTTCTTCGCTTGTCTGCTACTGTTTTCCCAGGTGATATTCCGAATCAAGGACATTCCGAGTTAAGGTATTCTGCCGTTTGTTCCGAATCAAACATCTTCATTCGGAACATTCCGAATCAAAGGCATTCATTCAGAATACTTGTATTCCGAATCAAAGTGTTTATTCGGAACATTCTGAATCAAGGGTTCATTCGGAACATTCTGGATCAAGCCAGAAGTTCCGAATCAGTGGAAGTATTTCGGATCAGCAAGTTCATTCGGAACATCCAAGTTATTCCGAACGAAGGAGTTCATTCGGATTTATTCCGGATCGGTGGAGGAGGTGGTTCATTCGGAATATATTCCGAACCAAGAGGATATTCCGGATCAGTGACTTTTATTCGGAATAATTAATTATTCCGAGTGAAGGTGCTCATTCGGAACATTCCGAGTGAAGGAGTTTATTCGGAACATATTCCGAACCAAGGATTTTATTCCGGATCAGCAAAACATTCCGAACCAAGGCTTATATTCCGAGTGAAGGATTTATTCCGGATAAGTGACATATTCCGAATAAAGAATTTATTCCGGATCAAGGGTTTTGGTAAATATTCCGAGTGAAGAACAATTATTCCGAACGAAGGTGACATTCCGAACGAATGATTATTCCGAACGAAGGTTTATTCCGGATGAGCTGTTTTCAGGTTCTTTTTAGTTTCTGTTTTTAATTCTTTAATTTTCAAGCTTTATTTTTCCCGCCTTTTTCCTTAGTTTCACTTTAAGTTTACTAGCCTTAGATTTATTTTAAGCCTTGCCTTAGTTTTAAGTTTTAGATTGCGTTTTAAGTTTGCCTTAGATAGATTTAAGTTTGCGTTATTTACTTTTAGTGCTATTTACTTTTCGTCACGTTTTAAATTCTTGTCATTTATTTTTAAATTAGAGTTAGATTTATTTTACTGCCATTTACTTTAAAGTTTTGCACTTTTTAATTACTACAACGACACAACTATTTGTTTCACCAAAGAACGACTGAGTTGCATAGTTAACCGGAAATCAATTCGTTAAGACACCGAGAAACGAACTTTCATAGTTTAAATAGGATTGCAAAATCATAACATTAAAATGGCGCCGTTGCCGGCTCTTTTTGTAAAGATTAACTGTTTTATGTGAGAGACGCGTTGCTTTTTGGGATCCGTTCATTCGTGAGCGTTATTTTCTTGCTTAAAAATCTTTAAAAAAACATAAAAATTAAAAATTGTTAAAAACCCATAAAAATTAAAAAATTTCAAAAATCCAAAAAGATTTTATTTTTATTGTGTATATATATTCTCTTTGTGTTTGGTATTGTTTTCTTTTGATTTCGCAGGTGTATGCGTACTAGATCTTCTAATTATCAAGAGCCCGAGACTCGAGAAGATTTAGTTATGGCAGGTGTGAACAACAATAATAATCCACCGCACCTCAATAATAACAACAACAATGTTCTTCCACAGCCCGATCTTCGGACAATGGAGGAGCTTTGTCAACCTACAATGTTTGGACGAGGAGGACCGATTGCGCCGATGCAAATCACGGCTCCAGAGTTTTCATTGAAGCATCATATGATCCTGCAAGTGCAAACTAATCCTTTCAGAGGAATGCCTGATAATGATGCCAACAAACACCTCGACAAATTCATTACAATCACTCAAAGCATGAAGTTGCCCGGTGCCACAATGGATGTTCTTCGCCTTCAACTCTTTCCACATACTTTATCACACCACGCCGAGAAATGGTTTGATCGTCTCCCGAAGAATTCCATTCATACTTGGGATGACATGACTCAACGCTTTTTGTCGCGCTACTTTCCACCATCCATGGTCACAAGCCTTCGAAATCAAATCAGCGGTTTCATGCAAGAACCCGATGAATCTCTCTTTGATGCTTGGGAAAGATATAATGTTTTGATCGATCGTTGTCCAAACCACAACATGCTCCCTGTGACCTTAATTGATACTTTCTACAACGGTTTGACTTTTCGTGATCGTGATACGATTAATGCAGCCGCCGGTGGCACATTTATGAAAAGGAGACCCGAGGAGTGTAGAGAGCTTATTGAAAACATGACTACTCACCACAAAAACTGGGATTCCTCCGCTTCTTCTAGGAACAACCCGAGATTCAATGTTTCTTCGACTTCAGCAAGCCCTGATATGACCGAATTCACCCGCATGATGACCGAAATGAACAAAAATATCTTGCTTCTCGCTACAAACCAACAACAAGTTAAAGCGGTGGCTAATCCTTGTGAGACATGCGGCTGTCCACACTCATACACTGATTGTCCTTCTACTCAAGGAAATCCGAAAAACGTGTATGCGGCTTATGGTAATTATTCACCGGAAAATTACCAAGCCCGACCTTAAGGGGATCGAAATTTGCTGAGTTACCGGTCCAACAATTACCTTTCACCCGGTTTTTCTCCTCAAAACCAAAACCCCAACAACAACTACAATAGAAGCAACCAAATCCCACCTAGAGCTTCTAATCATTATCACCCACCCGCCCAACAAGCCCCACCCATGAATCAAGATGTTGAAGCTTTAATGAGAACTCAAGGAGAGCAAATCAAGAATCTACATAGCCAAATTATCAATTTGAAAGGAGATATCACCAAGCAAGGGAATGACATTAGATCCGAGCTTCGAGATAATATTCAATCCTCCTTCAGCAATCAAACAAATGATTTGAAGAATATGCTGGCTAGTTTCTTGCCCACCACTCAACCTTCTACTTCGAGTTCTCTACCTTCAAACACCGTCACCAATCCGTGAGCGAATGTGAGTGCTATTACTACCCGTAGTGGAGTTACCATAGTAGGACCACCTATCCCGCCCCCATCATCTACACCTCCTCCACCACCATTTATCCCTCCTACTCCCACACCTAGTATTAGTACACCATCACCGCCTCCGCCTCGTCACGACGATGTACCGAAGAAAAACCCTTCAACACTTCAACCTTCACCTGCTACTCCTCCACCACCCAACCCCAGCATTCCTTACCCTTCTCGACTCAACAAGGCCAAACTCCACACCAAGGATGACACTCAAGTGTCGAATTATTTGAAGATGATCTCTCAAATGAATTTCAACATTATCCTTGTTGAAGCACTTGTCCACATGCCGAAATTTGTCAAAGCATTCAAGGAATTGCTTAACAAGAAGGAGAAGCTGATTGAGCTCGCCAACACACGCTTAAATGAAAACTGTTCTGCAGTTATTCTTAAAGAACTTCCTGAAAAACTTGGAGATCCCGGTCGTTTTGTTTTGCCTTGCATTTTTAACAAAACCGAAGAATTTATTGCCCTAGCTGATCTCGGGGCCAGTATAAATCTGATGCCTTTAAGTGTTTGGACAGCACTATCATTACCCGACCTTACTCCAACAAAGATGACTCTTGAGCTTGCAAATCGCACTCTCGGTTACCCCGTTGGTATTGCCGAAGAGATGTTCATTAAAGTTGGCACCTTCACTTTTCCGGTCAACTTCGTCGTTGTTGATTATGAAATGGATCCTCGTATTCCGTTAATACTTGGACGACCATTCTTGAGAACCGGACGAGCTCTAGTTGATGTTGCCGAAGGTGAGCTAATTTTAAGGGTCGGGGATGATGCGCAAGTTTTTGAAATGGGGAAGCTTACAAGCAAATCCTTTGGAGGCCGAGAATCAGTGAATATGATTAATGTGCTTGATGATTTTGTCGTCTACAACAAACTTCTATTTGATTCTTGCATTGATAATCCACTTTTCCAAGATGATGTGGATGATTCTCTCTCCAATTTGGAACCTTCACTCATATATGATTCTCCACCGATCTTTGATGCTTATGATGATGATTCTAGCTCAGATACGGATGATTATGATGATTTTACCTCCGAGTATCCTGACATGCCCACTTATGATGATTTTGATAAGGCCGATACTCTTTTGAGTGATTCTTCACATGATGAAGATCCTCCGCCTACCATGCTTAATCCTACTTTGGATGACTACTCATTTGAGGAAGACTTCTCTACTTTTCTCAATACTTACTTCCCTCATGAGAGTGATGCACCTCCTTTGGACTTTGATGATTATGGTATTGATCCTACTTCGGATTTGAAGAAAATTCTTTCAAAGGAGAAGCAACCGGTCGACACCAACATCCGCAGCACGTATGATTTGACACCTCTTTGTCCACCTTCTGAGGATGAGGTTGTGCATTTTCTTCGTGGATCATCTTCAAATTCTGCTGAGCTTGAGTGCTATTTTCCTCTAAAGGAAAAGGTGTTCAACCCCGGTATCGATATTCTTCAGTCATCTCAGTATCCGTCTGATGAAATAAAAGGAAAAATCTTTGGAAATTTTGAAGATATGCTTGCACCACTTCACCCTTTCTTCCACCATGCTCCATCTTTGCTTAAGGGAACCTTGCCTACTCTTCTTTGGCTTGCCTTGTTCGCCTTAATCTTGTGCTATTTGATGGACGAAAACTATATCTTTGATCACGGTGGATGTGTTTTATGCTTCTTCCTATGCTAATCAAGGTCGAGTCAGGCTCACGACTCGGTGAACAAAAATCAAGCGATTCTTGGGAGGCAACCCATGTATCTATCTTTTAGCTATCTATATCCTAAGTGTAGGGGAGACCCGTTGGTGTTTGCTATTTCCTCTCTTCTTCTATTCAGGGATTTAAGCGCTCAATGATCCACTCTTGATGATTTTTGACTACCCGTGATTCCGTGTTCCCTTCTTCCCGGTTCTATCCTAAACTCTTATCGATTCACTATTTCATATTTTCCAATATTAAATAGGAATCTCGTTAGTGGTCTTTTCCTTAGCAAGATTTAAACAAAGTGCACAATGTCCTAAGTGTAGGGGAGTTTACTCCCACATGCTTAAACATTGAGGACAATGTTTATATAAAGTGTAGGGGGACTTGTATCGAAGTTAAGTGGCCTTTTCCTTGTATTTGTCCTCATTTTAACCGGAAAATCAATTTTTCAACATTTTTCAAAATTTTTGATCTATTTTGGCCTATTAGTTTTTCCCTTTGTATAGTTATTTTCTTTCTTTTCTAGAATAAATTTTTAATAAAGTGGTTTTAAATTTTCAAACGTTGTGAATCTTTTGACTCAACCCGAGTTTACTTATCAAAGTTTACTCTAGCTAGTATCCTTAACATGTTTAAGTCAAGTTTGGCTAGGCTTTTATATAGGGAGCTATAAAAGGCGAAAGTCTTAACTCTCACGGGTTAAGAACAAGAACTTTTCGCAAGTTCCTATAATTTATCCTAGAGAGTTGTTTATCAAGGGAACTTTAAAATGCGATTTCTAAACTTGAAAAAGTCTAAGAATTTGCAAGATCCTATAGACGACTCAAAAACCCAAAACTTTGATTTAATAGGCTAAGCATCCACGAGTCTCATTCTTTGAGATTTTAAACTATGGAGAACGAGAGATGATAGAGTCAATTATAAGTTTGGTATTCTTTCGTGAATTTATGTGAGTTAATTATAAGCCTATTCTCCCATCGCTTGCTAATAAATTTATCTGCAATAAATAAGGATGTACGATTTGAAAAGCTACTTAGCTTCTAGCCCAAGATCGTTTAAAAGTTGCTCGGTATGGATTAGAGTTCATAGCCAAGGCATAACTTATTGAAGCGGGATGCGAATATTGGCGAGTCCAAAAAGGTCCTAACAAGACATGAGGGCTACATTTTGTTGCTAAAGATCCAAAAGTGATGTGAAGAATCATTTATCAAAAATCAATATGAAGGATCGAGACACGCGACGAAAAGGAAGTACTCCCGTTAAGATCATGGAGAAGTCTATCCAAAAAGGCCCTAACAAGGTATGAGGATAAATAGATCCAAGTCCAAAAAGGAGGTGGATCGTTGTATATCAAAATCCCAAATAAATATTGGAGAAAAATGAAGAAGTCGTGGTCCAGATATGAAGAATCTCTCAAAATTTCAAGTGAAGAAATTCCTATTATGAAGAGAAGACCATTATTTCATGAACGTCTCTCAAAGATTTGAAGTATGAAGTCGCTGCCAAATATCGGTCCGAGAAAGGTCTCAAATCGTGAAGCGAGTTATGCCAAGATATGAACTTTTGAGGTCCCGAGAAGCAGTTTTAAAAGATTTTGTCCTTTAGCTAACTATTGATTAAATCGTTCACTTTATTTTCGGCCTAAATAACTATCGAAATAAGTCAAAAATGCATCCTCGTGATCATTCAAGACAATTATAAAATATAAGAGATACACCTAGGAATAAGGGAGTCTAAGTGAATAATTGGCCCACATGAGTTCGTGTTAGTTTGCTAACTTATAATAACAATGATCTCGTTTTTAAGCTTGGTTTGGAGAATGTGAAAACTTGAGGATGATGATTATTCATGACATTTCCAAAACCCGAAGGTATGTTTTTTATTTCTTTACTTTGAATGTTTGTTATTTTCTATCTCTTTAATAAAGGCCAAGGTGGATTGATTATGATGAAAAGTGTAATCGTGCTTTGTAACTAATGCATTGCATGAGGACATTGCAATGGTCAAGTGTAGGGGATTTGGTAGGTGTGTAAACACCCATCCTTTTTACCACTTAACTACAATAATAAACGAGTCAAAACGTGTATTTTATGTCTTAAATGTCAGAATTATGCGTGGTTTGTGTTTTTGTTGTGATTTAGGACGAAATTGTGAAAAGGGGAGAAAACACGGGCATTCACGGGCTTTTATCGAAGAAAAAGACAAAAGACGAAGTCAAGAAATCAAGAGTGCAAAAAGAACGGAAGTCCAAGACCAATTCTGAAGATTTATCGAAGAAAAAGTCAAAAGACGGAAGTTTACTAAAAGCCGAAGAACTCAAGTCTAATTTATTGAAGAATTACAAGACGAGTTTAAAGAAATCCCGAGACAAAGTCGTTAAAGTCAAAAGATTAAGAAGACAAGGACTTAATTATGCAATTAAGGAAAGAAGAAAGAGGGGAGGAAGCTTCCTAAGCACCTCCCTAATCTCCCCTATAAATAGATCATTAGTGTTTTCATTTCATTCTTGTTGGGCTAATAGTGACAATTAGTTCTTCCATTTTATTTACCTTGTCATTTAATTACATGTCATTTAAATACATTGTCTTGCACCTTAAATACCTTTAATTTAAAGTAAGTTTCTTTTTAATTCTTGTCAATCTTTACTTTTTCTTGTTAATCTCCTATCTACCTTTCTTGTTTGATCTTTAATCTTTATGCTTTATTGTTTATGTCTATGTTCTTGATTTTTATTGATTTAATTAAGTGGTTTTGATTATTGTGGTTATTATTGTTAGTTTTATTGTTTTGGCTTGATAGATTATCATTAGTTGATTATTTGTTATTAGTTTGCTTAATCTTTTGGTTTGATTTTGATTAATTTAGTTTAGATTCGTCTTATTTTTGTTCCTTGTTCTTCACTTGTCTGCTACTGTTTTCCCAGGTGATATTCCGAATCAAGGACATTCCGAGTTAAGGTATTCTGCTGTTTATTCCGAATCAAACATCTTCATTCGGAACATTCTGAATCAAAGGCATTCATTCGGAATACTTGTATTCCGAATCAAAGTGTTTATTCGGAACATTCCGAATCAAGGGTTCATTCGGAACATTCCGGATCAAGCCAGAAGTTTCAAATCAGTGGAAGTATTCCGGATCAGCAAGTTCATTCGGAACATCAAAGTTATTCCGAACGAAGGAGTTCATTCGGATTTATTCCGGATCAGTGGAAGAGGTGGTTCATTCGGAATATATTCCGAACCAAGAGGATATTCCGGATCAGTGACTTTTATTCGGAATAATTAATTATTCCGAGTGAAGGTGCTCATTCGGAACATTCCGAGTAAAGGATTTTATTCGAAACATATTCCGAACCAAGGATTTTATTCCGGATCAGCAAAACATTCCGAACCAAGGCTTATATTCCGAGTGAAGGATTTATTCCGGATAAGTGACATATTCCGAATAAAGAATTTATTCCGGATCAAGGGTTTTGGTAAATATTCCGAGTGAAGAACAATTATTCCGAACGAAGGTGACATTCCGAACGAATGATTATTCCGAACGAAGGTTTATTCCGGATGAGCTGTTTTCAGGTTCTTTTTAGTTTCTGTTTTTAATTCTTTAATTTTCAAGCTTTATTTTTCCCGCCTTTTTCCTTAGTTTCACTTTAAGTTTACTTGCCTTAGATTTATTTTAAGCCTTGCCTTAGTTTTAAGTTTTAGTTGCGTTTTAAGTTTGCCTTAGATAGATTTAAGTTTGCGTTATTTACATTTAGTGCTATTTACTTTTCGTCACATTTTAAATTCTTGTCATTTATTTTTAAATTAGAGTTAGATTTATTTTACTGCCATTTACTTTAAATTTTTTCACTTTTTAATTACTACAACGACACAACTATTTGTTTCACCAAAGAACGACTGAGTTGCATAGTTAACCGGAAATCAATTCGTTAAGACACTGAGAAACGAACTTTCATAGTTTAAATAGGATTGCAAAATCATAACATTATGGGGGTTAGGTTTAACTATGTGAAAATTTTGGTATGAATACAAAGGTTAGGTCAAGGCCTATATTTATAGAGTTTTGATGGGTAAAATGGGCTTGGCAAACCCGCAAAGATGAACTAGCTGATGTAGACACTTCATCAGGTACAAGAAAAAGATGAAACTCAGTACCTTACATACCCGAGACACAAAAAAGAGAGAGGAAATAATAAATATGTAAAAATACATACACCTTTTTCCTTCTTGCTTTCTTTTTTCCCTTAAAGCAAATAATATCTCAAGGACGTCCTAGTCCGGCTCCGGGTGAGCGTCCAAACAACGAGAGAAACATACTTCTTATTTTGAGTCTAGTATCAACTTCTCAACAAATACGTTGACACTAGACTGGGGGGGACATGATGAGGTATAATCTCACCCGAATGCTTAAGGTGAGACAATTGCAGTTAACTCCTAATGCTTCGTAAGTAAAGCCACCTCATGTTGGAACGGTTAACTGGAATAGCTGGGGTGACGAAGGTCACCTCAGGTCTTGAGACAAT
Organism: Glebionis coronaria; assembly: GCA_025667525.1. Lineage (NCBI taxonomy): Eukaryota > Viridiplantae > Streptophyta > Magnoliopsida > Asterales > Asteraceae > Glebionis > Glebionis coronaria. Next base: position 245,959,445 of record CM046876.1, read on the forward strand.
AACAAAAGGGTAAGGTTTTCACAAGGAGCAGACGACTACACATGTCTTCATATGGCCCAGACGGCTACATATGCTTTCATATGGATTAGACACTTTCACAAGGAGTAGACGGCTACACATATCTTCATATGGCCCAGACTGCTACAGATGCTTTCGTATGGACTAGACACCTTCATATAGATCAGACGGCTACACCTGTCTTCATATGTGTTAGCCTCAAAATATTGAGTCAAACAAGAATGTTCGGTCATTGGTTTATATTGTAATATTTATTAGAACGTTGTAATAGTTAGTTAAAATAGTCGTGACATTACGGGCTTGATGGTTAGCTTAAAAGGCTTCTTTCAAGGTACTAAGCATTTATTCCAGCCCGACCCAAAACAATATAGTCCATTAGAGAGCCTGCATGTGGGTGGACTATATATGTACCCTCCTAGCATGTTAGGAGGGTGGATGTTCATTATTTCTTAATCTAATTTCCCAAGTTAATCATCTCTCTCTCTCTACTTTCTCTCACTACTTTCTCTCTCTAAAATCCATCTATTTTCAATCTTTAATTCTTGACTAATCATATAATCAACTATGGTGAAGTGAATAATTAGGGAACAACAATTGGTATCAATCGGCACGGGGTAGATTAGTGATTGTTTGGTTTTTATTGTGATTTGTGTGATTTGATCCATAATCATCTCGAATTATATTTTTTTTTTGTTTTTTGGCTTATAAATCTTCATATATATCTTCTATATACATGTGGTAGGGATTTGGTATAATTTTTGTGGGTAAAAACGCGAAGTTTTTTGGTGTTTGGATCGATTTTTGGGTTAAAATCACGAATTTGGTTTATTTGAAGCGAAGAACACGGAATGTTTTTCAACAGATTGATCTACTTCAGAATTATGGTTGATATTCTGAAGTAGTGACGAGGGTTTTAGTATTCCAAAGTGCAGTTTTTTTTTAGTATTCCAAAGTTCACAAGTTTTAGGATTCCGAAGTGAGCTCGAAGACAGCCCTATTCCGAAGTACTCCACTTCAGTCATTCCGAAGTGAGTAAGTTTATACCATATTCCGAAGTACTCAAGTTCAATCATTCCGAAGTGAGTAAGTTTAAACAATATTCTGAAGTTCTCACAATTTAGATATTCCGAAGTACCCAACATCAGATATTCCGAAGTACCCAACATCAAATATTCCTAAGTACCTAAGGAATGTTATTCCAAAGTACCCAAGAATTTAATTCTTAAGTACCCAAGAAGCTTTATTCCGAAGTACCTTAGAAAACTAATTCCGAAGTTCCCAAGAAGTACTATTCTGAAGTCCTTAAGAAGAATCATTCCGAAGTTCACTTGACTTTTAGGGAATTCCGAAGTTGGTTTTATTAGAATTTCGAAGTGGCTTGGGAAGTATATTGCAAAGAGATTTTGTTATCATTCCGAAGTTCACACTTTATATCCAGGTATTCCGAAGTTAACATTGTTTACACTTAAAAAAAATTTCGTGTGTATTTTGCTTGTCTTGGAATTTTTTGGATTATTGAGAAGATTTATAGGGGATTTTACCATCTTTTCTCACAACAACAATCACAACACATCTACTTAAGCTCCGTTTTCACTTCATCGATTTCAAAGTTCTCGTCATGGATTCTACTCAAGAGTATCGTGTGACAAACAACAACATCATGGTGGCGGGTAACAAAGAAAGACCACCAATGCTTGTAACTGGTCGATATGCACAATGGCAATCACGATTCCTTAGATATCTTGACACCAAACTCAATGGTGATGTTCTTTGACGTTGCATCAAAGAAGGACCTTATACTCCCACTACAATCACCGTTCCTGCAATTCCAGCAACCGACTCGACACCCGGTTCCGATGAGCAAACAATTAAGGAAACATATGAGAACACTTCAAAATAGAACCGTGCTTGGATTAATGCAGAGAAAGAAGCAATATACTTGATTCTAAGTGGAATAGGGGATGATATTTACTCAACGGTTGATTCTTGCTCTACTGCTAAAGAGATGTGATTTGCCATTGAACGCTTACAACAAGGTGAATCACTTAACAAGCAAGATGTCAAAACTAACTTGTTTTGGAACTTTGGTAAGTTTACTTCATTGGATGGGGAATCAATTGATTCATATTACTTAAGGTTCTACAAGATGATGAATGACATGACAAGAAACAATTTGCAAGTCTCCACCATGCAAGTCAGTGTGCAATTTCTATAGCAACTTCAACCTGAGTGGACACGATTTGTAACTTTGGTAAATCAACAAAGTAAGTTAGACGAGGTCAACTATTACACGGTTTTTGACATTTTGAAACAATTTCAGAATGAGGCAAATGAACTTCATGCTAAAAGGATAGCAAAGACTGCTAGTCCACTTGCTTTGGTGTTTACCACTCAACACACTCAAGATCATCACTCTCGTGCTCCAAAGTCATACTCCACAACATCATCCTCACTAAGGTACTCCACTACATCCTCCTCACCAAGATACTCAACTTCATCTAAGTATTCTGCTCCCACACGATCACGAGAAAAAGAACCAAGAGCACCATCACCATCACCTAAGCCATCCTTTTAAGAGGACAGTGATGAAGAGCTAGCTCAGAAGGATAGGGAGATGAAGCAAAAAATTGCTTTCATTATGAAGACCTACAAGAAAATCTTCAAACCCACCAACAACAATCTTCGAACATCATCAAACACAAGGAACCAATATGTTGAGAGTCCTCGAAGGTATGACACACGCCAACGTGATGAAACTCCTCCAAGGTATGATCGACGTAATCCAACACATGTTGAGGGCTCTGCACGGTATGATCACCAAACGGCTAAGTATGATGCTCAGAGGATTGCTACTGCTGCTGGGAATAGGGAAACTGTTGGTACTCCAGTGGTTCAGCAAAGTGGGATTCAGTGCTTTAATTGTCAAGGCTATGGGTATATGGCAAAGGAATGTAGAAAGCCGAAACGGGTTATACACTCTAGTTATCATAAGGAAAAGATGCTGCTTTGCAAGAAGATGGAAGCTGGGGTTAAACTGTCGGCTGAGGAAGGAGCAATGCTTGATGATACTGATGATGAAGCCTCCGATCAAGAACTTGAAGCACATTACTCGTACATGGCAAATGTTGAAGAAGTTCTCAACGTCACTGAAGATGACAATGATCCTATTTTCGACACTGAGCCAATCGATAAGGTACACACTGAAGAGGAATATAATGTGTTTGGTAATACTCATGAGCATTGTGAGCTACCCAAAGCCATTAATGACACATGTATGATGGAAACGGTTGATAGCAATACCACACTCGATTCATCAGACATGTGCAATAATAAGTCTGAGGATGATCAACATGCAAATGAGTATGATGATGACGAGGAACGTATTGCGCTTGCTAACTTAATTGCTTCTTTACAAAAAGATGTCCAAGAAACTAGAAAGATTCAAAAGCAATTAAAGAAGGCAAACGCTACGCTCACTCAAAATTTTGAAGAATGCAAAGCTGCTCTAATTAAATCTAGTGAGACCATTGATAGCTATATGAGGTTGAGGGATACAAAGGGTGTTTAATTAATGTTAAAAAGGACGATTTTTAAGAGAAATATAACGAAACTCTTAAGCTTCTTGAACAAGAGAAACGTAATTATAACACCTCTTTGAGTACTGAACGTCACAAAACGTATCTTGCTACAACCAAAGTCAATGAGCTAACTCAAGTAAATGGTTTTCTTCAACAGGATAAAACTAAAGTTTTGAATGAAAGAAAGCTGTTGTTGAAAAGATGGAAAAGGATTTCAAAACTAAACAAGCGAAGGACATCGACAAAATGGTAGAAATTGAAACTCAACTTGATTTTTACAAGAAAATTGCTTACAAAACTAATCAATCAATTCAAACCATGAGAATGTTGGCACCTCATTCGTTCTTCAAGGATAGACCTAGTTTTGCTAATCCTAAGTACCTTGAGCATGCTCAATCTGAGAATCAGCGCTTATATCTTGATGAGTCCCAATTGACCGATCTTGATTGTCTTGTTGTTAGGCCCGATAGTGAAGAGACACACGATTTGGACGAAGAGAATAGACCAACAGTTAATAAAGAATTTGTTAAACCATATAATTATTGTGACACCCCCAAATCAGGTTTGCAGCGGAATAGTAATTGGGTGTCAGTAGGTGGATCACAAAACAAATGGCATACAAAGCATTGATCATAATTACATGATTTGAAATACAATTGATACATATATGGTTTTAGTACGATCAGTTGAAATGTTAAATATCAGTTGTTACAAATATCCCAGTGAAAACAGATCCTCCAATCATTATGATGCTCCTAAATGACGCTCAGTCCATGCTCAAATAATCCAGCTTAATTTCCTGAGAAAAACATGCATAAAACAGTCAACATAAAGTTGGTGAATTTATAGAGTTTTGTAAAATCATAGTTCAGGACAGTAAATTGTCCTACATAGTGTTGCACAAAGTTTGATATAAAAATCAAGTGTAAGATCTCAAATATCCCATATAGTACTTCATAAGGTTTGATAATAATCATGTTTAGATATATCAATATGTTCCATGTATTAATGTACCAAATAATAAAAGGTCAATTTTAGAACCGCAAACATCACAAACATAGTATCGCACAAAGCCAAATACTATAAGGTAATTACATTCCCATATTGCCCGAAACTAAGACTCGACAGTTAAGTCCTCGACAAATGAGGACCCTTCGCCTTATTAAAGGCACCCAATAATAATAAGTTCTGACATGTGAAACATATGTTGTCCTGGCCGAGGCATAGTGAGCATGACTCACCCAGATGGGGACGGTCAATCCCAAATAGATCTATTTATAACATTCAGGCAATTCAAAAATTCTAACATTTTCAGATGCACGGGTCATGCGGGTTCATCTACAATAGGCAAATGTAATTAAGGGTAACAGTTCAGTTTGCGTTTCCTCGATCAACAGTTTATTAAGTATAAGTGTGGGGCCACGATCCCACGATATAAAAATCATATAGTCAAAACAAGTTATAGCATGTCTCCCCCTCGCGGGTTAGTAAAAACATAAATAGTAGTGAAAGACGAGGCTATGAACTCACCTGAATAATAGCAACGGTATAATTACACAATGTAGGCATGGAGAAATAATAGCTTGAAACAATCCACAATCTATATTAAATAAGATACGTATCATTATGCAAGAGTAATGATAATTAAACATAGCATTTAATCCCCTAATATGTGCTTGAGTTTATTAAATAAATCGATGGTTTTAACAATTGTGAAATTTTAGTGTTTTAGTAAAATGTAGTCGCTCCATCGGGATATATTTAGAAATACTAAATATTTTATTGCCAGCCCAGTTTATTTAGTCGAGTCATTTAATGGGTCAAATCTCCTAAATACATTTCATAAATTATATTTAAAATAAATAAATTAAGTTAATAATTATATAAATTAAATTTATTTAAAAAAAATACATGTCTCATGTCGTGAGACATGAGACACACTTTATAATGTTTTGAAAATGAAATGGGAAAGCCCTGCTTATACATTTCATGCATACTGTTTTGTTTTCGAGATGTTCACGCCTTCTACCATCTCCAAAAAACTCGATAATGGACTGATAATGGCTCGTGGTGCGAGCCGAAAGTTCCATTGGATAGGTGGTCGGATAGTCTATAAGTCGGTGTTTTAAGTTTTATAAACCAAAGTCGTTTGATATGTAGAAATCATGCTCGAAGTAAGGGTCGTGAACCCGTTTTAGAAGAAAAGTGTTTAACGAGTTACTTTCGATCTTGTCTACGGTTTTCGATAGGAACTTTTGGTTTGAACTAAGCATAGGCTCGTGTAGATGGCATGGCCATCTACAACTTTCATTCTTTATCCGACTTGGGTAAGGCTGTTTAGAGGGTCAATATTAGGCCGTAAAAGGTCGCGTTGGAATACATAAAAAGTTCTATTTTCGATCAACATAAGTCACGTTCGGTCTCTTTTCGACGACCGATTTCTAGTTCGTTTCTTAACCATTTTATGTGATTCGAATTTCTATGGATTCTTAGCTAGCTTGTCTACCATTTACCCCTATAAACCCCGTGGGCACTCGATCCTAGGTGGATCGTTTTGGGTCTAAAGATAGGTCGAAAACAATAGGGTAGTGACTAGTTTAACATTGAAATGCATTCACTGTTGTTGTTAACAACAGTTAGTTGAAACGTTTATTTTCCAAGGTTTGTAGCTTACTTGTTTTATATCCGTTTTAACCCGTCCTTTTTCCTATGCGTAGCCTACCATGTTATCTATAGTTATTACCCAAACCTCCATCTAGTGGTATAGTTAAATGGGTCATAGTATGGCACTAAAGTTAGTCTTGTCATGACTATTCCTAGTACATAAAATCATAGTCTTTGTGAGTTGCTTAAGATTTGGCTTAGGTTTAGATTAACTTACGCTACAGGAGACACAACACAAATCTTATTAACATGTTTAAATCATTTGTTGCTATACTAAACTTTTTCAAGCACATAGTAGGAGATGTACGAAAGAAAATGAGGTGAGAAAGGAAGCTTACATGAACTAGTGACAAAACGAAACGAGAGATGTAAAAACAGATCAAGACGATGTGAACATTGAAATGCGTTGGTTGAACTGCTTGACCAAGACCTTGTCCTTTCCCTTTCTTGGCTCCTAAACAGTTTTCACTTTGGCTTATAAGCTTTCTTGCTGCTACTAGCATACCATACGAGAGGATGAAGAGTTTTAAAATTGTGTCATGGGTTTCTAGCTAAGAGAAAAAGGGTTTGTGATATGTATGAGTTTGGGTCAAGCAGTTGCCTACTTGCACCGTAGAAGTGGAAATGAGGAAGTTTGAAGGTGTGTCGTGGGTTTATGTAGCCGAGAGGGAGATAGATGGATAAAATAGTAATTTTCTAGATTTATTAGGATTTCAAATGTACTAAGAGGATCTAGCAAGATATTTATGTTGATTTGGTTTGGATTTGCAAATCTTGTACATTTCTTTTCCCTTTCATAGTTGCCGCATATGAGGTTTTTGGGAGGGGTTAGGAGACAAGTATTAGGGGTTAAAATACTATGAAGATCATCATAAGATTTGATGAGGCGTGTATATTGTCAAAGCTAAAGGAATGGTTGATTTTAATAGATTTTGTGTAATACCCTATTTGTAAATGAAAAAGGATCCAAAGGAGTGTTAGCTTAATATCATTGTTAAGCTTAAGATTTTTGTTTGATTTGTTTTGTAACTTGTAGATGGAAATAAATGATCAAGGTGTTTTAAGATATTTTATTGAGTCGACTTTGTATAATTTTTGATATTTGTTTGACAATAAACAAGTTGTGGTTAAATGTAGTAATGATTCGCGTTTTAAAAATTAATTTACATAGTTTCAAGTTTGTCTCGGTATGTAGTCTTTTAGATAGTCATTATAACTATAATTAAATATAATTTAATTATGAATCTAGTTATAAGTTGTATTTTAATACGACGATATTCATTAAGGTAAAAGTGTTTATATAATATTAATTTAAAATACTTCACTACTAAAATCATGATTTTTGTACGTAATAAGTCTCGTGATGATGTATTGTAAAGGTGGTTCGTTAAAATATTACATGATGAACGATAATGATAATGAAGCCGGTGACGTGTCAAAAGCTCAAATTTTGGGGTTTTACAGCACCTACCCGTTATTTTAGCTTTGTCCTCAAAGCTTAAGATGAAGTTACTCGTCCAAGGAACAAGTGAAGACACTTTTTCTTGAACGTGAAATCTTGTGAACTCAAGTTTAGACTCATAGGTGATATTTTAGAAGGTAGTTATTGATCATATGCTTCTGATGAGTACATTCTAATAAACAAAGTAACTTGTCTTTTATGTTTTGATAATTTACACATTTGGTCCTTCTATTTTTGTAATGTGACCCTTAGGGCGCAATTAGTTTTTCCAATGAAAATAACTTAGGGCTCAAAATAAGTTTCAAAAGTGGCAAAATAAGTCCCCGATAGTTCTAAAATTCAAGTTTAGCCCAAAAGAATTAGTAAAAGGTTCATTAAATCATATTCGAGTTCTAATAGGTTTACAAAGTGGATAAGATAGGACGAGTTCGTTTTAAGTCTTGATTTTTATTTAAGTGGGCTTCCCGATATACTTCTATCCTGTGGAATGCAGACATTAGTTTGACTCCAAAGCTTCACTCAGTGAAATGGCTAAGATCATTGTTGATAGTGATTGGGTAGGAAGTTGCAAAGAATCTGCTTCATTTGTGGCTGAGCTGGGGCATAATTTGCGTAGAGAAGAAGTACTTCAAATGATGGAAATCAAAGGAGAGACCAAGAATAAAGAAGTGTGCATCCCTGGTGAGATGCTGAAAGGGTCATGCATCTACTGTTGGTGGTTCAAAATTTGCACAAATTTCGACTTCTTAAAAGGAGGAAGTCATTCATTTCAAGGTTTGTTAGACAATGGTATTGTCGAACTAATTGAATCCGAAGAGGAAGAAGATTGTCCAAAAGTATGAGACATCAATTATCTCTTTCTGAAGGGGACAAACATAACCCTACAATATACACCCATTGTGAGTTGGGCACGTCTTTTATGCTTGGGTTTGTTTTCCCCGTCGATTTGAGAAATGCGAGCTTAGAAGATAAGGCATCCTCTTACCAAGTATTTCCGGGCTTCGATACAAGAAATGACACTAAGTCTAGTGTCGATAAAGTCTGTGTTACCGTCGCCTCGAATGATCGAGGTTTCATTTCCTCATGGCAGATTAAACAGCTTTATTTTCTGTGACACCCCAAAGGGGTCAAATGAAACGGAAGTCGGCACCCCAAAAAGGGTTTTAAATGCAGCGGAAATGGACAACCCCAAATGGGGTCGAATGCAGCGGAAGTGGTATTTGGGTTAAGGATAAGCCAAAAGTCAAGAGCACAATGCTTTGATCTAAAAGAGATGAACACGAATCTTCCTATGTTTCTGGGTGAGGATGTAATGACATCAAATATTACTGGAGGAAATCGCAAGTCAAAAAGGATTACATTCCATAACTAGGTAAATAAAAATAACATCAATTATGAGTCATGTCGAATATATTTAAGCTCATGTGATTATAAATTTCTATTTACATCGATAAGCGTCCTCATCCATGTAAGGTAAAATTTATAACTCCAATTGGTGACCTATGATTTCTTTATTCAAACGAAAAAGCGTCCTAATTCATTTCAATAAGGATTTCATAGCCCACCTTACCTAAATATTTCCGGCAAGGCTTAATATTTAGAATAAATATAATATCTAAGATAATAGATATTATTTAGATACTTTACAGCCCATTTGCTTATAACCTTCGTCTTCAGACGTCCCATAACATCTTAATACGAAATTATAAATAAACTTCTGGTCTGGTGGCTTAAGATTTCACTCTTAGACGTCCCATAACGTCTTGAGAGGAAATCATCATTAACTTAGGATCAAGGGACTCAGGTCCCATATGTATAATATAGGATCATAAGTACCTTGATTTTGAGTTTCATCGCATCATTTAAAGATGCAAACTTATCCAAATAATACCACGTGAAAATACTAAAAGCAAACGTGTATAAGTCGTTAATAAGTAGTGTTCTGTAGATATACGTACAAAATTATAAGCGAGAAAAAAATAAATGTTGACGCGCGATAACATGCGCAAGAATACGTATCAAACAAGGAACTCATATATACAATATAATGATATATTACAATCATAAGTATAGGAATTGTATCATATAGTTCCTTCTAGTATAGTATATATACATATATACACATAACAGCAAGTTCAAACATCTAATAGAATGTAGTACACGGGATAATACTCCCTAGTCTGTTTTTTTTATATTCCAGTATGTACGGTTGTTGTAATCCGTTCTTATTATGTGGCCAGTCAGTTTTCCAAGTAGTCAAAATAGACTAGCCGGTTTATAGTTATCAATTAATTATAAGCAATAATCAACGTATATGAAATGATTAGCGTATAAGCTTAAGCTTGATACAAAATAAATCATGGAGGATTTTAAAAATCTTAGTATAAGATTTTCAGGATTTATTTGGATTTCATTATAATACCAACTCGTTTTTAGGCAATCCATTTATGTTACTGTATTTTAGTTAAATACATCGTTGTATAAGTATTAATAACTTCCATTTAAATTTGTTATTAATAATTATAATTTAAGTAAAAGTATTTTACTTACCATTATTGTATTTTACTTTTATAATCTACGTACCTTAAATTTCATAATTTTTATGAACAGTTATAAAAGTAACAACACTTTATTACATTTAATTTAATGTCCCCAAAGTTTTCGCAAGTTAAATAATAACCCTTTGTTTACAAGTTTCAGAAAATGATGGTTCTAGTCCATTTAGTTTAGGATTCGCTCAAGTTTTAATACATTAAATGAAATAAGGGGTCTAGGGTTTGCTTAAGTTTCGGTTATTAGCAAAACAAGTCCCTCCATGTTTTACTAGATATACACTTTCCGGTTCTTAACAGTTTTAGTCCTTAGGGTTTAATAAGTCACGAATGGCATTTCTTACCCCCCCCCCCCCTTGACTTTCAAAAAATATTACAACATTAATCCTTGTAATTACTCTTTTATCAAGGCAAGTTTCAATGTCACGGTTTTAATCATGAGTTTAATGAATTGACATTTTTAGTCCAAAAGTTTTTATAAGATATATTTTTGGTATAAAAACTTTGTTTAAGTATAATATCACTAAGTGGGCTTATTAAATGTGCCAAAAGAGCTAATGGGCTTCCCAAACCCTTATTGAGCTTACAAGATCCATTAACAATTTTTTTGAGCTAAGGATTTCTTAATGGGCCTAATTACATTTTTAGATCCATTAATATTACAAGTTTTACTACATAGTCCATAGGACAATAAATGGGCCTAAACATATTTTAGTCCATTAATAATTCAAGGTTTGCTAAGTGGGCTTACTAGGCATTAGATGGCCTAATGGGCTTAGTTAATGGTTCGACTATATTGTATTGGGCCTATAGGGCCTATTCAAGTTTTGGTATATTGTTGCATGGGCTTAACTAGTCCATTAATAATACTTAACCATTTATCTAGGTGTGAAGTTTATGAAACCTTACAAGCTTATTACTGGTTTGTAAAGATCAAGTCTAGATCTCTAAATAGAGAGTAAAAACCTACGGTATGTTTTATTTCCGGGTTTTAAATGAAATCCAGGTTGGTTATAATTTTGTATGTTAATTATAAGCTTTACAGTATTTCAAGATAAAGTCCAATCTTGTTTTATGTTTACATTTAATTTACGAGGTCCCAAAAATTAAGATTTAGGGTTTATTATAAGTTCACAAGTTTATTACATGTTCAAAAATGAATCAGATTGCCCAAGCTATATTTCTTTTCCATGTGTTTTCATTATGAAATCTAGGTTTAAAAAGTAAATTTTTAAGTCCATACATAAGATCTAGGTTTTTACAAGTTTGTTATAAGTTCAACAGGATTTAATCTAGGTCTAAAAAAATCTAATTTTAGATTTTTCCAAGATATATAAAATTCTAGTTAAGTTTACCAAAGACATGGTAAGGATTTTCAAAGATACATTAAGATTTCTAAAGGAAAAAAAATCTAATTTAAATTTTCCAAAATTTAATTAAGTTCTTCCAAAATACAATTATTCAAGAAAAGATTTCCAAAATCCCTTTTAGATTTTTCTAGGATATATAAAAATCTATTTAAGATTTTCCAAGGTTTTTCCAAGATTTTCAAAAATCTATTTTAAATTTTCAAGATTTTCTAAAATCTATTTTAGATTTTACAAGATTTATAAAAATCTGTTTAGATTTACCAGGATTTATAAAATCTAATTTATATCTTCCAGAGATTTCTATTTTGTTATTTCCAGAGGTTTGTTATGTATTATGTTGTTTGTGGTTATAATGCATTGTTCGCGCCATCATACCTCAGAAGCCATTCTATAAACGTTTGAGGAGCGAGGGCACTTTAAATCGTAAACACAACCACTCAGTCAAAACGTAATATCGAGATGGAACATCTTTAGTATAAAGCTCCCTACTAACATGACATGTTTATAAGTTTCATTAAATACGTTAAGTATTTTTAATATTTTAATATTTTCATAAAGATATTAAACAATCGTAATACATAAAGTACGTAAATGGTTAGAATCTAGTACTACCATAAATATAAATGCATAGGATAATAAATTGCATTTAAATCATATAGTTATGCATGCTCTCTATGCCAAATGCTCTCTAAGTATGTCCCCGTCAAAAACCCAGTTTTTGAAATCTAAGTTTTTGAAAATTTTGTCCAGATATAGTTCAGTTAATAAAATGAAAATTTTATTTTTGATCTGATTCTCTATAACCATTGCTCTGATACCATTCTGTGACACCCCCAAATCAGGTTTGCAGCGGAATAGTAATTGGGTGTCAGTAGGTGGATCACAGAACAAATGGCATACAAAGCATTGATCATAATTACATGATTTGAAATACAATTGATACAAATATGGTTTTAGTACGATCAGTTGAAATGTTAAATATTAGTTGTTACAAATATCCCAGTGAAAATAGATCCCCCAATCATTATGATGCTCCTAAATAATGCTCAGTCCATGCTCAAATAATCCAGCTTAATTTCCTGAGAAAAACATGCTTAAAACAGTCAACATAAAGTTGGTGAATTCATAGAGTTTTGTAAAATCATAGTTCAGGACAGTAAATTGTCCTACATAGTGTTGCACAAAGTTTGATATAAAAATCAAGTGTAGGATCTCAAATATCCCATATAGTACTTCATAAGGTTTGATAATAATCAAGTTCAGATATATCAGTATGTTCCATGTATTAATGTACCAAATAATATAAGGTCAAGTTTAGAACCGCAAACATCACAAACATAGTATCGCACAAAGCCAAATACTATAAGGTAATTACATTCCCATATTTCCTGAAACTGAGACTTGACAGTTAAGTCCTCGACAAATGAGGACCCTTCGCCTTATTAAAAGGCACCCAATAATAATAAGTTCTGACATGTGAAACATCTGTTTTTCTGGCCGAGGCACAGTGAGCATGACTCACCCATATGGGGATGGTCAATCCCAAATAGATCTATTTATAACATTCAGGCAATTCAAAAATTCTAACAGTTTCAGATGCACGGGTCATGCGGGTTCATCTACAATAGGTAATTGTCATTAAGGGTAACAGTTCAGTTTGCGTTTCCTCGATCAACAGTTTATTAAGTATAAGTGTGGGGCCACGATCCCACGATATAAAAATCATATAGTCAAAACAAGTTATAGCATGTCTCCCCCTCGCGGGTTAGTAAAAACATAAATAGTAGTGAAAGACGAGGCTATGAACTCACCTGAATAATAGCAACGGTATAATTGCACAATGTAGGCATGGAGAAATAATAGCTTGAAACAATCCACAATCTATATTAAATAAGATACGTATCATTATGCAAGAATAATGATAATTAAACATAGCATTTAATCCCCTAATATGTGCTTGAGTTTATTAAATAAATCGATGGTTTTAACAATTGTGAAATTTTAGTGTTTTAGTAAAATGTAGTCGCTCAATCGGGATATATTTAGAAATACTAAATATTTTATTGTCGGCCCAGTTTATTTAGTCGAGTCATTTAATGGGTCAAATCTCCTAAATACATTTCATATATTATATTTAAAATAAACAAATTAAGTTAATAATTATATAAATTTAATTTATTTAAAAAAAATACATGTCTCATGTCGTGAGACATGAGACACACTTTATAATATTTTGAAAATGAAATGGGAAAGCCCTGCTTATACATTTCATGCATACTGTTTTGTTTTCGAGATGTTCACGCCTTCTACCATCTCCAAAAAACTCGATAATGGACTAGATAATGGCTCGTGGTGCGAGCCGAATGTTCCATTGGATAGGTGGTCGGATAGTCTATAAGTCGGTGTTTTAAGTTTTATAAACCGAAGTCGTTTGATATGTAGAAATCATGCTCGAAGTAAGGGTCGTGAACCCGTTTTAGAAGAAAAGTGTTTAACGAGTTACTTTCGATCTTGTCTACGGTTTTCGATAGGAACTTTTGGTTTGAACTAAGCATAGGCTCGTGTAGATGGCATGGCCATCTACAACTTTCATTCTTTATCCGACTTGGGTAAGGCTGTTTAGAGGGTCAAAATTAGGCCGTAAAAGGTTGCGTTGGAATACATAAAAAGTTCTATTTTCGATCAACATAAGTCACGTTCGGTCTCTTTTCGACGACCGATTTCTAGTTCGTTTCTTAACCATTTTATGTGATTCGAATTTCTATGGATTCTTAGCTAGCTTGTCTACCATTTGCCCCTTTAAAACCCGTGGGCACTCGATCCTAGGTGGATCGTTTTGGGTCTAAAGATAGGTCGAAAACAATAGGGTAGTGACTAGTTTAACATTGAAATGCATTCACTGTTGTTGTTAACAACATTTAGTTGAAACGTTTATTTTCCAAGGTTTGTAGCTTACTTGTTTTATATCCGTTTTAACCCGTCCTTTTTCCTATGCGTAGCCTACCATGTTATCTATAGTTATTACCCAAACCTCGATCTAGTGGTATAGTTAAACGGGTCATAGTATGGCACTAAAGTTAGTCTTGTCATGACTATTCCTAGTACATAAAATCATAGTCTTTGTGAGTTGCTTAAGATTTGGCTTAGGTTTAGATTAACTTACGCTACAGGAGGCACAACACAAATCTTATTAACATGTTTAAATCATTTGTTGCTATACTAAACTTTTTCAAGCACATAGTAGGAGATGTACGAAAGAAAATGAGGTGAGAAAGGAAGCTTACATGAACTAGTGACAAAACGAAACGAGAGATGTAAAAACAGATCAAGACAATGTGAACATTGAAATGCGTTGGTTGCACTACTTGACCAAGACCTTGTCCTTTCCCTTTCTTGGCTCCTAAACAGTTTTCACTTTGGCTTATAAGCTTTCTTGCTGCTACTAGCATACCATACGAGAGGATGAAGAGTTTTAAAGTGTGTCATGGGTTTCTAGCTAAGAGAAAAAGGGTTTGTGATATGTATGAGTTTGGGTCAAGCAGTTGCCTACTTGCACCGTAGAAGTGGAAATGAGGAAGTTTGAAGGTGTGACGTGGGTTTATGTAGCCGAGAGGGAGATAGATGGATAAAATAGTAATTTTCTAGATTTGTTAGGATTTCAAATGTACTAAGAGGATCCAGCAAGATATTTATGTTGATTTGGTTTGGATTTGCAAATCTTGTACATTTCTTTTCCCTTTCATAGTTGCCGCATATGAGGCTTTTGGGAAGGGTTAGGAGACAAGTATTAGGGCTCAAAATACTATGAAGATCATCATAAGATTTGATGAGGCGTGTATATTGTCAAGCCAAATGAATGGTTGATTTTAATAGATTTTGTGTAATACCCTAATTTGTAAATGAAAAGGGATCCAAAGGAGTGTTAGGTTAATATCTTTGTTAAGCTTAAGATTTTTGTTTGATTTGTTTTGTAACTTGTAGATGGAAATAAATGATCAAGGTGTTTTAAGATATTTTATTGAGTCGACTTTGTATAATTTGTGATATTTGTTTGACATTAAACAAGTCGTGGTTAAATTTAGTAATGATTCGCGTTTTAAAAATTAATTTACATAGTTTCAAGTTTGTCTCGGTATGTAGTCTTTTAGATAGTCATTATAACTATAATTAAATATAATTTAATTATGAATCTAGTTATAAGTTGTATTTTAATACGACGATATTCATTAAGGTAAAAGTGTTTATATAATATTAATTTAAAATACTTCACTACTAAAATCATGATTTTTGTACGTAATAAGTCTCGTGATGATGTATTGTAAAGGTGGTTCGTTAAAATATTACATGATGAACGATAATGATAATGAAGCCGGTGACGTGTCAAAAGCCCAAATTTTGGGGTTTTACAATTATGCTTATGAAAACAGTCGTTATGGTCTTTTCACACCGCAAACACAGAAAACTCGTGAGCAAATATTTTTCGAATGTGAACAAGTAAGAATTAAATGGAGACAAGCTTTTGCCACTAAAAAACTAATGTTTCAAAATTCATTGACTATTTGCCATATAAAGCTTCTGTAAGCAAGAGTAAGCAAGCATTAAGTATTCTCAAGAGTAACATTGAAAATTTCAAAAAGGTTGTTGATGATGACTGGAACAAACGTGAACTTTCGAAACGAGACAAAGAAATTTCTCACGATATAACTGTGCTTGTGAAAAGTATTTTGATTCCTCTTGCGGAAAGAACGTAAAAACATATTTTGGAATTTGAAACACTAATTAAGCAAGAAATGTTTGATTACTTGAAATATGTGGAATCTCTTGAACAAGAAGTTAACGACCATCAACCTGAAAGAGACGAGTTTTCTACAACTTATGATCTACTCTTACATGAATGTCTCTCAAAAGATATTATGTGTGCTTATGTTACATCTTGTGCTGATATTGATGAATATTCTGATGTTGCATGCAAATATCTTGATCAAATTAAAGAATGTGAACGTTTTGAAACTGAGCTTTCGAATAAAGTTGACCAAAAAGAGTTTTCGTTACTTCAACATAAATATAATTATCTTCAAAAACATTGTCACTCACTTGAACTTGCTTTGCAAAAGAAAGTTGGCAGCTTTTCAAATGATACATCTTTAGAAGTAAAATTATCTGAGTCATGTCGATTATTAAACGAAAAAAGTCTTGATATTTCGGATTTGAAAGCTCAGTTACAAGAAAAAGACATAGCAATAGCAGAGTTGAAGAAACTCGTTGCTAAGATGGGTGGGAAAGTTATGGAACCTAGCATTAGGCAACCTATTGTTAGACAACCCAATGTCTCTAGAGGGAATAGATCCTCTATCTTGGGAAAACCATCTGCTTTCTAAAATTCTTCGTTTGCAAAACGTGTGTTTGCCCCCAAGATGGATGGAAAGGAAAGGTTACCACATACTCAACTCATAAGATCTGCTATAGCACCAAGCGTTAAGCACAATAATGTGATTAAACCAGGAATGTATAGAATGACCACTAAATCCACAAACAAAGTTAGTCAATCACCTCAGACTTCTAGAAACACTAATACTCGTGTGTATTCTAATACAGGAGTAGTTTCCACCGCTAGTGTTAGCCGGCCTCAACTTAAGAGCACTCAAGTGAATGATAAGGTCTGGAAACACAAGAGTCAAGGGAAGATGAAGGAAGTAGAAGAACACCCTATGAATTTGAATGTTTTTAAGAATAAAAAGTCTGTAATCATATGTAATGACGATTTGAATGATTTGAATGCTTTGAATGCTATGAATGTGAAATTTGTTTGTGTCAAATATGGAAAGTGTGCTAATGCTAATCATTCTATGTGTGCTATGAATAATGTCAAAGACATAGAAACTAGAACTAAGAAGCAAGTTGTGATGCCTATTAGTGCTAGTAAACCCAAACACAAAGTGAACCATTCTGGTACAACCCCAATTAAGAAAAGTAATGCATCAGACTCCACCACTAAGAATCCTAGAAGCAAAATTAAAGAATTATATGAATCTGCTAGCAAGTCTTGGAAATGGTGGTTTGCTAATCAATGTCCTCCAGGATATAAATGGATGCCTAAAGTTAGGACAGAAAATGTGACAACGAGTGTTAGTATGCCTTCAAATGTTGCTAAGGACACTAATGATTCTACACTCACAACTACTGTGGTATCCAATTTAGCAAATGCTCCATCGTGTTCTAACTCTTCTGCAGGTGATACAAATAATTCTCTTCATACTGGACTCCGGATGCACGAAGCACATGACGGGGAATCTCAAGCTTCTAATTAACTTCGTGGAGAAGTTCTTGGGTACGGTCCGATTCGGAAATGATCAATTTGCACCGATCCTAGGATATGGAGATTTGGTTCAGGGGAATATCACGATCAAAAGGGTATACTACGTCGAAGGGCTCAATCACAATCTTTTCTCGGTTGGTCAATTATGTGATGTGGATTTAGAGGTTGCTTTCAGAAAGAAGACATGTTTTGTTCGTGATTATGATGGAAATGACTTACTTACCGGTACACGGGGTACGGATCTTTACACAATTTCACTACAAGACACAACTTCATCAACTCCAATTTGCTTCATGGCTAAAGCTTCAACGACTCAGGCATGGTTATGGCATCAACGTTTATCTTATCTTAATTTTGATACCATCAATTTGCTTTCCAAGAAAGATATTGTGAGAGGCCTTCCAAGTTTGAAATTCATCAAAGATCATCTTTGTTCTTCTTATGAGCATTGTAAAGCTAAACGAAGTAGCTTCAAAACAAAGACCACTCCAAGCTCTAAAGGACGGTTAGATCTTCTCCATATGGATCTGTGTGGTCCCATGCGTGTTCATAGTATCAATGGAAAGAAATATATTCTGGTAATTGTCGATGATTACTCAAGGTACACATGGACTCACTTCTTGAGGTCCAAGGATGAAACACCCGAAGTTCTCATCAGCTTCCTTAAACTGATACAACGTGGTCTTCAAGCTCAAGTTAAAGTGGTTCGTACTGACAGAGGTACAAAATTTTTGAATTCAAATCTGAGAAACTATTTTGAAGCCGAAGGAATTGAACATGAAACATCCATTACTCGAACACCCGAACAAAACGGCGTTGTTGAAAGACGAAACTGTACTTTAGTTGAGGCTGCTCGAACATTATTATCCGCTTCAAAACTTCCACTATACTTTTGGGCCGAAGCCGTGTCAACCGCATGCTACACACAAAACCGCTCCTTAATTATCCCAAGACACGAAAAGACACCATATCACATAATTCATGATCGAAAACCTTCACTCAAACACCTTTATGTTTTTGGATGTACTTGTTACATAATACGAGATGGTGAAAATTTGGATAAGATGAAAGAGAAAGGTGATGCATGTATTCTTATGGGATATGCAACTTAGTCTAAGGGGTATAGAGTATATAACAAGAGAACAAAGTTGATAGTCGAGACGATTCACATCCGATTTGATGAATTACAAGAAATCGCACTTGAACAAAATAGTTTAAGTCTCGATCCACAACGACAAACGACTTCCGTTCACAACCGCACGGAACTTGGAACTCAAGACCATAGCAATGAACCGTCAAGTTCAAAGTTGGTTCCACAAAATGTTCCAAGAGCAGATATGACAGTCAACACGACAATTGAAGAGTTGGAAATGTTATATGGACCAATGTATGATGAATATTTCACGGGGGAGAAACAAGTCGTATCGAAGTCTTCCACTGTCACTCATGATAAGAATGATGATACCGTTTATCGTCAACAAAAGGATACAACTTCATCTACTTCAACACGGGTTGCTGCAGATTTACCTCCTAAGAATATCACATCAACAATCGCTCCTACAACATCCACAACTACTGTCATTGCTCCAGAGAACACCAATCAAGCAGACAATGCATCGAAGACAAATTTATCAACCCATTCGGTACACCGGTACACGAATCTGGAGAGTCTTCTACTCGCCATGTTGATCCGTCAAATATGCACACGTTCTACCAACAACATCCTTCAACACATCATTGGACCCGAGATCATCCTTTGGTTCAAGTAATTGGAAACCCTTCACAGCCTGTTCGCACAAGACGACAGCTTAACTGTGACAACCCTGGTTTTGAGGTTCGTCACTTAGTTTTATTTTGTGCTATTTACGTACCTTTACGTGATTATGTGCTAATTGGTGTGTATAGATTGTGGTTTGGATATCGTTTACGGTACGGGGTACCTTGTGAGTGAAACGATGTGTGATGATTTCATGTTCATGAGCTCACATGGTAGTGACTATGAACTGAGATGGTGTTATTTAGTGGTTTTATGTATACGTATATGTATTATAGAAAATCGTATTTTTACGATTTACGGTCTAGCATTTAGAGGTCTCGGATGAGGTAATTAGTCATATGGATATTTTTTGGGATGGTTTTAAGTCATTTAGGACTTAGTTATAAAGTTTATTTCAAAATTTGAGATTTTTTATAAAAGTGTATATTTTACGTCTTTTACGATAAAACGCATAAATTTGACTAGTTTTACAGTTTTGAGGTTTTGGAGGCTTTAGGAGCTGAAATAAATTAAGGAAAATTAAGGTAATATTAATAAGATATTAATTAATAATAAAATTAAAAAAAAACGAAAATTAAGGGGGTGTTAGTCGGTTTGGAAGCAAGAAAAGAAAGAAAAAAAAGGAAAAAAAGAGAAAAAGGAAAGTGGGTTTTGGGTTGGACTAGGATTCACCCATCCACTATATAATGTTTTTATCAAAATTAAAAGTCATTATTTTTCTCCTGGAAGTTCTTTGGCCGACGGTTTACATTGGGTTTTTAGGGTTTCATTATTTTTTTTCATCTTCCATAAATCTTAAGGTAAAACCTTCATAACCATTTTCAATTAAATTGTTTTTATGTTTTCTTTAATCATCTTATGATGAATTTAGGTTAGGGTTTAATTTAAAACAGAAAATTAATGTTATATTAATCATAATATGATGATTACATAAACTAGGGCTTGTATTTAATGGGGTTATGGGTAATTAATTAAGTTAATTTGATTAAACCCGTTTTTAAAAACTGGGCAGAATTTTGAGTCAATTGTTTTGATCATATTGGGAGTTCTACAAACTCTTATTTTACGATCCAAGTATCCCTGAAAAGGTAATTGAAGTGGCTTTCCAATGCAAGAAACGAGAACTAAATTGAAGGTTGGGAAGTGGGTCAATAACAGGTTACAACAGTCGGAGGTCAAAACAGTTTTGAAGTCAGCCTGTTTTCTTTTTACGTTTTGCGTTGTTTGGGGTACTTAGGGTTGCATTGGGATCTTCTAACTAACATGAGAGATGGTTTATATATTATAGTAAGTATCTGCATTGTGGCTAAGGTTGTGGTTTAGGGTAAGACCCCCTAATCATAACAAACTTTTGATATGTTTAAAATCAGTAAATCTGGAATGACAAAAGTATATATATATATATATATCGGGGCGTTAACAGTAGCTTTAATGTTAGGGCAAATGGGAGGTGTTAGTTAACATATGTAAGGGAATAAATATTCCCTTTACAGAGAGCATGGATATGTTTAGGTGGGCGTCTGACTTATTGTTTTGAGACCTAAAAATTGGGAATGTTTTGTGTAAAATATGAACGAGATAGTTATCAAACTTAACCAAGTTAAGGACTTGTTAGGGAAGGGTAATGGGGTGTTTAGAGCTTATCAATGAGATATTTATATGGGAGGAGATTAGATGTCCATCATAGGTTGATGAGCCATCTTAGTGATTGGTTCATGTTTTGATTATGTGTTTTTGGTTTGTTAGCTTTTGCTAGTGCGAGGACTTTTGGAGAAGCAAACAGGTGAGTTTCATAGTCCCATGTCTACTAATGATTTTGACTTCCAGATGGGATGGAAGAGACACTGTTTTGTTTTATAAATTATGTTGTGAATGTTTTGTGTTTGGTGATGGACTTGTATGTGCATACTTATGTGATTAACTGCTAGTTGATTCTTGATTGTTTTATGTTTTGAATTCGTACCAAGGGGTTATTGGCAAGGCGGGGCCTTGGGGATTTGTTCATAGGTGTTTGGATACCTATGGGAGTATGTTGTATGGTATGGCTGGGAGCCTTAGTGTTGGTTTAATTGATTAATTCTTGAATGATAGTTGTTAATACATGTTAGTATCACATTATCCATATGTTTTAAACTTTGATTGTACTCACAGCTTTTGGTATGATTTGGCATTTGAGTCTAAACCTATGACTCTCACCAACTTTATGTTGACGTGTTTTAGTGTCTCTTTCAGGTGATACTATGGTTAAGCATGAGAACATAAGTGGCTAGGATTTGGAGAGCGTAGGAATGCATATAGAAGGAGATCCCCGTTTCCTTCTTAGTTTTTATTTGTTCATTTAATAAGTGATATTGTGGCACACATATGTTTGTTTTGGTTATGTTATTTGTTTGTCTTGGGTAAGAGGTAGGACTGTTACCTACTTACCTAGACTCCTGCATTTGTTGAGATATTGTCATGACTTTTGTGTCACCATTTTATGACATTTCTTATTTCATATAGTTATCTCTATAGACACGCCATGTTGTGATGATATCCGTACGTCGCGTCCCATATTCCGCGATAGTGGGGTGTGACAGAATGGTATCAGAGACAATGGTTATAGAGAATTAGGTTTCCTAGTCGCGTAGCCTAGTCTATAGCTTAAGGGTCCCTGCATATAGGCGTCATAGGAGTATGTGTGCATTATATAATAATTGATGTGTTTGGATGTTATTTATTGTGATGTTTGACTAGTATGAATTGAACCATAGTAAGTTCATACTTAGCCACATGTTATTTTCTTTTCGGGTTGTGACTGGTGCGGGTTGAACCATAATCGTCCACGCTAGTCATTGTTGTATTTTGCTTAAATTGTACATTATAGTACATAATTTGGTACATGGTAGTTTCTATCTTTTGTTGAGTTATTTTATGTACCTGAGGGATATTATTTTCCTTTTGATGTTTAAGTCATGTTCCCTAAGAATCTTGTGGTGGTTCGAGTTAGTAGGAGTAGGTGGATATGAATGATTTTAAGTTGTTTCCACTCTTATGGGCGACATGACTTATAACTGATTATGTTTTCGTTTTGGATTTAGTCTATGCTGTTTTAGCTAGACTATGGATTTATGTATTTCAAGAAGTTTGACTATGTTATTTAAATAGTTGGAGTTTTAGACCTTATTGTTTATGTGGTTATGTGCATAGGTGAGTTGATGGATTTATGTGTTATATGTTGTATTAATTCTTATAAGTGTCATCATAGGAGGGAGTGCATTGGGGAAATGGTAATTGTATAAGTATGGTGGCCAACATAGTTATACAAGTACCACAACTTCAATGGGTTCCTAAGTATGATTTCATGAAAGAGGGTTAGTACATGCTTGTATATGATGAGATGTGGATTTTGGTATATTTATAATATATGGGTTTATGTAACGGCTGCCTACGATATGGCTTTTTTTTGTGTATTATATGTTTTGAGTTATAGTCGTATTGTGTGATTATGAGGTCACACGATATGGGTTGGTTTTGGTAATGGGTTTTGTGCCTTGTTGTGGGATGATGAGATGGTGAGAAGGTGATTACTCGTATGGAAAAACGAGTGTATGACGCGATCGATTGACTTGATATGTATGAGAACGAGTATGTTTTGGGAGATTTAATAGGTATATATATGCGGATGTATATATACTACTATGTGTTAAGTTATGATTTATGATCGTTCAGTAGTTATTATAACTAGAACGTACCTTGTGTTTGCTCGTGTTTTATGGTGCTGGAGTTTGATGGAGTTCCAACGATGTTTTGAGTCTTTTGATGTGTGTCTACATTCGGGTATGTATTTAATTATTGAGAACCACTACATTTTTTTACAAATAAGTGTGGTTGATTATAGGAAAACGGTTTTGAAAATAATTCGTAAGTGTATGGTATGATATCATGACTTACATATTTTTTTTAAGTTTGTGGTAGTAAGCTATAAAAAAAATTTGTCTTGAAAATAATTGGATTAGTTTTCTATGTAACATGTGATAATACATTTTAAAGGGGTAAAGAAATTTTACAAAAATTTTCTTAAGTGTAATTAAAATTTTAGAAGTATTTAACTAGACGGCAAGAGTAAAAGGGAGATTTTATTATAGTAATGATAATAATAACACCACACCTTGTAAACGTGTAGTAGTTTAGTTATAACCAGCCTAAATGGATTTATAAAATAATAATAATAATAATAATATAGAATAAAATGAAAATAAAACACTGTATTTTATAAACATGTATTGGTTTCATAATAACAAGTGAAATAAGTTTAATATGGGTAAATAAGATAATGGTTAGAATAAGATTGTAGTATACTAACTAGTTGATATCTGGATAAAATGATGAAGATAAACGGATGAGTTATTGATTAAAAACGAGTATGATTAATTTTGGTAGTACTGAAGTTTGGTTCTTATGAGGAGTAACTAAATGGGGTGAAAGTTTAAAAATTTTCTGAGGTATCGAAATTTGGTAATACTAACCGTGACAAGTCAAATTTTTCGTTGTTGGCACACTCCATTGATCTTTCGGATTACATTGTTTTGTTTTCAGTTGTTTCGGCTAGGGTTCGTTTTACCCTATATTTTATTTTGGGACACGATTGTTTGGAATTCTTTGGGTTACACGTCATGGTTGATCTATTTTTGCGGTTGTGGGAATGTTAGGATGAGAGGATAGAGTTGGGTAGTATTACTTATGGTTAGATACTATAATGGAGAGATGTGTTTTGGTTTAAAGGTTGTGTTGAAGGAGTGATTAAGATTTGTGGAGTCTTAGAACTTAGATTGGTTACGGGAATAAGGGAGTAAGTAAAGTTAGTTGACTGGTCGTGAGAACGAGACGTCATGCTATGAGAAGTTGGTTGAAGTACCATTAGGAGATTGATGAAAGTACCAGCGGATGTGAGGGTAGAGTAGAAATTTTCTACTAAAGATTGGGCAAATAACACGCAAGGGATTGGTATAGTTATGGAGGCAAGGTAGTAGTAGACACGTGAAGGGAAAACATGAATGTAAAAGAATGATTGGTAGGAGGCTAATTAACGGTGAAGTACAACAAGTAAGGAAGAGTGAGCCATTGAGGGGTTGAAGTACTTTTAGAAATATTGTGGTAGATGAGTTGAAGTTAGAAGCTATTGGTAGTGTTAAGTTCCTAGGTAACATCATGAAGACGAAGAGGAGGGCGTAAAGAGCTACATCGCGAAGCAAGGAGCTGAAAGGACTACGTGTTGGCTGCAAGAAGGATGCAAGAGATGTCGAAGGAGTCACAAAAGTTGCGAGTACTAGAAAGGTGACAAGCACTATGATGGGAAATTTACGTATGGTTCGTGACGAAGAAGGGCAGATCGAGTATCGGAGTGGAGCTACAAAGAGCTGAACCAGTGGATCGTGATGAAGTGAATACATGACATGGGAGATTAAGAACTCGTGGAAGTGACAAGGTGTAACACCCCCAAATTTATACAACTCAATACAGCGGAAGACTAGTTGGTGTTACGGGTTAGCACATTACTCACATCATAGACAACGCATAAAAATCGCGTCGTTTATTAATAAAGCATTTCCATTCATAAATATCAAAGTTACATAGGTCCCAAGTCATTATATTTCATACAAAGTTTTACAAAGTATTTGAATAGAAAATATAGTTTAGGTGCGGGCCATGAATTCTTTTCGTCTTTCCGAGAATTACCTTCAAGTACCTGAGATAAAACATGTTAAAAGAAAAGGTCAGCAATAACGCCGAGTGAATTCATAGAGTTTAATAAAATCCATCAATATAATATCAGTATAAAATTATTACTGAAAATCATTTTGTACAAATCATTTTAATAGGCCATAAAATAGCCAAAGTCATTTTATACAAATCTTCATCAAAATCATAATATAGGCATTTGCCTTAAAAATCATTATACGAGCCAATGTCGTAAAAACATCATACAATACGTCTTATGATGTTGTATGAAAATAAAAACCGTTATATGAATATGGTTATGAAAACCAAAACACGAACATAATATCAATATTATGACCCTGTATTGCTAGTTAGGCAATACATCGTAATTCGGAGCATATAGCAGTATTTCGTTAATCGGATTATTATAAGTCGCATGACATTGTTACCTTACTAAACCAACAACGGGTAGCTAACCTGATACTCAATTTGCCCATCTAAAGTAGCGTGTCGTCACAAAGGTCACGCTATGGAAATCTTCTCATACATAAATTCGCTTACCAATCAATGTGGCACGACGGGGATCAACCGTCAAGGCGCGAACTGGGGTGATCGTCCCCAAATAGTACTATTATATGCGTAAGCGTCTACCAAATCCCGGTAGTTCACAATTCATGCTAATGGGACTTTTAGTGACATAACCTAACTTTAATAATCCATTTAATTTCATCGATCGGGTCCTTTAATCATTTATTAGGTCATACAATCGGGTCATACAATCATTCGGGTCCAAGTTAATAAACAAACAATCGGGACAAATGGTGTCCTATTTTGTAAAAACTAACATGTTATCTCCCTCGCGGGTTTATAAAACATTTCATAAAAAAATTTAAAAGAGTGCGAGGCTATGAACTCACGTTGATGTGGGAAGGCGGGTTATCGGCAATTCGGACGTAAGGTACATGCTTCAATCACGGAAACCTAGACAAATAATACTCGTCTTAGACTCATGTCCAATGAATTTATAAAAATAACAATTATGTATACATATGATGATTTTATATATATGATGATCAAGTGGGTTTACATATTCTTGTTTACTCATTTTAGTGTTATGTGTCGATAACTTTTATACTAGTTTTCTAGTTTTACCTATTTACGTGTTTTAAGTCCAATAAACTTATTATAAGTTCTTTAACTCTTATTAATCCATTTTATACTTATATGATCAGTATTTACACTTTACAAGTTGGGCCCAAATGGGTTAAGCCCAATAAGTTCTTTTTATAAGAGTTTAACTTATTTAGTCCAATTATTAGTCCAATATGTTTACTTAGCTCGTTAATGTCCGTATGTCCTATAGTTTGGATTTTATCGGTTTTTACTTCTTATACATGTCTATATGTCAGTATATAAGTTTTATAAAGTTTTCATTAGACGGGTCCAACCATCTAAGTTTTATTTAACAAAAACGTTAATTTTACGGTAATAGCCGAAAAAGTCGTAAAAATCAAGTTTATAGTTTTATAACTTATAAAACATAACAAGTTACCATTTTTATAAAATGTCCACTTATTTAACCTTTAATATATTTATATAAATAAAATTCATCAGTTAGTGGGTTTTAACTTTACATTTTATACAATATAATTTTGAGTGCTTATATAATAGTATTATACTTTAATTTCCAAAAATCTGATTTTTATTTTCATGTTCACCAAAACTGCCATATCTAGAGTTCTATATGGAGATAGAAGCTAAACTTTTTATCACATAAACTAAATGATATGTGCTCCATTTAACTCTTCTATAGCTACTGTTGAATCATCCTCTAAGTATTTTCTAAAAATCGTCCAAAACAGTGAACTCAGATTTGTATCTTAAACTTGTTTTGATCATATCTTACTCATTACAATGATTCCATTGCATGGCCAACTCTCACATGTGTACAAGACCCATAGATTACTGTATATTAATTCTACTTCATCATTTTATCAGTTCATGACATGTTTCTTTACTATTTTATACAGCCAACAAATTTAAACAAGATTTTAGCCTTGTTTCTTATAGTCTTTCATCTTTTTAAGCATGTTTATCAACACCAAATCCCCACACAATATTTTTAATCATCATTCATCATCATATACATATACATAAGTAAAAGAAATACAAGATTACATAATCAAATATAACAAGAAGATGAGGAGGACAATCTTTATACCACCAAGTTGATGTAGGTTATGGTTTGGACATGAATTTTGATGGAGAAACTTGTGCATAGCCAAGACCATCTTCAAGACCACCAATCTTCATATACTCCTTGTGGAAAATCAGCCTCAAGACTCCATGGAAACTCCTCCATGGATATTATAATCACCTCCAATCAATAGGGTTTCAAAAGGGCTTCAACATGTGCAAGAATAACATAGGATTTCATGGTTGATTTTTGATCAAAATGGTGTTTATGGTGTAGGAGTGGACGGCACAAATGGGAGAGTGAGGAGAGTTTTGGTGGTTTTTGCATGTAGCAAATGAAACTAGGTGTGTTGCTTGGTGGTTTTAGTTACATGTTAGCTTATTTCATAAGCTTCAAGGACAAGTTTAACATTTGTTTAAATAAATTTGACACCTAAGGGTGTTGTGGAGCTCATTCTTGCCGTCCATATAGTGGGGTGGGCAAGTGTAAAACTTGTCCCATCCCACTAATTTACGGGTACTCCTCGATTCTATTTTCCTTAATTTGCGTGCCCTCGGGTCGTTTTACGAAAGACGTTTTTATAAATTATAAATCAACGGCACAAAACGAATCTAATAAAAATTGTTTCATCAAAAACGGAGTTCGAAAACGTAAATACGTAATCCTAAGGTTTCCGGTTTAGTCGTAAAAGACGTTAAATTAAAATCGTAAGTCCTAATCTCTTCTCGTAAATTTGTGAGTTTATGAACCAACACAAATTTAAAACTCCAAAATAATATTTACGGATAAATTTATTTTCTGAAATGTCGGACTGTCACCAAAACGGTGTGTGTAAACGTAAGCACGTAACGTAGAATCCTCCGGTTTAGACGTAGTCGATGCTACTTCAAGACGCAAATCCAAATTTCCTCCCAAAGATAAATGAGTTCATAAAATAATATTTTCAAATAAATATTGAGAATAAAATATTGACCATAAATTGACGGATTGTCACAGCATTTACCCCTAAACAGGATCTTTGTCCTCAAAGATCATCTTACTACTCGCTTCTTATAGAGTTAAAGCCATGTGGGTATTTCCTCCATATTCGGTCTTTTCTCACAAGTGCAATTCATTACAATACGCAAGTTCTATCAAACATAATTACGGGAATAAGATCAGGTTTAATGTTGACTTACTTTCTCTATCCATGATATTCACGGGTTTTTGATGAATGCAACTTTTCACCGATC
Source organism: Glebionis coronaria (assembly GCA_025667525.1). Classification (NCBI taxonomy): domain Eukaryota; kingdom Viridiplantae; phylum Streptophyta; class Magnoliopsida; order Asterales; family Asteraceae; genus Glebionis; species Glebionis coronaria. The sequence continues at coordinate 245,988,311 of CM046876.1, forward strand.
TAAGCTCTATTAAGAAGAATTCAGATTTTTACTTGATAGATATTCCATCAAGTTCGATTTACGAAACATAATTCACGCAGTTCTTGAAGTTCTAAGGTAGATCCAGCTTATATGCCTTTCAATCCCAACTTTTACATCATCTCAATGGTCCCATACAACGGGGACTTATATCCCATGATTTGTCAGATCATGAATTCATTTTTCCATGTTTAAAAATTGTGGCATAACTTCGCTACCCATTTGGCACTTCAAGATCTACATTTCCTATTCACATAACCTCTTGCCCACTACCGGCAGTCAATAATCAGATCCTAATTTCAACAATTATTTCAGATCTCGCGGGTCGGGTATTTTGTAAGGTTAGGTTCGCCATCATAGGAAACCTTAAACCTAAAAGACATGTCCAACTCACAATAGGTGTATGTCGGGTGTCTTCATCTCAACTCCTTCTTACAGATGCTCTAATATTTAGATCCTAACAAGATTAGATCTCGATCCTAATACGATAGTTATCAAGGATAATCTCTCCAAAGGAAAACGATTATACGGTCTATTACCAAAGGTCAATCATTCAAACATAGAACAACGCTTATAGTATTTTGTATTGTTACTTTACCTCGTCCCTTCGATTGGGGTGGTACATAGTACTCTCATCAAGGTTCGTTCTCAATGATTTCTGAGCAAATCTCTAGAAATTCGATGCGAAGCGAGGATCTCGATATATAGATGATCGATACAAGCACACTATGTTTACATAACTCCTTTAAATAAAAGAGTCTATTTCTTCATCAAGATTCTATCATTAACGAGAATGATATTAGCAGATTTAGCCAGTCTGTCGACGATGACCCAAATCGAATCAAATTCAGATGATGACCTTTGCAATAGTTAAACGTTTACTAATGTATGAGGCGGTGTCTGCCTTCATAATTCGTCATCAGTACAACTTCTTCAGACAAAGATACTTTTAGTAAAAAATGACATACATATAATACTTATACTTACAAGACTTTCCAATATAACTATATCTCACAATCCTCCATATTTAAACACTCACAAGTGGCCTTTTAATCATTTAATGTCATTGGCTTCACAATTTTTAATGGTTCACATTAGCCGCGAATCCCTTTTATTATCTATATTATCCTTTTTATAAGCATCGGCTATATTTTAAATTGTTCGGCAATTTATTTTGCACCTTCATTATTAAGGAACATGTCCTAATTGGTTCTTTATCTTTTATACATAATGTGTCAGTAATTGCGTTCACTTTCCTGGTGAAATAAATATCATAACCGTATTTATTCAAAATTCTTTCTTTATATTTTCTAAGTTTTAGTCTTGTCTCAACTATCATTTTTATCAGTTTTGCTTAATCTGATGTTTTAAAGCATCGATAACTATTACAATTAACTAAATAATAATTATTAAATTTTTATGAAACGTAAACGTAAAAAAATTAAATTTCTTAGTTCGACCAATTATATAAAATGTTCAAAATAAATTTGAATTTAATTAACAAGATTTTTGTTGATTTATCGAAAATATTAATAAGATTCGTAAATATTTGAAAAAAATCTTTGTTTATATTTTGGTCAAAGTTTTATTAGTTGAAAAGCATAAATTATCGTTTCAAATTTCAAGTAATAAGTTATATAGTTTTCTCAATTCTTCTTAGGTTGTCTAGAAGTATGCACAAACATTTACCCCTAAACAGAAGTTTAGTTAAATGGTTTGTGTATAAGGGATAATCCCTTAAAATCCTTTGTTTAAAACATTTGTCAAAATATGTTTACACTTTCTTTTTAGTATAACTCAAAGTCTTAAAAGGGCTCTTAATTTTTGAAGAGTCAATATAGATTCCATTATCTTTTAATCACACGGTCAACTAATGTAAAAGATTAAGTCTTAAATCACATGTTAATTATTCAAGGTACAGGTTTTCATTGTTCGGCCAATTTAGGGCAGTCTATAACTAATTATTAACTCATTATTATTATTATATACAAACAAATGGTCCTTAATGATCTCAAGCATGAATTTATCAATTTACAGCCTACACACGTGATTCACCAAATTTATGAATGCTACATGTGTATTAGTCAATCCAAACGACATCATATGAAACTTATAATGTTCATTACAAGTTCTGGATGTAATGATTGGAATAGATAATCTTTTTCGCAGATGCGAAGTTGATGATAACCATGCCATGGATCAAATTGCTAGAACCTGGTAAATGATCGAACAAATCTTCCATTTCGAGTTATGGATATCGTTTTCGATTGTCAATTTACTCAGTTCACAGTAATCTTATAAATATAAGGAATAATAACACCATAGCTCTTCATGATGACGAGCTCGGTAGAATAAAATCTTTCTCTGACAACTCTCTCAGTTGTACGGTAATTCCTTTAATTTAGATGGTGCTGACGTACAGTGCACAAGCCACAGGTGCAACACCGGTAATCAATACCAATTTCAACTTGCCTTAATGGCGAAAGTCTAGGTAATTCACCAATAAATACCTCCTAAAGTTTCAGATAACATAAACATCTTTTAATACATTCATATCAGGTTCTTTCTAGATTATAATATCTATGACTAATTCACAACCATTCATGGTATAATTTCATGTCTAAATACAGGATATGGTCATCCATCGAGAATTATTTAGATCACTTTGGATAATCAACATCTTATCTTTTCGGGAAATTCTACTCGAGTTCCCATCAATTAAGACAATGTCGTCATGTCATAATCAATCAATCCATTCTGCGGGCACTATCAACTTTCCAGTTGCATTGCCGTCGATAAGATGTGAACTTCTCAAAAGACTAATAATAATTCTCAATCCTTCCACAAATTCAAGGATATCTGGAGACATAACTAATCCCTAAAAGAGTAAGGTCAACGCATAATCTATGCGAGAGAATTTCAAATCAGATACATATGAAAACATTTAACGAATATGAATATATCCCATGTTTTCATAATTTGAGTACGCATTCGAAAGCTCCTCGGATCGTCACCCAGGTCATTCAAATGAAATCAAATCAAAAGAAATGATAGGAACGTCGATACATCCAGTCGGGTATCAACACTCGGTAATCAAATACTTTTCCTAAGAATCTCATTACGGGAGAATTGGACAAGAAATAATTGTTAATTGTCAAATAAGACAATTTACACAGATGAGTAAATTCGACTCAGAAGAATAGATGCTACAGGCACATATGTAGGTGTCCCTAACATTATGTCCTTATTTTTCACTTCTTGCAGATCTCATTAAAATTTAATCTTTCACAATCCTCACAGAAAATGTAGTGTTTATTCATTAGTTTTATGGTGACTACTAATCAGTCTTGCATAGTCCATTCCAAATTGTATGTAGGCGCGCAACTATATACAATTTCAAGATTAACGATGCAATACTCAGTTCGTCAAAATTTTATCATCCATGTTTGTAGTAAACTCATTTTCATGCTTAATAAGAATCAAAAATAAATTTACAAGGATTTTCTTTGTTATGAAAACAATTAAGTTTTCCAAGATGTTTTATAAACAACTTCATTTCGATAACAATCACTTATAAATCTTACTTTGAGTAATCCTTTTAGTGATGAAAATTCAATTTTTCTCAAGGAATACTATTTTATCTTATAAAAACAATGAGTGATCTGCAAAAGAGTGATGAAAAGTTGTTCACCAAGAACTAACTATAATATATCAGGAAATGAGCTTAGCCACTTAATCATGAGGTTCATGACCTTGATGGCACTCAACAAGAATAATCCACAACGTAACTCAATTCAAGATGAGTACTTGTTCAATGGTTGCATCACTAATGCGAACATTAGGAACAAGCAAGAAAAGATAGATATCATCGATACATGTAGAATTTAGCAATCAAAGGTAGTCTTTTCATTAATCACGAACAAGTCAAATTGTACCGTAACACATTACATGTCACTATGTCATACAATTCTCAGAACTCATCGTACCAACTGATATCTCAGTTAAGTTAGGGATTATTTTTAAAAGATACCACAATGAATACTAATCTACAAGAGTCATTAGGTGTTCCACATGTCCCGAAAGATCCATCGGTCTCAATTCAGAAGAAGATTTCTTCAATTTATTTCTTGGACACTGGGCATCATCGTCAGCGGACAATGGCCTAGGAACAACCCTTAACACGAATCAACAATCAATTAAAACCTTATAATTCAATCACAAAACTTAACGACTTCTATTAATAATCTCATATTCCATATGGGTTAAATTTTACTTCATTCAAGTTTCAACCAATTTTATACTCAATTCGATATCCTACCTTATTCTCCAATACTTCAACTTTATTCTTAGGCCTTAATAGGGCAATAAAAGCTCGATATGATCAACACTTAATTTTCAATCCTATAGCTCTTACAACAATAATTATCAAATGAGTCACTAGTATGAAATGACTCACACATTCAATCAGATTTCTCGGAAAGGTACTAGTGGCATGAGGCTTTTGGTAATAGTTCCAATGACAGCCTCAAGTGCAACATTCACCCTTTCGATTTCAATTTAAGAATTGGGTGACAACGAATCAGATGACACCTTTCCAGGTGGTAACGTTTTGTCAAACTCCACTCTATAAGGAAATATCGTCATGACATCGATATCAGATTTAATCTCGCCAGTTCTTCTTCAATATCACAATCAACTAATATCTACATTTCTACGAATATCAACCATTTTGTCGGGATCATAAATATCCACAACTTGGTTTAGATCTAGGATAGCTAGAATTCCTACGAGAATAGCTTCGATTAATTTACTAGGGGATTTAGGGTTTATTGTGACAATCGACGTCGTATAAATACCTCGTATAAATATCAAAATAATCATCAAACAATCATGTAATCAAATTACATCATATATATATATATATATATAATTCAAGTTATATATATATTAAAATAACACTTCTCAGTCTGGCCTTGTCGGTAACTCGGGAATTCTTCGGCACCGTTATAGTCAAAAGATTTTTAGACATTTTTAGAAAAATGTTTATAGTTAAAAGATTTTGAAATGTTTTATTCAAAACCTTGGTTTTAAAAATCTTTCGTTCTCTATAACGAGAGCTCTGATACCAAACTGTAACACCCCCAAATTTATACAACTCAATACAGCGGAAGACTAGTTGGTGTTACGGGTTAGCACATTACTCACATCATAGACAACGCATAAAAATCGCGTCGTTTATTAATAAAACATTTCCATTCATAAATATCAAAGTTACATAGGTCCCAAGTCATTATATTTCATACAAAGTTTTACAAAGTATTTGAATGGAAAATATAGTTTAGGTGTGGGCCATGAATTCTTGTCGTCTTCCCGAGAATTACCTTCAAGTACCTGAGATAAAACATGTTAAAAGAAAAGGTCAGCGATAACGCCGAGTGAATTCATAGAGTTTAATAAAATCCATCAATATAATATCAGTATAAAATTATTACTGAAAATCATTTTGTACAAATCATTTTAATAGGCCATAAAATAGCCAAAGTCATTTTATACAAATCTTCATCAAAATCATAATATCGGCATTTGCCTTAAAAATCATTATACGAGCCAATGTCGTAAAAACATCATACAATACGTCTTATGACGTTGTATGAAAATAAAAACCGTTATATGAATATGGTTATGAAAACCAAAACACGAACATAATATCAATAGTATGACCCTGTATTGCTAGTCAGGCAATACATCGTAATTCGGAGCGTATAGTAGTATTTCGTTAATCGGATTATTATAAGCCGCATGACATTGTTACCTTACTAAACCAACAACGGGTAGCTAACCCGATACTCAATTTGCCCATCTAAAGTAGCGTGTCGTCACAAAGGTCACGCTATGGAAATCTTCTCATACATAAATTCGCTTACCAATCAATATGGCACGACGGGGATCAACCGTCAAGGCGCGAACTGGGGTGATCGTCCCCAAATAGTACTATTATATGCATAAGCGTCTACCAAATCCCGGTAGTTCACAATTCATGCTAATGGGACTTTTAGTGACATAACCTAACTTTAATAATCCATTTAATTTCATCGATCGGGTCCTTTAATCATTTATCGGGTCATACAATCGGGTCATACAATCATTCGGGTCTAAATTAATAAACAAACAATCGGGACAAATGGTGTCCTATTTTGTAAAAACTAACATGTTATCTCCCTCTCGGGTTTATAAAACATTTCATAAAAACATTTAAAAGAGTGCGATGCTATGAACTCACGTTGATGTGGGAAGGCGGGTTATCGGCAATTCGGACGTACGGTACTTGCTTCAATCACGGAAACCTAGACAAATAATACTCGTCTTAGACTCATGTCCAATGACTTAATAAAAATAACAATTATGTATACATATGATGATTTTATATATATGATGATCAAGTGCGTTTACATATTCTTGTTTACTCATTTTAGTGTTATGTGTCGATAACTTTTATACTAGTTTTCTAGTTTTACCTATTTATGTGTTTTAAGTCCAATAAACTTATTATAAGTTCTTTAACTCTTATTAATCCATTTTATACTTATATGATCAGTATTTACACTTTACAAGTTGGGCCCAAATGGGTTAAGCCCAATAAGTTCTTTTTATAAGAGTTTAACTTATTTAGTCCAATTATTAGTCCAATATGTTTACTTAGCTCGTTAATGTCCGTATGTCCTATAGTTCGGGTTTTATCGGGTTTTACTTGTTATACATGTCTATATGTCAGTATATAAGTTTTATAAAGTTTTCATTAGACGGGTCCAACCATCTAATTTTTATTTAACAAAAACGTTAATTTTACGGTAATAGCCGAAAAAGTCGTAAAAATTAAGTTTATCGTTTTATAACTTATAAAACTTAACAAGTTACCATTTTTATAAAATGTCCACTTATTTAACCTTTAACATATTTATATAAATAAAATTCATGAGTTAGTGGGTTTTAACTTTACATTTTATACAATATAATTTTGAGTGCTTATATAATAGTATTATACTTTAATTTCCAAAAATCTGATTTTTATTTTCATGTTCACCAAAACTGCCATATCTAGAGTTCTATATGGAGATAGAAGCTAAACTTTTTATCACATAAACTACATGATATGTGCTCCATTTAACTCTTCTATAGCTACTGTTGAATCATCCTCTAAGTATTTTCTAAAAATCGTCCAAAACAGTGAACTCAGATTTGTATCTTAAACTTGTTTTGATCATATCTTACTCATTACAATGATTCCATTGCATGGCCAACTCTCACATGTGTACAAGACCCATAGCTTACTGTATATTAATTCTACTTCATCATTTTATCAGTTCATGACATGTTTCTTTACTGTTTTATACAGCCAACAAATTTAAACAAGATTTTAGCCTTGTTTCTTATAGTCTTTCATCTTTTTAAGCATGTTTATCAACACCAAATCCCCACACAATATTTTTAATCATCATATACATATACATAAGTAAAAGAAATACAAGATTACTTAATCAAAAATAACAAGAAGATGAGGAGGACAATCTTTACACCACCAAGTTGATGTAGGTTATGATTTGGACATGAATTTTGATGGAGAAACTTGTGCATAGCCAAGACCATCTTCAAGACCACCAATCTTCATATACTCCTTGTGGAAAATCAGCCTCAAGACTCCATGGAAACTCCTCCATGGATGTTATAATCACCTCCAATCAATAGGGTTTCAAAAGGGCTTCAACATGTGCAAGAATAACATAGGATTTCATGGTTGATTTTTGATCAAAATGGTGTTTATGGTGTAGGAGTGGACGGCACAAATGGGAGAGTGAGGAGAGTTTTGGTGGTTTTTGCATGTAGCAAATGAAACTAGGTGTGTTGCTTGGTGGTTTTAGTTACATGTTAGCTTATTTCATAAGCTTCAATGACATGTGTAACATTTGTTTAAATAAATTTGACACCTAAGGGTGTTGTGGAGCTCATTCTTGCCGTCCATATAGTGGGGTGGGCAAGTGTAAAACTTGTCCCATCCCACTACTTTACGGGTACTCCTCGATTCTATTTTCCTCGATTTGCGTGCCCTCGGGTCATTTTACGAAAAACGTTTTTATAAATTATAAATCAACGGCACAAAACGAATCTAATAAAAATTGTTTCATCAAAAACGGAGTTCGAAAACGTAAATACGTAATCCTAAGGTTTCCGGTTTAGTCGTAAAAAACGTTAAATTAAAATCGTAAGTCCTAATCTCTTCTCGTAAATTTGTGATTTTATGAACCAACACAAATTTAAAACTCCAAAATAATATTTACGGATAAATTTATTTTCTGAAATGTCGGGACTGTCACCAAAACGGTGTGTGTAAACGTAAGCACGTAACGTAGAATCCTCCGGTTTAGACGTAGTCGATGCTACTTCAAGACGTAAATCCAAATTTCTTCCCAAAGATAAGTGAGTTCATAAAATAATATTTTCAAATAAATATTGAGAATAAAATATTGACCATAAATTGACGGATTGTCACACAAGGGGAGTCGAGTGACTACGCGGATAGAATTTTGTGGCAATCAATATCGAGGGATGAGAAGTGAGGCTGAGCTGAATAAGTTTCGTGGAGAAGTGATTAGAGATTCGGTTTTGTAAAGGTGTTATGAAAGATCTTTGGTAAAGACAACTATGCATTATCCAATGCACTAGTGATTTCCATAGATTTGATGAATGAAGTATGGAATTTTTGTTGGACAGGATAGTGTAGGAATAAGTTCCTAAAAGATGATGACTGAAAATACCTCATGTTGGGTGCAAGATCAAAGTAGAAGTATGAGATTTGAATAAGAATTCAAAAATATGGCTTAGTAGACAAATGGAAACTAATGTGGGTATAAGATAAGAGTGTGATCTGCATGGAATCACATGAAACTCTAGTCTTTCCCTATTAGGAGGAAATAGGAGAACCGGTTGTGAGAAAAACGAGTGAAGCTACTTGGAAAATTTTTTGGCATATAGATGACTAGATAGACTTAGTTAGTGAAGCTGGATTGTTATATCTGCCTAGAATGCTAGAGGCATTTGGGGTACGAGACGTAGAGAATGATCAATACAGATCATGAACGTCTCCAACACATATTTAATCATCTTGATTGAACATTTGGAAAAGGTGATGGGAGGAGTTAAGTGATGAAAGAAAATTGCAAGGCCAAGTACCATCTGGGAAAGGCAAGCATGGTTGATGAACATGGAATAAGAAGAATGAAGTGAAGCTGAAACGAACTTGAACTATATGGATGACGTATTAGGGTAGTTTGGATGAAGGGTGTAGGTTGCACGAGTTGAGTCGTCTAAAGCAGAGAACGCGTCAACATGTATGATGCGTGGCTTGTACAATCATATAAAGAAAAGGGACGTAGACTATACTTCCTACATAAATAGGAGTAGCTTAGAAAGGGGCGATGTAAGGACGAAGTTGGTTAAAGGGATACTAATGGGGTGGAGGAATAAGTACGACGAAAGTTGGGTGATAGTCGATAGACTGACTAATTCATCTCATATTTCAAGAGGAATGAGAAGTCACGTAGTTGAGAAGTTGGAAGGATTGCGTACGGATGTGATGGAATAGAGGGTTTTGCGTAAAAGTTATCCTAATATGTATGGAATGCCTTATGAAGGATTATGGCAAGGGAAGAAACGATGGGAAGCATCACACCGTGATGTATGGTAGGAGTTGAGGAAGAAGAAGGAAGTGTGTATAGAAGCGAAGCATGAATGAAATAGGTCGAGATAGGAACCGGAGGTAAAACTTTGGTAGAGCTTAATAAGTAGAATAAAGCACAACGCAGGCTAATATTGTCGTAGTGTGGAAAAGGAAATGGCACTGACCTATACTGATTGTTTGGGAGGCTTAGTATCGATAATCGAATGGATGAGGAGTTATAGGAGTGATGTGCCATAGGGACGAAGGGCTTGGACTAACTGATATAACCATCCTTTTGATGATGTGTATAGATCATAATTTGATTTGGATTGGAAGAACTAATGGATATGTGGAAGACCGTCATAGGTCACTTTGTAAGGAAATTGGAATTTTTAAGTAGTTTGGGGTACGGACTAAAGGGAGTTGATGAACATAATTGGATATGAGTATATCCAGCTAACTAGAAAAGGATGGGCAAGTGAGATATTTATACAACCATAGGAGTTACACTAAGGGCATGAGTGATTGATTTAGAGGGAGTTAGGAAACTCTTTAGCGATGGCTGAGTTTTCATAATGATAGTTATCATATTAGAAGTCGATAAATGCCATTTGAGGCACTATATGAAAGGATAAGGTGAGTTGTCCCCATTGTGGACTAGAATTGGTAAAAGAGGCTACTAATGTGGTAATGGTGTTTGTGGACAAAATGAGAGCAACAAGGGATGCTATGTAGAAAAGGAGGAAACCACTAGATTTAGTGACAAAGTTATGTAGGGAGTTTCACCCATAGTAAGGGTGGTATGATTTGGTAAAATGGAAGAGTTGATGTAGAGTTTTGTAGGTCCATTTATGATCTTTGGAAAGATCGGACCAGTAGCTTATGAGCATAGAATTACCTGGGGGGAAAATGAGTAGTATACATGATATATTTCATGTATTGAGATTGGTAAATGTTGTTTGAGAATGCATATTTGCATGTACGGTTATTCGGGACTTGTGTTAATAAGAGTCTTTGTTTTATCAAAGAGTCATTTGTGAGATTTATTGACTGTGAGGTCAAGAGTTTGGCAATGAATTTAAATATTGTTGGTTAGTATATGTGGTAATTTGAGACTTGAACTAAAGTTCACATGGAAATGAGAGGAATTCGTTTAGAACAAGTATCCTCATGTGATTTGTTGTTTGTGTGTTTGATCCTAAGAAGTAAATCTCGAGATGAGATTTCTATTAGGAGGGAGTGATGTGACAACCCTGGTTTTGAGGTTTGTCACTTAGTTTTATTTTGTGCTAGTTACGTGCCTTTACGTGTTTATATGCTAATTGGTGTGTATAGATTGTGGTTTGGATATCGTTTCCGGTACGGGGTACCTTGTGAGTGAAACGATGTGTGATGATTTCATGTTCATGAGCTCACATGGTAGTGACTATGAACTGAGATGCTGTTATTTAGTGGTTTTATGTATACGTATATGTATTATAGAAAATCTTATTTTTACGATTTACGGTCTAGCATTTAGAGGTCTCAGATGAGGTAATTAGTCATATGGATATTTTTGGGATGGTTTTAAGTCATTTAGGACTTAGTTATAAAGTTTATTTCAAAATTTGAGATTTTTTATAAAAGTGTATATTTTACGTCTTTTACGGTAAAACGCGTAAATTTGACTAGTTTTACAGTTTTGAGGTTTTGGAGGCTTTAGGAGCTGAAGTAAATTAAGGAAAATTAAGGTAATATTAATAAGATATTAATTAATAAAAATAAAAAAACGAAAATTAAGGGGGTGTTAGTCGGTTTGGAAGCAAGAAAAGAAAGAAAAAAAAGGAAAAAAAAAGAGAAAAAGGAAAGTGGGCTTTGGGTTGGACTAGGATTCACCCATCCACTATATAATGTTTTTATCAAAATAAAAAGTCATTATTTTTCTCCTGGAAGTTCTTTGGCTAATGGTTTACATTAGGTTTTTAGGGTTTCATTATTTTTTTCATCTTCCATAAATCTTAAGGTAAAACCTTTATAACTCTTTTCAATTAAATTGTTTTTATGTTTTCTTTAATCATATTATGATGGATTTAGGTTAGGGTTTAATTTAAGAACAGCAAATTAATGTTATATTAATCATAATATGATGATTACATAAACTAGGGCTTGTATTTAATGGGGTTATGGGTAATTAATTAAGTTAATTTGATTAAACCCATTTTTAAAAACTGGGCAGAACTGTGAGTCAATTGTTTTGATCATACTAGGAGTTTTACATACTCTTATTTTACGATCCAAGTATCCCTGAAAAGGTAATTTAAGTGGCCTTCCAGTTCAAGAAACGAGAACTAAATTGGAGGTTGGGAAGTGGGTCAAAAACAGGTTACAACAGTCAGAGGTCAAAACAGTTTTGAAGTCAGCATGTTTTCTTTTTAAGTTTTGGGTTTTTTGGAGTACTTAGGATTGCATTGGGATCTTCTAACGAACATGAGAGATGGTTTATATATTTCAGTAAGTATCTGCATTGGGGCTAAGGTTGTGGTTTAGGGTAACACCCCCTAATCATAACAAACTTTTTGTATGTTTAAAATCAGTAAATCTAGAATGATAAAAGTATATATATATATATATATCGGGGCCTTAACAGTAGCTTTAAGGTTGGGGTAAATGGGAGGTGTTAGTTAACATATGTAAGGGCATAAATATTCCCTTTACAGACAGCATGGGTATGTTTAGGTGGGCGTTTGACATATAGTTTTGAGACCTAAAAATTTGGACTGTTTTGTGTAAAATATGAACGGGATAGTTATCAAACTTAACCAAGTTAAGGACTTGTTAGGGAAGGGTAATGGGGTGTTTAGAGCTTATCAATGAGATATTTATATGGGAGGAGATTAGATGTCCATTATAGGTTGATGAGCCATCTTAGTGATTGGTTCATGTTTTGATTATGTGTTTTTGGTTTGTTAGCTTTTGCTAGTACGAGGAATTTTGGAGAAGCAAACAGGTGAGTTTCATAGTCCCATGTCTACTAATGATTTTGACTTCCAGATGGGATGGAAGAGACACTGTTTTGTTTTTTAAATTATGTTGTGAATATTTTGTGTTTGGTGATGGACTTGTATGTGCATACTTATGTGATTAACTGCTAGTTGATTCTTGATTGTTTTATGTTTTGACTTGGTACCAAGGGGTTATTGGCAAGGCGGGGCCTTGGGGATTTGTTCATAGGTATTTGGATACCTATGGGAGTATGGTGTATGGTATGGCTGAGAGCCTTAGTGTTGGTTTGATTGATTAATTCTTGAATGATAGTTGTTAATACATGTTAGTATCACATTGTCCATATGTTTTAAACTTTGATTGTACTCACAGCTTTTGGTATGATTTGGCATTTGAGTCTAAACCTATGACTCTCACCAACTTTATGTTGATGTGTTTTAGTGTCTCTTTCAGGTGATACTATGGTTAAGCATGAGAACATAAGTGGCTAGGATTTGGAGAGCGTAGGAATGCATATAGAAGGAGATCCTCGTTTCCTTCTTAGTTTTTATTTGTTCATTTAATAAGTAATAATGTGGCACACATATGTTTGTTTTGGTTATGTTATTTGTTTGTCTTGGGTAAGAGGTATAACTGTTACCTACTTACCTAGACTTCTGCATTTGTTGAGATATTGTCATGACTTTTGTGTCACCATTTTATGACATTTCTTATTTCATATAGTTATCTCTATAGATACGCCATGTTGTGATGATATCCGTACGTCGCGCCCCATATTCCGCCATGGTGGGGTGTGACATTAACACCGATGGTGATGTTTGTATGTTCGCACTCGCCGTGAGTTCAGCTGAACCGAAAAACATCAAAGAAGCCATGGCTGATCATGCTTGGATTGAATCGATGACGGATGAACATCAACAATTTGAAAGACTTAAAGTCTGGGAACTTGTTGACAGACCATACGATGTAATACCATTAAATCTATGATGGATCTGGAAAAACAAGATGGATGAAGAGAACACGATTATCAAGAATAAATCTAGGCTAGTGGCTAAAGGGTATGGACAGAAAGAGGGTATTGATTTTGAAGAATCATTTGCACCAGTAGCTCGTATGGAAGCGGTCAAGATTTTTCTTGCTTATGTTGCACATAAGGGATTCATTGTCTATCAAATGGACGTAAAGACGGCGTTTCTTAACGGTCCTTTGAAGGAAGAAGTCTATGTCATGCAACCGGAAGGATTCGTCAATCCTCACTATCCTGACAAGGTGTATCGTCTCCAGAAAGCACTTTATGGACTCAAGCAAGCTCCAAGGGCGTGGTATGACGAACTCTTAATGAAATTTCTGGTCTCCAAAGGTTTCTCAAAAGGTTCCATTGATTTAAATTTGTTCACTTATAAATATGGGGATGGCATTTTGCTTGTGCAGATTTATGTTGATGACATTATTTTCGGGTCTACAAACCCAAAACTTTCAAAATGGTTTGAAAAAGTAATGCACAACAAATTTGAAATGTCTATGATGAGCGAACTAAAATTCTATCTAGGAATTCAAGTTCACCAATCCCAAAGTGTTATATTTATTAACCAAGCTAAGTATTGTCAAGAGATAATCGAAAAGCATGGTATGACATCATGTGACCCCGTTGGGACACCATTATCAACCACATCCCTAGATGCTGATTTGGAGGGAGATGTCATAGATCAAACGAAATATCGTTCCATGATCGGCTCCCTCATGTACTTAAAAGCAAGCCGACCAGGTATATCACATGCTACGTGTTATTGTGCACGATATCAAGCACGACCCACTAAAAAGCACCTCAAGGAGGTTAAATGGATATTTCGGTACCTTAAGAATACCATTCACATGGGACTCTGGTATCCGAGGGAAACCGGTTTCTTTCTAACGGCCTATTTAGATTCTGATCATGCAGGGTGTCTTGATACACGAAAAAGTACTTCTGGTGGTGCACAATTTCTAGGTCAAGATAAGCTTATGGGATGGTCTTCCAAGAAGCAGGATTGCACATCATTATCATCAGCCGAAGCGGAGTATGTGTCTCTATCTGCGTGTTGTGCTCAAGTTCTTTGGATGAGAACACAACTCACGGATCATGGCTTCCACTTTGATAAAGTACCTATGTACTGTGACTCAAAGTCCGCCATAGCCATCTCCTGCAATCCGGTACAGCATTCCCGCACGAAGCACATTGATGTCAGATATCACTTCATTAAGGAACAAGTTGAAAAGGGTATTGTTGAATTATACTTTGTTGGAACTGATTACCAATTAGCTGACTTGTTTACAAAAGCTCTTCAAAAGAGAGGTTTGCGTATCTAGTTAGGCAAATTGGTATGAGATGCTTGACTCCAGCAGAACTGGAGAATCTGGCAAAGAAGCCTGCTTGATTAATCTATCAAACATCTACCTGTAAATATTAATGAAAAAGCAAAATACAAAATTAAAAAATCTTTGATAATCCAAAAATATTCTTCTCGACATGTCTTTCAGTATCGATAATATGGACGTACCTAGAAATGTCGCTCAATAACGACACGGGTGTGTACATAAAGCTCGAATGAAAGTTGTAAATATTTTTCAAAACATGTCATTTGATATGAGCTTAAACTCATATCCTTTTAACAACAAATAACCCTAAAACATGAAGCAAAATACCAATTTATTTGGCAAAAACAGTGTTATGTGGTATGTTTGTGTTTGTGTGCACTTGTGTAGGTAAAAAGATACATTTTCAAGCAAACAAGGAAAAATCAAGCTCAAATGGATGAAAAAGACAAAAGAGGATCAAAAGTGACAAGACTTTGAAGTACAAGGACCTATCTTGACAAGTTATGAAAGTTGAAGGACTAAAAGTGCAAATAATGTAAAGTCAAGATTCAAGTCAAACTTGGTCAACTCTCAAGTCAACTCAGTCAAAGGACCATTTTGTTCAAGAATCAAAGTTGAAGGACCAATTATGTCAAAGGAATGAAGATCCTAGCTCAAAACAACATTCTGCTAAGTACAAGGACTAGTTCTGCCAACTTTTGAAAGTAATTCAAAGTTTGATCCATGTGAAGAGGAAAGGACCAATAAGATTGCAAGGAAGGTGGTACACGGATCACCAAATCACCCTCATTTAAATCCCACTCAGCCGACACTTCATTTAATGGGAATATCTCAACAGTGCCACGCACTCAACTTTTCCACCAATAGAAAATTAGGAGTTGGATAATGATCCGCAACTCATTCTCTTGGCCAATAAGAGTTTGCCACGTAACATCTTCTTCAACAAAAATTGCCAGGAACGAGCAAGAGCTAGAGTGAATTTCAGCAAATGGTATAAACATCAAAGTTGGTCTAAATCAAGAAAGGAAGAGATCCCACGTGCTTAATTAGCCTGAAGATCAATAATAAAGAAAAGCCCAAATCCTAGTTCATACCTTCAAAGTGCAATATGCAGAATTCTCCACGTGGCAAGCTGGGATTGGTTCTGACACGTCACCAACCCCAACAAACTCTCCCTTCATGCCTATAAATAGCTAGATTGTACTTCATTTTCAGTGGTAGCTTAAATTTGTAAAAACACCTAGTTCTTCATTTCCTTTCCTTTTTCCCTCAATTTTCTCCTAGCTACTCAAGAGTCTGACAAACTCTTGAGTTAGTTAGTTAGTTACTATCCTTGTAACAACTTTGTAACCGTTTTTCAGTAATAAAATTCAAATTCACTCTTTCCCGCCAAAACTGTTCTTATCATTCCAGTTCAATTCTTGCTGCATTTGGATATTATTGTTGCTGTTGAGTGTTTGTTATGATCAATCATTGATCATAACTGACATTGGTGAAGTTAGCTAGCTTGTTGATCACAATTCAGTCATTGCATAGTTCCATTGAAGAAGTTCAAGCAGAATTATGATTCCAGTTGATTAGTTTGTTGATTCTTGTTGTTTGATTGATTCCTAGTGATAAGGTGGTGGTTATCACTAGGTTAAGAGAGCTCAGCGCTCCTCTTCTTCTCAGTGGTTACTTCAATAGGTGCAAACGCTTCTAGTTTTAAATTCCCCTCAATTGTAAAGGCCTGCTCAATTCCTAGCTAAATCTTTGTGATTGCATGATTAAGTGTGTGTAGCTTGTTAATTGAATTGGTTTCAGTAATGTTATAGTTTAAGTTTAGCCTTATTGCTCATTGATTTGGATTGAATTCTAGTATATAGCTTAATTCAGCTTTTCTTATCCTAGCTTCCTTAATTGAATACTAGTTGCTTTCATTGTTTGCTTTTGGCTTTTAGACATCTTTCATTGATCACTGAATTCAGTTTGCTATAACTTTTCATTCAAAGTTAACTAGATCTTAATAAGTCTTTGAAAAAGTTTGTAAAAAATCAGTAAAGGAGTGTTTGGGATTAGCTCACAAATAGTTTTCAAGCATTGAGAATTGGAATTTTAGAGTTCATTTACAGTCCTTAAGTGATAACTAGTTGTTTTAAGCCTTTTACAAGTCAAGTTCAAGGTCAAACAGGCAAATGGCACACAAAATGTTTGGGTCAGTCTTATGCAGTTTTGGTGTTTAGAACTTGTGATTTTGATTTGATTAGAACTCATTCATTTCTAGATGAAATTTCCCCAAATTTGTTTTCATTCATAGCTTATATCATATAGTTTCAGAATCCAAGAGCATTTTCTACAGTATTCCATAATCAGATAGTAATAAGCATAATTCAGATAAGCTCACTTAACTCAAGTTTCTGTAAATGAAAGCTGAGATTTTGTATCTCCTTATTCTATTCATAAACATGCCCAATTTTCTTCACAAATCCATTTAGGAAGTTGAGTTACATGATTTTTGAGAAAATCAGCTTTTTGAAAAATAAGCTGGTCAACGCTTGGTCAACATAATCTTTTTTTAGCTTAATTCAGATTTAGAGCTTATTACTTGATGAAATTTGTTCTGGTTTGATTTCCCATTCTTTAAATCAGTTGCTTAATCAGTTTCAATAGAAAAATCCAGTTATGGCTGATTAGATTTGGCTAGAGCTTATTTTGAGCTTATTAATAAGCACTCATTTGCTTATTTCTGATTTTTAGCTAAATTCCTTGAACACACGTAGCTTATTTTGAATTTGAAACGTTTTGCAAGTTGTTTCATCAAATTTGGTTGAGTAATAAGCCAGAACGAGCTTATTTCTTCCTTTGTCCCGTTTTTGCTTAAAAACTTTCCAAAATTGCACTTTGGTCCCTGAAGTTCTGTCAGCGTTTAAACTTGGCCTAATTTCTATGTTTTTAGGGTTTGCATTTGTTTAGTCCCTGGAGTTTGGTAAGTTGTTAAAATCAGTTAGTATTTTGTTAGTTTGTTACACTTTTGGTTAGTTTGTTATAGTTTTTGCATTTTTGATCCTTATAGTTTACTGTTTTGCACTTTTAGTCCCTATAATTGTTAGAGTTTACATTTCAAGCATTTACTTTTCATAGAATTTACAATTTCAGTCCCTTTAGTTTCAAATTTTGCATTTTAAATTTTTACTTGAATAAAAACGTGGTATTTGCAATTTGTTTTACATATACGTAGGTAATATTTTTTTCCATTTGGCAAGCATTTGTTGAATTAGCAATAGATTAACCAAGCAAGCTTAACAACCAAGAACAATTAAAAAACCGATATTGGTTGGACTTTCTATTAGCAAGAACTGAGAAAAAACGAACTGCATTATACTCAATTTCAAATGGCGCCGCTGCCGGTTCTTTGACTACACGAGAGACTATCGATTGACGGTTTTCATTGGCTTTTGGGATCCGTTCACTTTGTGAACGTTATTTTTACGTATCATAAATCAAAAACAAATAAAAAATCAAAAATATAAAAATATATAAAAACTAAAAAATTAACAAAACAATTCTTTTCCTAAAGAATTGACCAAAAAAATTAAAAAATCCAAAAAGCAATCTTTTTCCTAAGAGATTGCACCCAAAAATATATATTATTGGATTCTCTCGGTTTTTATGTACATATAGTATTTTCCCTTAAAAAACTCATAAATACAAAAATATTTTCCATATATTATTATAAGTAAATACGTATACGTAGAAGAACAATCAATCTACATATTCTCCATAAGTATTGCCGAGGCAATACACCGTGTTGAGGGGCGCTCCGGTCCTTGACACGTGTATCGATCAAACAAAATAAAGCAAGAATAGATAAATACTCTCAATAAGCAACAATTCGAAGAATACGAACATTTAAGTGAATAGAAAGGCGATGTGCTATAAAATGCCATCTAAGGGTCAATAGGTACTTAAGTGCTTCGCGCCACCTAACCCCCTGTTCACTTGGGAGTATTCTAAGAAGGAAGGCTTCATTGAGGGTCTTGCACCCAAAGTAGTAAATACATATATTGTTATTTTCTTGTGGATATTTAATATTGAAACTCGAAGAGGATAATCCATTTCTCTTCAAAGTCACACGAGAGCTTCTCTCTCATTCCTCGTATTAAGTTGCATGCTCACTCGCGGGCGTGCACAAATACCGATTGGTGTACAACCTCTTCCTCCGAAAAGGAAGAAAAAGAGAAAGAGTAAGACCACCACCGTCCACCAAGCCGATCACGAGAATCGTGCTTTGACTCCACCACAAGAAGCCATGGCTATTGATAATCGTACTTTGTATGAACGTATGCAATCCAACATTCATGGATATTCTAGTGCCATTAAGATTCCCGACTTTCCCGCTAACACATTTGAGCTACATACATCTATGATCAATATGGTTGCTTTATCACCTTTCTTGGGAAAACAAAATGAGGATCCTCATGCTCACCTTAAGAGATTCCTTTCACTTTGCAATACCATTAAGCATAATGGGGTTCCACATGAGGTCATTAGATTGATGTTAGTGTCATTTTCCTTAGAGGGGAGTGCTAAGCATTGGTTAGACACCCAACCACCCGATAGTATCACCACATGGGAGGGTTTTACCACTAAGTTTTTGAACAAGTTCTTTCCTCCACAAAAGACTATGGCTTTGAGGAATTTAATTATGGGCTTTCAACAAAAACCTAGTCAATCCTTTAGTGATGCTTGGGAAGAGTATAGTGAGTTGTTGAGGCGATGCCCTAATCATGGATTGGATCAAGTTCATCAAATAAGTCTCTTTTATGATGGCCTTAAAGCTCACCACCAAGATTCACTCAATGCTTCCGCGGGAGGGAATATTCTTCTTAAGACCTACCAAGAGGCTTTGGATATCATTGAGACTAAGGCAATGGTTCAAACAAACAATCCATTTGAAGAAAGGGTTCATGTTATCCAAAACACTTCTCAAACTCCTTGTGACACCCAACTTCTTAAAGAGATCCTTCAACAAGTCAAACAAGGACAAGAAATGACTCATGAGATAGTTCAAAATTTTAAGAGCGTGACATTGAACAATTCCTCAAACAATGTGAATGCCATCACCATTTCTTGTGTTACTTGTGGAGGTCCCCATTCTTATGAACAATGTGATAAGGTGCAAGGGTATCAAGAGGAATGCTATGCTTACCAAGAGGAACATCGTGAACACTTCAAACCTAATATCAATCCAAATAACCTTTCTTACAAATCCCAAAATTACCTTACTCCACCCGGCTTCCCACCCCAACCACCCACCCAAATTCCACAAAATACTCCTCAAATTTTAACAAGGAATCAAGGGCAAAAACCACCATACCAAGGAAATAATTACAAGGCACCCAATCAATTTCAACATCAAGCAAATACCTTTTATCCACCACAACAAGGATTTCATCAACCTCTTCCATTTATTCCCAATCAAGCATATGCTCCAATACCAAATCAAGCTTACCCTCAAAATCCAAATCAAGGATATGGGATGCAAGAGACTCAAGAGTATGTTGACAAGAAAATGCGTGAAATTGAGAAGAGAATGAATGACCAAATGAAACGTACAATGGAGGAACAAATCAATAGGGTTTTAGTGGCGGTAACTCAAAGACCACAAGGGGCTTTACCTTCTAACACACAAACAAACCCTAGGGCCAATTTCAATGCTATTACAACAAGGAGTGGAACAACAACAAAGGATCCTTCACCTCCTAAACCTACTCTTGTTCAACCCACTTGTGCTCCTACTTGTGACAAGCCTTCTACTTCTACTCCACCTCCTCAAAATGCTCCTATTCACTCAAACACACCTCCTCAACCACCTCATACTTCTCCTTTACCTTCCACACTTCCCAATGAAGAAGCTAACAAAGACAAATCTTCCACCACAACACCTATTCCACCTACACCAAAACCTACTCTTCCATACCCTTCAAGGTTGAAAAAGGACAAGTTAAAGAACAAAGATGACATCCAAGTCTCCAATTTCTTAAGGATGTTCAAGCAACTCAATATCAACATATCCTTTGCGGAAGCTCTTGCTTATATGCCAAAGTTTGCTAAGATGTTCAAGGATTTGCTCTCAAACAAAGAAAAATTGGTTGATTTGCCCAACACATCACTTAATGAAAATTGTTCCGCGGTGTTACTTAAAACCTTACCAACAAAACTTGGAGATCCGGGGCGTTTCTTGATACCTTGTAATTTTCCCGGTGTTGAAAATTGCATGGCTTTGGCGGATTTAGGGGCGAGCATAAATCTCATGCCTTTATCGGTTTGGAAACAACTATCTCTTCCCGAGCTCACTCCCACTAGGATGACTCTTGAACTAGCCAACCGAACCATAGCTCACCCCGTAGGTATAGCGGAAGATGTGTTTGTAGGTGTGGATAAGTTTACCTTTCCGGCCGATTTTGTAGTGGTCGATTATGACATGGATCCTAGAGTGCCTTTGATTGTTGGTAGACCGTTTTTGAGAACGGGTCGTACCTTGATAGATGTGGCGGAAGGAGAATTAATTATGAGAGTAGAAGATGAGAGAGTGGTGTTTAAGTTAGGGAAAGTTTGTGATAGAAAAGAGGTTAAGGAGTCTAGACCTTGTGAGACTATTAACATTGTGGATGTGCTAGATGAAGTGTGTAATGAACACTTTCATGATGCTTGTAAGAATGCTAGTGATGAGATTCCACATGTTGAAACCGTGGCCTCAATTGCTCCCTCTTTAACACCTTTTGAAGAGAGTGATTTCCTCTTGGAGGAATTTGAGTCTAACTTTCTTGGTGATGATGATTCTCCCATTAATTGGGAAGAAGATATTCTTACAATCCAAAAGTTGCTCAATGAGGACCCTATTCCTTCTTCTATTCCACAAGAGATTACCATTGAGGAACCTTCCATAGTAAAACCTTCCATAGAGAGTCCACCTCCCATTGAACTTAAGGAACTTCCATCCCACTTAGAATATGCTTTCTTAGAAGGAAAAGACCAATTACCGGTGATTATTGCTAAAGAGTTGAAAGAGGATGAGAAGGAGCAACTTATTGAAGTCCTTAAGAAACACAAGAAAGCCTTAGCATGGAAAATATCCGACATAAGGGGAATTGATCCACATTTTTGTACTCACAAAATCCTTATGGAGGATGACTATAAACCCGCCATTCAAAACCAAAGGAGAGTTAACCCAAAAATCCATGAGGTTATTAAGAAGGAAGTGATTAAACTCTTAGATGCGGGTATGATTTACCCCATTTCCGACTCTCCATGGGTTAGCCCGGTTCATTGTGTTCAAAAGAAGGGTGGAATCACCGTGGTGCCTAATGAGAACAATGAGCTTATTCCCACGAGACTTGTGACCGGTTGGAGAGTTTGCATTGATTATAGAAAACTCAATGAGGCAACTAGGAAAGACCATTTCCCGCTTCCCTTTATGGATCAAATGCTTGAACGCTTAGCGGGAAATGAGTACTATTGTTTTCTTGATGGCTTTTCGGGTTATTTTCAAATACCCATTGACCCTAAGGATCAAGAAAAGACCACATTCACTTGTCCCTACGGTACATTTGCTTACAAGAGGATGCCTTTTGGCTTATGTAATGCACCAGGGACGTTTCAAAGGTGCATGATGGCGATTTTCCATGACATGATAGAGCAAACCATGGAGGTTTTTATGGATGACTTTTCCGTATTTGGAAACTCCTTTAGCTCATGTCTCAACAATCTTGAGAGAATGCTTAAGCGTTGTGAGGAAACACGTTTGGTGCTTAATTGGGAGAAATGTCACTTTATGGTGAAAGAGGGGATTGTTTTAGGACACAAGATATCCAATAAGGGATTAGAGGTTGATCGAGCTAAAATTGATGTGATTGCTAAGCTTCCCCCACCCACCTCGGTTAAAGGTGTGAGGAGTTTCTTAGGTCATGCGGGATTTTATAGGCGCTTTATACAAGATTTTTCTAAGATAGCTAGACCGATGACTCATCTCTTGGAGAAAGAGGCTCCTTTCATTTTTGACCAAGCTTGTTTAGACTCTTTTGAGACCCTTAAGGAAAAATTAACAAAGGCTCCTGTTTTGGTTTCTCCAAATTGGGAATTACCTTTTGAGCTTATGTGTGACGCTAGTGATTATGCGGTGGGGGCCGTCTTAGGACAAAGAGTTAATAAGCATTTTCAACCTATACACTATGCGAGTAAAACCATGACCGGTGCACAACTTCATTACACTACCACGGAAAAAGAGTTGCTTGCTATAGTATATGCTTTTGAGAAGTTTAGACCATATCTTGTGCTTTCTAAGACCATAGTGTATACGGATCATTCCGCTCTCAAGTATCAAATGACAAAACAAGATGCTAAGCCTAGGCTTTTGAGATGGGTTTTGTTGCTTCAAGAGTTTAAGATAGAGATTCGTGATAAGAAAGGGGCCGAGAATTTAGCGGCGGATCATTTGAGTAGACTTGAGCATCCTTTTCAAGGAGATTTCCCACATCAAGAAATCAATGAATCCTTTCCACTAGAGGAGCTCATGTCTATCTCTTCCCAAGAGGATGCCACACCTTGGTTTGCGGATATAGCAAACTATCTTGTGGGCAATGTGCTTATTGAGGGTCTTACTTATCAACAAAAGAAAAAGTTTCTTAAGGAAGTTAAGTATTACTTTTGGGATGATCCATATCTTTTTAGGCAATGTGCGGACCAAATCATTAGACGGTGTGTAGATGGGCCCGAGGCATTTAAAATCTTAGAGGCATGTCATAAAGGACCTACGGGTGGACATTTTGGGCCTAACTACACCGCCAAGAAAGTCTTTGATTCGGGTTACTATTGGCCTTCCATTTACAAGGATGCCCAAGAGATGGTGAAATTTTGTGATGTTTGTCAAAGACAAGGCAAAATTACACAACGTGATGAGATGCCACAAAATTTTATCCAAGAGTATGAGATATTTGACGTATGGGGAATAGATTTCATGGGACCTTTTCCATCATCTAAAGGAAACAAGTATATACTTGTGGCGGTGTATTATGTGTCCAAGTGGGTGGAGGCTAAAGCCTTACCTACTAATGATGCTAGAGTGGTTGTAAAGTTCTTGAAACAATTGTTTGCTAGATTTGGTGTACCTCGGGCTATCATAAGTGATCGTGGTACGCACTTTTGTAATGATCAATTCACGAGAGTTATGAAGAAATATGGAGTGAATCATAGACTTTCTACCGCGTATCACCCTCAAACAAATGGTCAAACCGAGGTCACAAATCGTGGTTTAAAGAGAATCTTAGAACGTACGGTGGGAGAGCATAGAGCTTCTTGGTCGGATAAGCTTGATGATGCTTTGTGGGCGTTTAGGACGGCTTTTAAAACACCAATTGGTTGTACTCCTTATAGGCTTGTCTATGGAAAAGCGTGCCACCTCCCATTTGAGTTAGAACATAAGGCATCTTGGGCTCTCAAGTGGGCTAACTTTGATTTAAACCAAGCCGGATCACATAGGAAAGATCAAATCAATGAGATGGATGAGTTGAGAGCCAATGCCTATGAGAATTCTTTGCTTTACAAGGAAAAGACTAAGAAATTGCATGATGCTAAGATCAAGAATCGTGAGTTCAAAGTTGGAGAGCCGGTTCTCCTCTTTAACTCAAGATTGAAGCTTTTTGCGGGCAAGCTTAAGTCGAGATGGTCCGGTCCATTCACTATTGCTCAAGTGTTTCCATATGGAACTCTTGAGTTGTCCCAACCCGATGGTCCAAATTTTAAAGTGAATGGTCACCGTGTTAAACATTACTTTGGGGAGGACATTTCCGTTGAAATGGTCCAAGAGGTCCCCATTTTCCCCATGAATTAATTCATTGAGGGACGAGTCGAGCTAGAGACTCATTAACTCAAGCATCGTATAACTAGGTTTAGAGTGTTGTAGGTTAGAAATAAAGGCATAGAGGGGCAGTGTGGTGTTAATTATAGTGACTATTGAGTTCCAATATTACCTTGACGGGTTGCGGGGATTCAATAGATTGCTCCAATCCAATATTACCTTGACGGGTTGCGGGGTTGAAGATCCAAAATCTCAAAAAGATGCGGATGTAAATTATTGCGTGAGTTTTATTTTTCTTTCCTTAGCGAGTGTGTAGCTACTTATGAAAGCATGACATTAGGATTTTACACATAAGGCGAATGACTTATTACTCTTAATACGGACTTATATTAATTGTGAGCGGTTTTTCAAGTAATGGATGAGAGGATTACTTAGGATTAAAACCGTGCTTCCTTATTTTTGGATTTTACACTTCTTATACTTCACACTTGAATAATGACAAATTTGCCCACAAGCAATTTGCTCAAATAATAACCGGTTCCACATTTAATTGTCATGAATAAGTTGATGCACTTTTTACTTGTGAATGCAATGATCCCATTTTTAAGCTTGGTATGGGGAAAGTGAAACTTGAGGGTGATAAATGTCCATGGTACCCAAGCCCTAATCTAAGTCATTGAATTCTTTATGAGTTATTTCCATCAAAACCATTTCAAGAAAAATCAAAAAGATATAGATAGAATTGAATTTTGATTCATTGCATTATTAAAAGTCAAAATCATGCGTCATTTAGTTTAGAGTAGCATAGATGCATCTCATATGGCCAAGGTGGATTAATTATGAGGGAAATGTAAAATTTTGAGCTTTAAAATATAATATTGCATGAGGACATGGCAATGTTCAAGTGTAGGGGAATTTGATATGAGCTTAAACTCATATCCTTTTAACAACAAATAACCCTAAAACATGAAGCAAAATACCAATTTATTTGGCAAAAACAATGTTATGTGGTATGTTTGTGTTTGTGTGCACTTGTGTAGGTAAAAAGATACATTTTCAAGCAAACAAGGAAAAATCAAGCTCAAATGGATGAAAAAGACAAAAGAGGATCAAAAGTGACAAGACTTTGAAGTACAAGGACCTATCTTGACAAGTTATGAAAGTTGAAGGACTAAAAGTGCAAATAATGTAAAGTCAAGATTCAAGTCAAACTTGGTCAACTCTCAAGTCAACTCAGTCAAAGGACCATTTTGTTCAAGAATCAAAGTTGAAGGACCAATTATGTCAAAGGAATGAAGATCCTAGCTCAAAACAACATTCTGCTAAGTACAAGGACTAGTTCTGCCAACTTTTGAAAGTAATTCAAAGTTTGATCCATGTGAAGAGGAAAGGACCAATAAGATTGCAAGGAAGGTGGTACACGGATCACCAAATCACCCTCATTTAGATCCCACTCAGCCGACACTTCATTTAATGGGAATATCTCAACAGTGCCACGCACTCAACTTTTCCACCAATAGAAAATTAGGAGTTGGATAATGATCCGCAACTCATTCTCTTGGCCAATAAGAGTTTGCCACGTAACATCTTCTTCAACAAAAATTGCCAGGAACGAGCAAGAGCTAGAGTGAATTTCAGCAAATGGTATAAACATCAAAGTTGGTCTAAATCAAGAAAGGAAGAGATCCCACGTGCTTAATTAGCCTGAAGATCAATAATAAAGAAAAGCCCAAATCCTAGTTCATACCTTCAAAGTGCAATATGCAGAATTCTCCACGTGGCAAGCTGGGATTGGTTCTGACACGTCACCAACCCCAACAAACTCTCCCTTCATGCCTATAAATAGCTAGATTGTACTTCATTTTCAGTGGTAGCTTAAATTTGTAAAAACACCTAGTTCTTCATTTCCTTTCCTTTTTCCCTCAATTTTCTCCTAGCTACTCAAGAGTCTGACAAACTCTTGAGTTAGTTAGTTAGTTACTATCCTTGTAACAACTTTGTAACCGTTTTTCAGTAATAAAATTCAAATTCACTCTTTCCCGCCAAAACTGTTCTTATCATTCCAGTTCAATTCTTGCTGCATTTGGATATTATTGTTGCTGTTGAGTGTTTGTTATGATCAATCATTGATCATAACTGACATTGGTGAAGTTAGCTAGCTTGTTGATCACAATTCAGTCATTGCATAGTTCCATTGAAGAAGTTCAAGCAGAATTATGATTCCAGTTGATTAGTTTGTTGATTCTTGTTGTTTGATTGATTCCTAGTGATAAGGTGGTGGTTATCACTAGGTTAAGAGAGCTCAGCGCTCCTCTTCTTCTCAGTGGTTACTTCAATAGGTGCAAACGCTTCTAGTTTTAAATTCCCCTCAATTGTAAAGGCCTGCTCAATTCCTAGCTAAATCTTTGTGATTGCATGATTAAGTGTGTGTAGCTTGTTAATTGAATTGGTTTCAGTAATGTTGTAGTTTAAGTTTAGCCTTATTGCTCATTGATTTGGATTGAATTCTAGTATATAGCTTAATTCAGCTTTTCTTATCCTAGCTTCCTTAATTGAATACTAGTTGCTTTCATTGTTTGCTTTTGGCTTTTAGACATCTTTCATTGATCACTGAATTCAGTTTGCTATAACTTTTCCTTCAAAGTTAACTAGATCTTAATAAGTCTTTGAAAAAGTTTGTAAAAAATCAGTAAAGGAGTGTTTGGGATTAGCTCACAAATAGTTTTCAAGCATTGAGAATTGGAATTTTAGAGTTCATTTACAGTCCTTAAGTGATAACAAGTTGTTTTAAGCCTTTTACAAGTCAAGTTCAAGGTCAAACAGGCAAATGGCACACAAAATGTTTGGGTCAGTCTTATGCAGTTTTGGTGTTTAGAACTTGTGATTTTGATTTGATTAGAACTCATTCATTTCTAGATGAAATTTCCCCAAATTTGTTTTCATTCATAGCTTATATCATATAGTTTCAGAATCCAAGAGCATTTTCTACAGTATTCCATAATCAGATAGTAATAAGCATAATTCAGATAAGCTCACTTAACTCAAGTTTCTGTAAATGAAAGCTGAGATTTTGTATCTCCTTATTCTATTCGTAAACATGCCCAATTTTCTTCACAAATCCATTTAGGAAGTTGAGTTACATGATTTTTGAGAAAATCAGCTTTTTGAAAAATAAGCTGGTCAACGCTTGGTCAACATAAGCTCTTTTTAGCTTAATTCAGATTTAGAGCTTATTACTTGATGAAATTTGTTCTGGTTTGATTTCCCATTCTTTAAATCAGTTGCTTAATCAGTTTCAATAGAAAAATCCAGTTATGGCTGATTAGATTTGGCTAGAGCTTATTTTGAGCTTATTAATAAGCACTCATTTGCTTATTTCTGATTTTTAGCTAAATTCCTTGAACACACGTAGCTTATTTTGAATTTGAAACGTTTTGCAAGTTGTTTCATCAAATTTGGTTGAGTAATAAGCCAGAACGAGCTTATTTCTTCCTTTGTCCCGTTTTTGCTTAAAAACTTTCCAAAATTGCACTTTGGTCCCTGAAGTTCTGTCAGCGTTTAAACTTGTCCTAATTTCCATGTTTTTAGGGTTTGCATTTGTTTAGTCCCTGGAGTTTGGTAAGTTGTTAAAATCAGTTAGTATTTTGTTAGTTTGTTACACTTTTGGTTAGTTTGTTATAGTTTTTGCATTTTTGATCCTTATAGTTTACTGTTTTGCACTTTTAGTCCCTATAATTGTTAGAGTTTACATTTCAAGCATTTACTTTTCATAGAATTTACAATTTCAGTCCCTTTAGTTTCAAATTTTGCATTTTAAATTTTTACTTGAATAAAAACGTGGTATTTGCAATTTGTTTTACATATACGTAGGTAATATTTTTTTCCATTTGGCAAGCATTTGTTGAATTAGCAATAGATTAACCAAGCAAGCTTAACAACCAAGAACAATTAAAAACCCGATATTGGTTGGACTTTCTATTAGCAAGAACTGAGAAAAAACGAACTGCATTATACTCAATTTCATCATTACTATCTTTTATAAAGGAAATTGTCTCTTTTGGACAATATTTCCAACAATGGGTAGAGCAATCTATCTCGGGTTGAGCTTGTCACAAAACATTCAACGTTTTGAGCTCAACACAATGGCTTGTAATCACTTTCAGATTGCAACCCGAAACTATATTCTCGGGAGAGTGTACGATTTCGTACCCTTACCCTTAGCAAAAGAAGTTAAATCTTCTTACACTTGAGTGGATTCGTCAAGACATTCAAAGTCTATGAACTCAAGTTTATGCTTTAGAAAAACCTTTTCGCTAAAAAGAATTGATTTTTCAAAAAGCGTTGAACACAATTTTTTCAAGAATTTCTCAATGATATTCAAAATCTTTCAAAAATTGTGTGTTCAACAACTCCTATCCTCAAAAGTTTAATGTGGATCATATCCTCATAACGACAATTCCATTGGATCAATTTTTGAGGAGGAGCGTTCCAAAATTCATGCTAAGTTTGACACATCTTTCTCCTGAAGATTTTCAAGACTATTTTTCAAAATATATTTTAATCAAATTTGGTATCTCTAATATCAAAAGATTTTATATATTAGAGATAGGGGGAGAAAATGTGATTAAAATGTGATTTATAGACTCAGGCACTCATGGTTACGATCAAATACCCACAACATCTTTCATTCACGACGTTATTGGTGTCAAAAGGGTGGTTAGGTTTAAGTCCTATGATCCAACCAGAACAGGAGGGATCTTCCTAGGGACAATCCAATAGATTATTATAAGTCCTTAGGAAAGATGGAGTAGAATGTGAACGTAGCTGAATGCCGACTAAGTACTGATGCTAGCACTGGAACAATCACAACAAGTGCACAAATCGAGTCTAGAGCCAAGAGATCAATCAAATCTCGATAGGACACACGGATGAAGATCAAGAGAGTCCTACACTATATCCTTGCGATATTGCTAGAACACTCAGAGTGATACTACCTAGTATTCACAATGATGAGTGGAAATCCTTCCAGTGTTAACATCAAACAGCACTGCGGTAGGTCATGTGTAAGATTCTTTATGAATTAAACATATGTAAAACTGAAAAGCAACAGTGGTTTGATTCTGAATTGATTCAAACTCGTTTCAGGTTTCTACGCAATATCTTTATGGTCTTGCCAGAACATTCAGAGTGATATTCATTAATACTCACAGTGACGAATGGAAATCCTTCTAGCGTCAACATCAAACAGCGCTACGGTAGGTAATTTGCGAGATTCTTATGAATCAAGCTTGTGTCAACTGGAAAGCAACAATGGTAAGATTCTTAATGAATCAAACTTGTTCCAGGAATTCGAATTGACGACTTTAATCAAGCGGATATTTATCCAATTGATTCACTCTTTATGTTGGCAGTCTTGCTTTGAGACGGTTGAGTAAAGAGAACGCTAGTATAGCCACGAAACCCTGTCAAGGAGATTTTTAATTAAATCTACCTAATCACAGGTACGATATTTAATATCGTGTAACGGTCTTCACCGACCGAAGGTAAAACGCTACCGATTAAGGACGAATGTCAAAGCCATTCAGTCCGTGTCTATGTTTTGTCTCAAGAAGGTGACGTTACGGTGTACTCAGCAAAGTCGAGGATTCAAAACCACATACTCATGCCCAAAGACATACAACAATCAAGAAAGTTAAAGACTTCCGCAACTCTGATCATCAAAATCTTATTTAACAATTAACTATTCAAAGGAGATTGTTAGCAAGCTTTCAAGATTGTCCAAAGTATAAGCATGTGGATAAAGACACAAGATCGCAAGATGGCAAAGACTAGTCATGGATAATTTGAAGAACTCAAGATAAAAGACAAAGTCGAAAGACAACGACAAAGGCTCAAAGATCATAGCATGA
This sequence comes from Glebionis coronaria, assembly GCA_025667525.1. Lineage (NCBI taxonomy): Eukaryota > Viridiplantae > Streptophyta > Magnoliopsida > Asterales > Asteraceae > Glebionis > Glebionis coronaria. The sequence continues at coordinate 246,019,122 of CM046876.1, forward strand.
AGGAAAAACACTACTATTACACGTTCAAGACTCATTTATGACGAAATTCATAAATCTCCATTGGACTCCAAATATCAAAGAGGAATGACCTCACATTGGGGGAGATTGTTAGCCTCAAAATATTGAGTCAAACAAGAATGTCCGGTCATAGGTTTATATTGTAATATTTATTAGAACGTTGTAATAGTTAGTTAAAATAGTCGTGACATTACGGGCTTGATGGTTAGCTTAAAAGGCTTCTTTCAAGGTACTAAGCATTTATTCAAGCCCGACCTAAAACAATATAGTCCATTAGAGAGCCCGCATGTGGGTGGACTATATAAGTACCCTCCTAGCATGTTAGGAGGGTGGATGTTCATTATTTCTTAATCTAATTTCCCAAGTTAATCATCTCTCTCTTTCTCTACTTTTTTCTCACTACTTTCTCTCTCTAAAATCCATCTATTTTCTATCTTTAATTCTTGACTAATCATATAACCAACTATGTTGAAGTGAATAAATTAGGGAACAACAATATGGCTCAGACGGCTACACATGCTTTCATATGGACTAGATACCTTCATATGGAGCAGACGACTACACATGTCTTCATATGGCCCAGACGGCTACACATGCTTTCATATGGACTAGACACCTTCATATGGAGCAAACGGATACACACGTCTTTATTCGGACCAAACATCTACACATGGAGCAAAGTCGGGAGCAACGCCCAGAGAATAGAGCATCGTCTCCATCGGAGGAAGGACGATAACGCATGACATACATAGTACGATGATGTACGAATGGTACAGACGCATGGACCACGACTAGTACTAGAGGATGAGGACAACCTTGACCCCGAAAGACATGTCTGGTGCCACTAGCTATTCAGGCGTTGTTCCTACAAGACAACTTTGCCTCCACAATTTATGTGTTTTGAAGTCACCTCCACGTAGTATATAAAGACCTGTTCACTCATGAACAAAAGATAAGTTTACATACACACTTCATTACTTACTCTCTCTATCTCTCTCTCTGTCTATAACATTCATTCACTTGAACCATATACTTACTTTCAAACCGAAGTTTGGTTTACTTTCAAACGAAAGGCTAGACTAGGATACTCTGAAGAAGTAAGTTAGGGCTTCAAATGAAGGAGTAGACGGAGAATACCGAAGAATCGGGGCTAAAGAAGCTTCTCCGAAAACTTGAAAGAAATTTAGAAGTATCTGACTTGAAATGATTTGGCTGAAAAAAGGAAAGGAAAAAAAGAAGGGTAATAAGTGTGAAAACACTTATCCTTTTACCACTTATTTCCAATAATAACAAGACCAAAACGTGTATTTTTTGTCGTAAAAGTTGGAATTATGCGTGGTTTGTGTTTTTATTGTGTTTTAGGACCAAAAGATGCAAAAGGAAGAAACATGGGCTATCACGGGCTTTTATCAAAGAAAAACACTAAAGACGAAGTCGAAAGATCGAGAATGCAAAAAGAACGGAAGTCCAAGGCCAATTCTGAAGATTTATCGAAGAAAAAGTCTAAAGACGAAAGTTTAATAAAGTCGAAGAACTCAATTCTAATTATAGAAGACAATTATAAGACAAGTTCATTTGCCATTCGACTAATCCCGAGACAAAGTCGAGAAAGACGCGTTATTTAAAAGACGTGAAGAAAAAGAAAGAAAGAGAGAATAAACAAATACCATCACCTCCCACTCCTATAAATACTCCCTTCATATCATTTTTGAAGGAGTTAGTTAATTTTTAGTTTTTTCATTATTAGTTTTTAAGTTTTTAAGCACTTTCTCTCCCTAGTTTCTCTCTCTAGTTTTATATTAAGTTTTGTACTTTTGAATCTTAATCTTTTAATTCAAGCAATCTTTTGATAATTTCTCATTCTTCCTTTCTTAATAATCTATGGTTTGATTTAATAAACATGTAGTGGTTGTGATTTGGTTGATTTTTGTGTTGGCTAATTGAAAATAAGTTGATTTAATAAGTTTAAGTTTTTGATAAAAAAATGATTTTTGATTTCTAGCTTATTAAGGTTTTAAAAGTTTTTAAATTCTAGCTTAATCATCTTTTTCTAAAAATCTTTTGGTTTAGCTTTTGGCAAAGTGCTTATTGGGATTTGGCTTATTTACTTATTGTTCAAATTTCGGAATCTTCAAAACCCTCCTTTTCCGGATAAGGAAATAAATTCCTTATTCCGGATAAGGGTGTTAGTAGCTACATATTGCGGATAACAACATCAAGCCGATATTCCGGATAAGGGTTTAAACCCCTTTTTCCGGATAAGTACTTTGGTTAATTTTTCCGGATAAGCTCCCACACCACGTATTGCGGATAAGCTTCATTTGCTAGTTATTCCGGATAAGGAGAATAACTCCTTATTCCGGATAAGAGTTCTACATTGTTTTCCGGATAACAAGTTTTTCCGGATAAGAATCTTCACAACGTTTTGCGGATAACCGATTCCGGATAAGAGCCAAGTTACATTTTCCGGATAAGGAACACAATTTGTTTTGCGGATAACAAGCACAAGTTTATTTTTCCGGATAAGGGTTGTTTTGTTTTTCCGGATAAGGAGTTTGAGAGTGTTTTGCGGATAACAAGTTTTTGTCACTTTCCGGATAAAGGATCCCGGATAAGCAGTTTAAACGGATTCCGGGTAAAAGTTTTACACATTCCGGATAAGAGTAGAGGGTTGTGTTCCGGATAAGAAGGGCAAGCTGGATTGCGGATAAGAGTATATTATTGTTTTCCGAATAAGGTAGTATTTTGTTTTGCGGATAAGAGAACTTAGGCACATTCCGGATTAGAAGATTTTCTAGTTCGTTCCATTTTCGTCTTCAAGTTTTATCATTTCTTGCAAAGTAAGGTTCGTTTATTCTAATTTAATTTTGTTTTATCACTTAATAATTTTATCGTTTAATCATAGATAACCAAAACTCCCCCTTTTAGTGACCAAGAACAACAATTCCACTTCAAACCGTAATCAATTCGAAAAGATATCGAGACCGAAACAACGACACGTATAAGTGGGCACGAGCAACACGACAAAAGATCTTGCAACCACTGTTTTATTAACACACCAAAAATATGTTATTAAAATGGCGCCGCTGCCGGCTCTTTTCGTAAGGATCAACGGTTTTTTGTGAGAAAAATTGGATTTTGGGATCCGTTCTTTCGAGAACGTTATTTTCTTGCATTAAAAATTTTCAAAAACCCATAAAAATATAAACTTTTCAAAAATACAAAAACATTAAAAAAACCTATAAAAACCAAAAATATTTTCTCTTGTATTTTCTTTTTAGTGTATGCGTACTCGATCAACGTCTTATCCCGAGCCCGAGACTCTCGATAATTTAGACATGGCCGGCGTACACAACAATAATAATCCACCCCACCCCAACATGAATAATCTACCCCAACCCGACTTACGAACCATGGAGGAGCTATGCCAACCTACGATGAATGGACGTGGAGGCCCGATTGCGCCGATGCAAATCACGGCTCAGGAGTTTTCGTTGAAACATCACATGATCCAACAAGTGCAAACTAATCTATTTCGCGGATTGCCGGATGATGATGCCAACAAGCACCTCGACAAATTCATTACCATTACCCAAAGCATGAAGATGCCCGGTGTTTCTATGGATGTCCTTCGTCTTCAACTTTTTCCACACACGCTTTCCCACCATGCCGAAAAATGGTTTGACCGTCTCCCAAAGAATTCTATTCATACTTGGGACGACATGACTCAACGATTTTTGTCGCGCTACTTTCCACCATCCATGGTCACGAGCATTCGTAACCAAATTAGTGGATTCATGCAAGACAATGATGAATCGCTCTTCGATGCTTGGGAACGCTACAATAATTTGATCGACTGTTGTCCAAATCATAACATGCTCCCTGTCACTCTCATTGATACTTTCTACAATGGTCTCACTTTTCGTGATCGTGACACGATCAACGCCGCCGCCGGTGGTACTTTTATGAAAAGGAGACCGGAGGAGTGTCGAGAGTTGATTGAAAACATGACTACTCACCACAAGAATTGGGATTCATCCGCATCCTCAAGATCTAATCCGAGAGTCAATGTTTCATCTACTTCTTCCACCACCGACATGTCCGCCATGGAACGAGCCATTATCGAAATGAGCAAAAATATGCAAATTTTGGCTACTAACCATACTCAACAAGCTAAAGTCGTTGCTAATTCTTGTGAAACATGTGGTGGTCCTCACTCCTACATTGATTGTCCTTCTACTCAAGGCAATTTTTGTGAAAACGTTAACGCGGCATACGGTACTTATCCCACGGGAGGCTATCAAGCTCGTCCTCAAGGAGACCGTAACTTGCTAAGTTATCGTTCAAACAACTATCTTTCACCACCCGGTTTTACTCCTCAAAACCAAAACTAACAACAAAGCTATAACCGAAATAACCAAAGCCAACCTCGTGCTAACAATCAATATCAATCCCAAAGAAACCCATACCCACCTCAAGGAAATTCTCAAGCTTACCAAGCTCCACCTCTCAATCAACCAACGACGTTGAATCAAGACATCGAGACGTTCATGAGGACTAATAGAGAGATGGTGACGAATCTTCAGAGTCAATTCATCAACTTGAAGGGAGACATGGCGAAACAAGGGAGCGATATTCGAGCCGAGCTAAGGAATGACATGGCGAAACAAAGCAATGATATTCGCGCAGACATGAGAGACTCTTTCAGCACTCAAGCGGATAATATACGTGATATGATAGGTTCGCTTTTCCAAGGTAATCAACCCTCTTCTTCGGGTACTCTTCCGAGTAACACCGTTGCTAATCCACGAGGAGAGATGAAAGCAATCACCACTCGTAGTGGAAAAGGTTATACAGAACCCGAGCTTCCTACACCTTCACCCGTGATTGTGAACAAGGAAAAAGAACAACTTTCTTCACCTCCTTTACCTTCTTACCCCATTCCCCCACCACCCGCGGTTGTGAGTGATCCTAATCCTCTAAGGCCTTCCTCTTCGTCCGACATACCTTATCCTTCAAGGTTGAGGAAAGAGAAGCAAAAGATCAAGGATGATATTCAAGTTTCAAACTTTCTCAAAATGTTTAAACAATTGAATTTCAACATCTCCTTCGCTGAGGCTCTCGCTCACATGCCTAATAAGCGAAGATGTTTAAAGATCTTCTTAGTGACAAGGAAAAGCTTCTTGATATTGCTAATACCCAACTTAACGAGAATTGCTCCATGGTTCTCTTAAGGAAATTGCCCACCAAACTTGGTGATCCGGGTCGCTTCTTGATTCCTTGCAACTTCCCGGGAGTAGAGAATTGCATGGCCCTAGCCAATCTAGGTACTAGTATAAACTTAATGCCTTTAAGTGTTTGGAAGCAATTATCTCTCCCCGAGCTGGTCCCCACTAAAATGACTTTGGAATTAGCTAACCGTACGGTTGCTTATCCAGTGGGGATAGTCGAAGACGTCTTCGTTGGCGTTGACAAATTCACCTTCCCGGCTGATTTTGTTGTCGTTGACTACGAGATGGATCCTCGTGTTCCATTAATCGTTGGACGTCCCTTCTTGAGGACCGGTCGCACTCTCATTGATGTAGCCGCAGGTGAAATAATCATGAGAGTTGGTGACGATAAAATTGTCTTCAACATGGGTAAGATTTCTAAACAATCTTATTCATATGAGAGTGTTAATTCTATTGATGTTCTCGATGAGGCTTGTGAAGAACACTTTCATGATGCTTGCAAAAGTAATCTTTTCTTCTCTACCCAATGTTGAGACCGTTGCCTCAATCGCTCCGTCATTGACTCCTTTTGGAGAAAGTGATTTTCTTTTGGATGATTTTGAAGCTAGCTTGGGTACACTTGATCTTAAGTATGATGATTCTCCCACCGATTGGGAAGAAGACATTCGTATAATTGAGAAACTTCTCAATGAAGACCCTTTCTCTCCTCCTTCTTCTAAAGATGTGACTAATGATGATCCATCATTAGTTACACCATCTATTGAGGATCCTCCTACTCTTGAGCTTAAGGACTTACCTCCTCATCTCGAATATGTTTTCTTAGAAGGCATTGATCAACTTCCTGTTATCATTGCTAAAGACTTAAAAGCCGATGAGAAAACTCGTCTCATTGAAGTTCTCAAGAAACATAAAAGAGCTATTGCTTGGAAAATCTCCGATATTCGTGGAATTGATCCTCACTTTTGCACACATAAAATTCTCATGGAGGACGACTTTAAACCCACCATTCAAAGCCAACGAAGGGTGAATCCTAAAATCCATGACGTTATCAAAAAAGAGGTTATCAAACTTCTTGATGCGGGCATGATTTACCCTATCTCGGATTCACCATGGGTTAGTCCAGTCCATTGTGTGCCTAAGAAAGGCGGAATCACCGTTGTGCCCAATCAAAACAACGAGTTGATTCCTACACGTCTCGTTACTGGGTGGAGAGTTTGTATAGACTATCGCAAACTCAATGATGCCACGAGAAAGGATCATTTTCCTCTTCCTTTTATGGACCAAATGCTTGAACGTTTAGTGGGCAATGAATATTACTGCTTTCTAGATGGTTTCTCGGGTTATTTCCAAATACCCATCGATCCCCAAGATCAAGAGAAGACAACATTCACTTGTCCCTATGGTACATTTGCTTACAAAATAATGCCTTTTGGCTTATGCAATGCCCCCGGGACTTTCCTAAGGTGCATGTTGGCTATTTTCCATGACATGGTTGAGCAAACCATGGAAGTCTTCATGGATGATTTCTCGGTCTTTGGGGATTCATTCTCTTCTTGCCTTGCCAATTTAGAACGTATGCTTAAGCGGTGCGAAGACACTCGCCTTGTTCTAAATTGGGAAAAATGCCATTTTATGGTAAAAGAAGGCATTGTGCTAGGACAAAAAATCTCAAAAGCCGGTCCTGAAGTGGATCGTGCTAAAGTGGATGTCATAGCCAAATTACCTCCACCTTCAACCGTGAAGGGTGTGAGAAGTTTCCTTGGTCATGCGGGCTTCTATCGTCGATTTATCAAAGATTTTTCTAAAATCGCTCGCCGGATGACCCACCTCTTGGAAAAAGATACTCCTTTTATCTTTTCCAAAGAGTGTATTGAATCATTCAACCTTTTTAAGGATAAGCTCACTAAGGCACCGGTCTTGGTCACCCCTAATTGGGAGCTACCTTTCGAGTTGATGTGTGATGCTAGCGATTTTGCCATTGGAGCGGTTTTGGGCCAAAGAGTGAATAAACACTTCCAACCAATCCATTATGCTAGCAAGACAATGACGGGGGCTCAATTGCATTATACGACAACCGAAAAAGAGCTTTTAGCTGTTGTCTATGCTTTTGAAAAATTTCGCCCCTATCTTGTTTTATCCACCACCATTGTATACACGGACCATTCCGCGTTGAAGTACTTGATGACTAAGCACGACTCTAAGCCAAGACTTCTTCGCTGGTTTTTACTCCTTCAAGAATTTAAAATTGAAATTCGTGACAAGAAGGGAGCCGAAAACCTAGCCGCGGATCATCTAAGTAGACTTGAGGATCCATATCAAGGGGATAATCCGAACAAAGACATCAATGACTCTTTTCCCCTTGAGACCTTAATGTCTATCAATTCCAATCTTGATGACATCCCGTGGTTTGCGGACATTGCAAACTACTTAGCGGGTGGTGTTCTCATCAAAGGGTTAACATACCAACAAAAGAAAAATTTCTTGAATGATGTTAAGACTTACTTTTGGGATGACCCTTTTCTCTTCAAACAATGCGCTGATTTGATTATTCGCCGATGTGTTGACGGACCGGCAGCTTTAGACATTCTCGAGGCTTGCCACAAAGGACCCACCGGTGGTCACTTTGGTCCCAACTATACCGCGAAGAAAGTGTTTGACTCTGGATTTTATTGGCCCACCATTTATCGTGATGCTCACGAGATGGTTAAACATTGTGATGCTTGCCAACGACAAGGCAAGATCACACATAAAGATGAGATGCCTTAAAATTTCATACAAGAATGTGAAATCTTTGATGTATGGGGCATCGACTTTATGGGGCCATTCCCTTCTTCTAAAGGAAACAAGTACATCCTTGTAGCCGTTGACTACGTTTCTAAATGGGTTGAAGCTAAGGCTCTCCCTACGAACGATGCGAGGGTGGTTGTGAACTTTTTGAAGCAACTTTTTGCTCGATTTGGTGTTCCTCGTGCTATAATCAGTGACCGCGGGACTCATTTTTGCAATGACCAATTCGCAAGAGTCATGACTAAGTACGGTGTCAATCACCGTCTTTCCACCGCTTATCATCCCCAAACTAATGGGCAAGCCGAGATATCCAACCGTGGATTGAAGCGAATTTTGGAACGTACTGTGGGAGAGCATCGTGCCTCATGGGCCGATAAACTTGATGATGCTCTGTAGGCTTTCCGTACCGCCTACAAGACACCGATTGGTTGTACACCTTATCGTCTTGTGTACGGGAAAGCATGCCACCTCCCTATCGAGCTGGAACATAAGGCATACTGGGCCTTGAAGTGGGCTAACTTCGACATCAACAAAGCCGGTGATCTTCGCAAGATTCAACTCAACGAGCTAAATGAACTGAGGAATGAAGTTTACGAGAACTCATTGATCTACAAGGAGAAGACCAAGATCATCCACGATGCTAGAATTAAGAACCGAGAGTTCCACGTTGGTGATCAAGTCTTACTTTTTAACTCTCGGTTGAAGATCTTCTCGGGCAAGTTGAAGAGCCGCTGGTCTGGTCCATTCACCATCGCCAAAGTCTTTCCCTATGGCACCATTGAGCTTTCTCAGCCAAATGGGCCCAATTTTAAGGTGAATGGCCAGCGTTTGAAGTTGTACTTTGGAGAGGACATATCTAATGAGATTCCATCCCTCTCCACCTTTCCTTTGAATTAATTCGGGACCGAGTCAGGCTCGTGACTCGGTGAACAAAAACAAGCGCTCCTCGGGAGGCAACCCGTGTATCTACCCTTTCCCGTTTTTACCCTAAGTGTAGGGGGACCTTGTAGGTGTTTGTTGCTTTGTTTCTTATGATGTGCATGGATTCGAACTTTCAATGAAGCACTTTTGATGACTTTTGATGACCCGTGATCCCGTGTACCCGTCTTCCCGGTTCTTTCCTAAACTATATGATTCACATTGAATTCACTTTAGTTGTCCTCTCCTTAACGAGATGTAAACAAAGTGCACAATGTCATAAGTGTAGGGGAATTTACTCCCACATGCTCAAACATTGAGGACAATGTTTGTCCTCATTTTAACCGGAAAATTGATTTTTCGACATTTTTCAAAATTTTTAATCTATTTTGGCCTATTTGTATAGTAGTATTTTCCTTTGTTATCGTTATTTACTTTCTTTGCTAAAATAAAAGTTTAATAAAGTGGTTTTAAATTTTTCTAAGTCGTGAATATTTTGACTCAACCCGAGTTTACTTATCCAAGTTTACTCTAGCTAGTATCCTTAACGTGTTTAAGTCAAGTTTTGCTAGGCTTTTATATAGGGAACTTTAAAACGCGAAAGTCTTAACTCTCATGGGTTAAGAACAAGAACTTTTCGCAAGTTCCTATAATTGATCCTAGAGAGTTGTTTATCAAGGGAACTTTAAAATGCGATTTCTAAACTTGAAAAAGTCTAAGAATTTGCAAGATCCTATAGATAACTCGAAAACCCAAAACTTTGATTTAGTTGGCTAAGCATCCACGAGTCTCATTCCTTGAGATTTTAAATTGTAGAGAACGAGAGATGATAAAGTCAACTATAAGTTTGGTATTCTTTCGTGAATTAATGTGAGTTGATTATAAGCTTTTTCTCCCATCGCTTGTTAATAAATATATTTGCAATAAATAAGGTTGTACGATTTGAAAAGTTACTTAGCTTCTAGCACAAGATCGTTTAAAAGTTGCTCGGTACTAAGTAGAGTTCATAGCCAAGGCATAACTAATGAAACGGGACGCGAAGATTGGCGAGTCCGAAAAGGCCCTAACAAGGCATGAGGGCTCCATTTTGTTGCTAAAGATCCAAGATGATGTGAAGTATCATTATTCCAAAATCAATATGAAGGATCAAGACACACGACGAAAAACAAGTACTCCCCAAAAGATCATGGAGAAGTCTATCCGAAAAGACCCTAGCAAGGTATGAGGATAAATAGATCCAAGTCCTTAAAGGAGGCGGATCGTTGTATATCAAAGTCCAAAATAAAGATTGGAGAAAAATAAAGAAGTCGTGGTCCAAATATGAAGAATCTCTCAAAACTTCAAGTGAAGAAATTCCTATTATGAAGAGAAGACCATAATTTCAAGAACGTCTCTCAAAGATTTGAAGTATGAAGTCGCTGCCAAATAACGGTCCGAGAAAGGTCTCAAATCGTGAAGCGAGTTATGCCAAGATATGAACTTTATGAGGTCCCGAGAAGCAGTTTTAAAAGATTTTGTCCTTTAGCTAACTATTGATTTAATCATCCCACTTTATTTTCAGCCTAAATAACTATCGAAATAAGTCCAACAATGCATCCTCGTGATCATTTAAGACATTATTAAAATATAAGAGATACACCTAGGAATAAGGGAGTCTAAGTGAATAATTGGGCCACATGAGTTCGTGTTAGTTTGCTAACTTATAATAACAATGATCTCATTTTTAAGCTTGGTATGGGGAACGTGAAACTTGAGAATGATGAACATTCATGACAACCTAAAACCCCAATGTAAGTCTTTGATTTCTTACTTATTTTGTTCTTTTTAGTTTTCTTAATGTTTAGTATTTAATAAAGGCCAAGGTGGGTTATTTATGATAAAAAATGTAACCGTGCTTTGAAATTAGTGTATTGCATGAGGACATTGCAATGGTCAAGTGTAGGGGATTTAATAAGTGTGAAAACACTTATCCTTTTACCACTTATTTCCAATAATAACAAGACCAAAACGTGTATTTTATGTCGTAAAAGTCGGAATTATGCGTGGTTTGTGTTTTTATTGTGTTTTAGGACCAAAAGATGCAAAAGGAAGAAAACATGGGCTATCACGGGCTTTTATCGAAGAAAACGACTAAAGACGAAGGCGAAAGATCGAGAATGCAAAAAGAACGGAAGTCCAACGCCAATTCTGAAGAGTTATCGAAGAAAAAGTCTAAAGACGGAAGTTTAATAAAGTCGAAGAACTCAAGTCTAATTATAAAAGACAATTATAAGACAAGTTCATTTGCCATTCGACTAATCCCGAGACAAAGTCGAGAAAGACGCGTTATTTAAAAGACGTGAAGAAAAAGAAAGAAAGAGAGAAGAAACAAATACCATCACCTCCCACTCCTATAAATACCCCCTTCATATCATTTTTGAAGGAGTTAGTTAATTTTTAGTTTTTTCATTATTAGTTTTTAAGTTTTTAAGCCCTTTCTCTCCCTAGTTTCTCTCTCTAGTTTTATATTAAGTTTTGTACTTTTGAATCTTAATCTTTTAATTCAAGCAATCTTTTGATAATTTCTCATTCTTCCTTTCTTAATAATCTATGGTTTGATTTAATAAACATGTAGTGGTTGTGATTTGGTTGATTTTTGTGTTGGCTAATTGAAAATAAGTTGATTTAATAAGTTTAAGTTTTTGATAAAAAAGTGATTTTTGATTTCTAGCTTATTAAGGTTTTAAAAGTTTTTAAATTCTAGCTTAATCATCTTTTTCTAAAAATCTTTTGGTTTAGCTTTTGGCAAAGTGCTTATTGGGATTTGGCTTATTTACTTATTGTTCAAATTTCGGAATCTTCAAAACCCTCCTTTTCCGGATAAGGAAATAAATTCCTTATTCCGGATAACGGTGTTAGTAGCTACATATTGCGGATAACAACATCAAGCCGATATTCCGGATAAGGGTTTAAACCCCTTTTTCCGGATAAGTACTTTGGTTAATTTTCCCCGATAAGCTCCCACACCACGTATTGCGGATAAGTTTCATTTGCTAGTTATTCCGGATAAGGAGAATAACTCCTTATTCCGGATAAGAGTTCTACATTGTTTTCCGGATAACAAGTTTTTCCAGATAAGAATCTTCACAACGTTTTGCGGATTACCGATTTCGGATAAGAGCCAAGTTACATTTTCCGGATAAGGAACACAATTTGTTTTGCGGATAACAAGCACAAGTTTATTTTTCCGGATAAGGGTTGTTTTGTTTTTCCGGATAAGGAGTTTGAGAGTGTTTTGCGGATAACAAGTTTTTGTCACTTTCCGGATAAAGGATCCCGGATAAGCAGTTTAAACGGATTCCGGGTAAAAGTGTTACACATTCCGGATAAGAGTAGAGGGTTGTTTTCCGGATAAGAAGGGCAAGCTGGATTGCGGATAAGAGTATGTTATTGTTTTCCGAATAAGGTAGTATTTTGTTTTGCGGATAAGAAAATTTAGGCACATTCCGGATTAGAAGATTTTCTAGTTCGTTCCATTTTCGTCTTCAAGTTTTATCATTTCTTGCAAAGTAAGGTTCGTTTATTCTAATTTAATTTTGTTTTATCACTTAATAATTTTATCGTTTAATCATAGATAACCAAAACTCCCCCCTTTTAGTGACCAAGAACAACAATTCTACTTCAAACCGTAATCAATTCAAAAAGATACCGAGACCGAAACAATAACAAGTATAAGTGGGTACGAACAACACGACAAAAGATCTCGCGACCACTATTATATCCTTAATAAAAGGGGGGAATCACGTTCCCCAATGAACAGTTCCCCCCTCACACCCCATTAATATTTTAATCCTCCCTCTCACAAACACACAACAAACACACATCTATCCTTCCCCTCCCACTGTAGATCTGATTAAAAAAGGATATTTCACCCACGTTGTCCAATTGTTTCCCTTAAAACATGATGGTAGCCGTTGATTTGCAAAGTAACAGGTTACGGGGTTAAGAATGGGCCTCATCCGTTGATTTGTGTTTGACCGTTTTCCGTTGAGGGTTGGTGGTGCACAAAAAAGGACCTCGCGGTTGAGATTGAAAGATAAAAACGGGGTTTTCATCATTTTCTAGGGATCACGCTCTCTAGAAACATCTTTCTCTCATCATTTCAAGGTTTCTCATCTGTCATCGTTCCTCTCACCTAATCTCTCTCTCACTAAAAATTATAAACTTCATAGCAGATTAACTTGATTAGTTGATTGTGTTTGTGTCTGTCATGATAGGTATGTTTATTTATTTCTTACCGTTTTATTAACCCAATTTAGGGGTTTTCATGGGGTTTTCATCAGATGATACATTCTACTGAGACAATTTAGGGGTTTTCATCAGACGTATAATCTTTTTGTGAATGTATCATCTTTTTGTTATATGTGTTAATGAAAACCCTTAAATTATAAAGTTAATAATTTAAGGGTTTTCATCCTTAGGTTTGATTGGAGTGGTTGTCATCTCTCTCTTTCATCCTTTTATTGAGTTTATAATTTAGGTTGTGAGAGAGAGACAATTATATATGCCTCTCACATAGTGCGGTTTGCTGTTCCTATGGTTTCGAGATTTTCCCTTTGTATCAGTAGAATGTATCATCTTTTTGGCATATGTGTATGCACTAGCTTTCTTCGATGTCGCCGGCCCCTTTCGTTGCCTCCAATCATGGTGCGTGGCGTTGGTGGCCGGCTGGTGCCGTTGTTGAGCATAGTTTGACGCCTTACAAACGACAATCATATTGCATTTGTGCAACACTATTGATCATGCTTCTTGAAAACGGGCCGTATCTTGGCGGGGCATCACCACGACCATGGTGTTTGCAGCCGTGTCGGCTCGGGTACTCTTTACCCATATTATCACTCGCGAATGTTTTGGCCCGTGTTCCTGTGGGTTACTGTTTGGGAATGCTGCGATTTAGAAGAGTTTAGATGATGACTTTTCTAATGCTTATATTGTGCTTTTACATGTTCAACTGGAAATTTGATTACGCTTCGCTGGCTGTTTGGGAATGATTAGTTAGCGGAAAAACTACTCTTGGGTATTCAGGTTTTCTGATCTCATGATGTTTGAGAATTACAAGCGGTGATGATATTGCATAAGTGCATTGCTATTGATCATGGTTAGGGTAAACGACGAGGGTGTGACTGGTATATGCTCTGTTTGCATGTGAATTATAGGCGATGATGATATTGCGTTTATGAAATTACTAATGATCATGGTGAGTGAAAACGACCCGTGTCTTGGCGGGGCAGCACCACCATCATGGTGTTTGCAGCCATCGCGGGTCGGTTCCTCTTTTATTCGTGTCAGCAGTTGTGAATCTGAGCCTATATATATTGTATTTTCATACGGGTCAAGTTGTTAATAGCAGTGTTACCGGGTCAAGAACAATGAAATTGGCCCGTGGCTTGGCGCTGCACCATGTGTTACTATTTGCAGCCACGATGGGTGCAAAATACAAGGAACAGAAGGTACCCGATCAAAACTATTGGTTTTTGAGGTGCGTGTTTCTAATTTATATTCATAGGATAGTCAGATGTTATAAATGGTGTCCAAGGTTAAATAACCTATCTTTTTAGCTAATTCCACTATACAAAAAAAACTCGCTAAATATGTTGCTGATTATAAACTTACAGTGGGAGGGGAACGATAGATGTGTGTTTGTGAGAAGGATGATTAAAATACTAATGGTGTGAGGGGCAACTGTTCATTGGGGAACGTGTTTCCCCCCTTTTCTTAAAGATATCATATCATTTTTACATACATGTGTATGCTCTGCTTGCATCGTGACGAGGGTGTGACTGGTATATGCTCTGATTGCATGTGAATTATAGGCGATGATGATATTGCATATATGAAATTACTTATGACAATGGTGAGTGAAACCGACCCGTATCTTGGCGGGGCAGTACCACCATCATGGTGTTTGCAGCCATGGCGGGTCGGTTCCTCTTTTATTCGTGTTAGCACTCGCGAATCTGAGCCTATATATACTGTATTTTCATACCGGTCCTGGTGTTAAAAGCAGTGTTACCGGGTCAGGATCAATGACATTGGCCCGTGGCTTGGCGCCGCAGCATGTGTTATTGTTTGCCGCCATGGCGGGTGCAAAATACAAGGAAGAGAAGGTGACCGATCAAAACTATTGGTTTTTTAGGTGCGTGTTTCTAATTTATATTCAAAGGATAGTCAGATGTTATAGATGGTGTCCAAGACACGGTATTGTTAAGTGGATTTTGCATTATGTTAATATCTTCAAAACCCCGGTTAAAAAAACTAATGATATAGAGGTATTTAAACCCACTATTACAGGGTGTGATGCTTTTATTGTCGTGCCGATTAGTCGTTCAGGGAGTGATGATCCTGAACGGGCCACGTTGATTTACTGGTACAGCAGCCTTAAATGAGCTTTCTTATGGGCTATGATGAGTATAGGTGCTTTCGATCGAGTTAGGATCGGTCGTATCTTGGCGGGGCAACTTAAGAGTGTTGCAGCCATGGCGTCCGCATCCTCTCGGTTCAATTCTTGCCATATCTGAGCCTCCTACAAAATCAAAATTAATGTTTTACGTTGTTGCACTATTGAGAGAAGGAGCGGATGCACATGCTCTGTATTTTATCAGTTTCTAATTTGAGGTACAACTTCCGACCAGTGGTTTCCATAAACTATGTTTCTAACATTAAACATCTGCTCTCTTTTTTTCAATTTTTTCCAATATTACTAAAATTGCTTACTAAGAATGCTTATATTGTATGCAGTTGAGCTGCTAGCATCGTTAGTACTATCAGCCTTACAGAGGTGTAGGCTATGGGGATGAGTAGAAATCGTATTAGCCGCATCTAGAAGATGTACGCAAGCTATATGTTAGGTAAGTCCTTTTAGCAAAATATGGTATAAGCGTCTTCCGATAAAAATCTCCCAAAATGCTATATGTTAAAGAAACTGAATTTCTTTTGATACTTTTCAGGAAGTGAAAAAGGATGTGGAAAGCTTAGTATCCGAAGGACAAACATTTGATATTTATGTTGATCAGACTGTCAGGTTGATGTTTTGTAAGAATTTCTAGCGGCCATTAATCAAACAAAGTGTTTCACGGGTGCTTCGGAGTCCTATGTTAAGAAAAACGCCCGCCCTTCGCGCCGCAGCGAAGCGCGGGCAAAAATCCTAGTTTTATTAACACACCAAAAATATGTTATTAAAGGGTTAAAGAGGGTTTGGTCTTGTCAAACATACACCCAGACCACTTTGAAAGCAAAAAGCAACGTCGTCTTGTTTGTAAAGAAATCGCCGCAAACATTTTGAGAAGAAGCCGAACCCATCTATCTCTCTTCTCCTGGTTTGCCGCCTATTTCTTTTTAACTTGTTTTGTTTTTAGTGTATGCTTGATGATGATATTCCCCATTGACAACCTACTTTTTGTTTTTGTGTGTTTAATTTATCATCTTTATTGTGGCTGAATCGATTGGATTCAATTTTAATTGTCCTCGCTCCAAAACAACTGTCTCTTTAGTACTAATGTATTTGCTTACTTTATCCATTAGTAGGTGCGAGTTAAAAAAATGTGCGCACTTGGTTACTTTCACCTCTGAGTAGCAAGTCATATACAATGCTCATATGTTTATAACTCTCGTTGGGTTGCATTTAGTCATCTTATGTCATACTACTTGCCCGTTTGCTGTTCTGTACCTTGGTTTGTTTCATCTAGACTGTGTAATGCGCTTCATTAACATTATATTTCTGAATTAATATACATATATGTTAATCAGGACATACAAGTGTCTTCTTCTCTATTCTCTAGGTAAGTTTTTGTGGTCGTGTTCGCATATGTGCTGTTTAATCACTTTGCCATCATTTTAGAAATTAAATTGGAATATGTCCTTGAGTATAACTTGGTGGATACCCCATTGTAGTTCGCTAGGTCAATAATAATTTTAGGAAGAAAGTCACAGTTTTTTTTCACTTATCATGTTATATGTATCCCTCCCTCTGTATGTTCAAAAGTCAAAACAGTCTCTTTTTTGGGGGGTTAAAAATGATTCCGTTTAGTGCCTTATAATGGTATCTATTTTTCATAATTTTTCACCACTTTTAGCTCAACACTAATCAGAGTCTAATCAGGTATTCATCAACTCTAACACAATATTATTTTCTTTTCTTTAACTTCAAATGATTAATTAGTATTTGATCAACTGTTATTTACCTTTTCCAATAAACAAATTTGCTCATTTTCTTTTCTTTATACATAATCGATCAACTCCTATCATTTTTCTTGATATATTGGCTGTATTTGTGACTTGTGAACCAGAGATTGTGATATTTAGTATTTAATTATTCAAATATTATAGGCTCATAAGTAGATCGGAGTTATATAAACCATGTCCTTTTTGGTCATTTAGTAACATAAGCCAAACCAAACACTTGAGCTTAAAAGCTCATTAGATATGAGTTAATCCAAACACTAAGCATGGGCTAGCTTGTGTTATATAAGCAATAAGCCGCTTATGTAACATAAGCATAAGCCTGACTCATAAGCTTAGCCAAACACCCCCTTAAGGCTAATCTTTGTGGGATAAATAATCACATTGTATGATAGGCTTTAATTTCCTTTAAACTCTACATTCATAGAATCTGGGTTGTTATAAATAAGAAATCAAGAAAAACTTTTCAGTGTGCGAGTTTTGACTGCAAAATGTTTATTTGTTTACTTTATATAAGGGTATTTATCTTTTATTTAAGATTTCCCTGAATAAGAGTTGTTCTGCTCAAAGTACTTAGGTTCTGTCATTCTACTAATTAGGTTTCAACTCCTTTTACTAAAGGCCGGTGAGGATAAGAAAGTAAAGACATGGGAAAAGCTTCGAGAGATAAAAGGGTATCATTGTTGTTTCATGTATTATATCATTTATGTATTTATCCGTGTCCTGTCATAGCTTAAGGAGATAAATTGCTTATAGGATATCTACTACCGCAAAGCAAAAGAAGAAGGCTGGCGTGCAAGAAGTGCATTTAAGCTCCTTCAAATCGATGAGGAGTTCAACATATTTGAAGGTGCAAGTTAACAGAACTCTGGATTTTAATATGTTTTTCTTACGATGCAATTAGCATATGGCGTAGTATGATTAATCTTTTGTGGTATTATTAACTTTCAGGAGTAAAACATGTGGTAGATCTATGCGCTGCACCTGGTAGCTGGAGTCAGGTATGTGATACTTTGATCTACTTTTGATTATATTAGTCTTTAACTGAGATGAAACTTATAAGACATACTTAATTCATGTCAAACTTCCTCCATGTAACCAAGCCATTTAACTTTTTGATTCTCACATAGAGAACTTAAACGCGTATGATTAAGATATATGTGTATTGGAGGTATTCTCTTTCTAATTTACTTCGACCATCATTCAGACTTTAGATTCTAGATTCTACCACTGAATTTCTGATTGCATTGCTTGAACCTCAAGAGTTCTGCTTACAGAACATTCACAGATATAATATGCCTCTTTACAGTAACGCATGCTCTTGAACATACATCTTTCACCAGCTACAAATTCCAAATATACCCATACAAATTCAAATATAAAGATTGAAGGTAACAATAAGTTTAGTTCCACGATTTTCTGAAATTGGCGAATACAGCTTGGCCACATCTCCTAATATGTTATTAGGAGGAAAGGAGTAGGTGTTTGTACCATAGTCACAGGAAATGCTCACCCGCCTGCGTTTTCGTACCGGAACACTCATACCCAAATGTGGTAAGTTCGTGTTCCGGATCGCTAAATTCCGCGTTCCCGAACAGCATGAATCGCCGTACCAAAATCAATTAGTTCAGCATACGAAAAGCCATTGGTTTGGCGTTACCAATATCAATTGGTTCGTCGTACCTGAATGGGTACGCTGATTTGAATTGAATATTGGTCAAATCGAAATATAAAAGATAATGAAAAGTGTTTTAGTGAGATACCGGTACAGCGGGTACTTATAATTTGTAAATTATGTATATAAAACATATTTGCCTATTAAAATGTATCAAATCTAGAAGGTCTGATTAGCATATTTTAACCAAATACTCATGGTGTTTATATCAAGTTTCAACAACAACAACAACATACCCAATCCCGCCGAGGCGAGGTATGGGGGAGGTGAGATGTAGACAGATCCTACCTCTACCTCCGGGGTAAACCCGAAAGTAAAGAGACTGCTTCCGGTGGACCTCCGGCCAAAGTACGTGTGACCATAAACAAACACCTAAACAAGGTTGTAAATATCGCTCGGCGGGGTCTCGGCGGTCGACCACCGCCAAGCGATATATCGTCTTGGCGGCGATATATCGGTTTCTCGGCGGGTACTATAAATTATCATTATTTTATATATTTTATCCTTATTTTATATATTTCTATCATTATTCTATATATTTTTATTATTATTTTATATATTTTTTAAATTTATTTAATATAAATCTGAAATTCTTATATATTTTTATAATTTTATTAATATATTCATTAGTTTTAGTTATATATCTTGTAAAATTTACATTAAAAAAATAAAAAAACAATAAAAAAACAATTAAAATATTAAAAGTCAACGGATTTTTTACCAATATTGACCGATATTGACTGATATTGACCGATATTGGACCAAAACGCCAAGTTGGCCGATATGCTTCATGGCGTGGCGGTGGACCACCGCCAAGCGATATATCACCGATATATCGGCCGCCATAACCGATATTTACAACACCGCCTAAACATGAGAGCAAACAAGCAAACATTCAAAACGCCATGCTTAAACAAACATAAACACACGCATACACCGAGGGAAGCATAAAACATAGCACAAGAGAAACACAAAGAACGCCAGGGAGAAGCACATAATAAAATAAAAAAAATAAATAAAAAAAATGGAAGAAGTAAACGAGCCAGAGCGCTAACTACAGAGGTGAGATGTAGACAGATCCTACCTCTACCTCCGGGGTAAACCCGAAAGTAAAGAGACTGCTTCCGGTGGACCTCCGGCCAAAGTACGTGTGACCATAAACAAACACCTAAACATGAGAGCAAACAAGCAAACATTCAAAACGCCATGCTTAAACAAACATAAACACACGCATACACCGAGGGAAGCATAAAACATAGCACAAGAGAAACACAAAGAACGACAGGGAGAAGCACATAATAAAAAAAAAAAAAAAAAAGGGAAGAAGTAAACGAGCCAGAGCGCTAACTACAGAGGCCACAGAAGGACAAAGTATAGAGCAAGCCAAAAGAGAAGACCAAGCAAAACCACACGCGTAAATAAAAAAAACAAGCCTAATAAAAGTATAAAGAGAGCTATATCTAAGGACAAAGCAAAAGGGGGCTTCTAAGCGCCTAAAAGGAAGCCTAGCCTACGAGAAAGCTAAGGGGGCTATACCTGGTGGCAAAAAACTAGGAAAAAGGGAGCTCCTCAACACTCAAAGGAAAACAAAACGGTCCTAGAAGACAAGAAAAAAAAAACAACAACTAGACCTAGAGCTCGAACACGCTAGACCTAGTCCTATCTCTCCACGCGTTCCTATCAGAGGTCATGTCCTCGGACAAAAGAAGCTCTCTCATGTCCTGCTTAAGTCTATCCTCCCATCTCATCTTTGGTCTACCCCTTCTCCTCGAGCCGTTTACCAACAAAGCTTCAACTCTCCTAACCGGTGCTGATTGAGGTCTCCTCTTGGCATGCCCGAACCACCTCAGCCTTCCTTGTATATTTGCTGGACGCATCTGTATATTTTAAAAGAACGTAGAACATGTCTTTTAAATGTGTATTTAAATTGTTCATGGGCAGAAATCCTTGCTTACATATTTTTTTGCCTATTTTCCTAAGTGATAATGCTTCTCCCGATATTTACATTCCATCTGTTGCTGACGCTCCAAAACTTCTGTTTGTAGGTTTTGAGTCGTAAGCTATATCTCCCAGCAAAGCTTTCAACTGATTCAAAGTGAGTATAATGTTTGTTTGAAGTAACGGGATATTCAAACCTGATTGCTATACCATCCACAGAAACCTATGCTTGATTTAATTGTTTTAATAGCTATTCCTAGTGCCTATAACACATTGTCAACTGTTTGCCGTATGTTGTAATTACTCTTTGTTGTCAAACTAAGTAGATTTTTTATGCCTTATCTTTTGACCCTTGTATAAATCATGCTATAAAATTATTGAATAGTGTGCTCATTAGACTGTGAAGTTGTCTTGAGATTCTTAGGAAAGCTGCATATATAATTAGGCTTCAAAAAATTATGTCTAAATATGAAAATGACATAATTGTAAAATCGACGAGATTTCTTTTCCTTTTGGATTTATGATATACTTATGAAGCTCCCTGGAATACAGTATTTCAGGACAGAAATTATTTAATCTGGCAATATCTCCATGTAGCCTATCAATTTGTTAAATTGGTTGAGTGCATTAGATAGTTCTAAACATACTCAAAGTTTATGAATTTTTTTTCAGTTGCACACCAATCTTAATTTTAGTTTTCTGATACCTTCTTTTATTTTAGTTTGAATGGGATTCTACTGATCCGTAGGTTATCTCATAATCTAAAAAGATCTTCTGTTTATGGTCTTCTGTTTGCAACATGATAGACAAGAGATACATGCTGAAATTTGTATTATAATAATATACAGGGATCAAGATCCTCCACTCATCGTGGCTATTGATTTACAACCCATGGCTCCAATTGAAGGTGTTATCCAAGTTCAAGGAGACATAACCAACGCTCGAACAGCTGAAATGGTGTGTTGCATACTTTTCTTTCTCTTCATTTCGTTGTAAAAAGATAAAATAGAAACATACTAGGCTTGATGAGAAAATATAATAAATGGTATGAATGATTTCATACAATGTATGCTAAATAGTGCTACTTCTTTGTTGGTTTTATGGATATTTCTTTGGTATTTATTTATTCTTACATATATGTAGGTTATTAGGCATTTTGATGGATGCAAGGCTGACCTAGTTGTCTGTGACGGTGCTCCTGATGGTAACATGACTAACATGTCCTTATTTCTCTCAATTTATTATAGTCTATAAGTCTTCTTAATCGCAGTTCTGCTTTCCAATCGCAGTAACCGGTCTTCACGATATGGATGAATTTGTTCAATCACAACTCATACTGGCGGTAATTGTTTATTTAGTTCACCCTTACCGTCATTTATATTACTTTAGCTTTAATCTTACATACTGAACGCCAAGTTCTTTTACTTTGCTTCTTTCTTACTGATAGTATTTTCGTCTCAGGGCTTGACAATTGTAACTCACATACTCAAGAATGGCGGAAAATTTATTGCAAAGATCTTCAGGGGAAAGGATACAAGCCTCCTATATTGTCAGGTTTAAAAACGTCATAGTGACTTCAAACCAACGAGATATAGTTGTTTAAATACATATGCCCTCTGTAACAGTTATCTTATGATCTATACTTGCAGCTGAAACTATTTTTCACAGAAGTAACTCTTGCAAAGCCAAAAAGTAGCAGGAACTCAAGCATAGGTGAGTTCCACCTCCTTTGTCTATTTGGTCATCCCTTTTTATGATGAGAGAAAATGTGTATCATTTGACTTGCTTCCTCTACAGAAATGCAAATACGTTCTATAGTTTTCTAGATTCGCATACATGTGGTTTCATAAAAATATTTATTGAATACTCACTTTCAGTTTTCATTATATAGTTGCTAACTAGATCAGACCCTCGGTAAGCATAATGTTCCCAATGTTGAGCGGTTTGGCGGCACAAAATGTACTACTAGCTCGCTAAGCCACCAAAATTGAAAGCTTTTTAAGGCTTATAACAACGAAATTGTATATGGTTGTATGTATGGGTATCTTATGCTTGTATGTATATGCATATGCCTAGATTTTATACACATCAACTTGCAGTTAGATGTTAAATAATGCAATTATGAGTTGAAGGATGTTTTCACTTGTTATTGAGTAAGTTTGTCTTGTTAAACCTTACAATACCAGCATTCTTACATCCTTCAGAAAGACTTGCATCTTCTGTTGTCGATTTCATGCTCATACCATATAATACTACGATTAGTTTTTCGTTGTCTTTATCGTGTTCTTTTTAACAATAATTGGTATGCAAAAAGAAATTGTAATTGTAATTGTCAAGTCATGAATGAACATTAAATGCTCCAACATGTTTTGGTAAACAGAGGCATTTGCTGTTTGTGAGAATTATTCACCTCCTGAAGGATTCAATGAGAAAGATTTGCATCGCCTCCTTGAGAAAGTTGGAACACCATCCGGTGCAGATGACTTGGGTATCTTATCATACCATCTTCATACTTCATGATATTATAATCCTTATTAATACGTTGTGAAGTTCTCCTTAAAACTGTATCTATTTATGTCTAATGACAGATTGTAGCAGTGGATGGTTAGAAGGGCCGAACAAGGTTTATATACCATTTTTGGCGTGTGGGGACCTTAGTGGTTATGACTCTGACCGTTCATACCCGCTTCCTAAAGCTCCTGATGGTTCCTACAAGATATTGGACCCTGTACAACCTCCAATTGACCCACCTTATAAGAGAGCACTGGAAATGAAGAAAGCTTTAAACCATGGGGTTTAAAATTCTCTTTATTGTTGATTGCACTGCTGCTACTGTTTGCTCATTATTGCCAGCCTGCCTTATGATTGGGTTAACTTTAGTCATCATTTGTGATTGGCAGTGCTAGAAGTTATATTCTTTTTAGTTATGCAATTTTTTCTTGTAGACAGAGCATCCATAATTGGACTTTGTAGACTAATAGGAAGTGGAGTTCATGGCCACGATGTATGCATATTATGGATATGCACTTTACTTGGCAAACTCGGTGGACATGAAGCTTTCTGAAATTCAAATGAATGGTTCGGAGAGAAAATGTATAGACCAAATCCTATTTCAATTTAGAGATGCAGAATTGGACTACTACGCACTTTTCTTCAGTTGTGTAACATTCTCTTTTATTTCAGTGGGATGCATATCATGCATATACTTCTCGAATTTGTTCAATTAAGACAATTGTTAACCTGGTAACAAACTAATTGCTGACTGGGATCCGGTTTATGTAACAATCATTTTACCGGTTTTAGCATGAGTAAGATTTACTTTAAAATTTTAGTTTAATCTACGGGCATAAATGATTTAGCATTGTTTTTTTTCTTCTAATTGTGATAATATACGCACGGAGTTTTTACTATAAGTTATGTGTGGTAATACACTCCCACAACAAAGCGTCAAGCTCTACCATGGGTGGTGGTGTTGGGTATGGTGGTCTATGCTGGTTTATGTGCGTGATTGTGGTATTTTACAATCTTGCTTAGGAAAATAAGACGTAAAAGAGCGGTAAGTATTAAACAAATGATTTAATGAAAATCAAATATTAATGACCCAATGAAAAGTTCGTTTCCAAGGAGGTTTATTGTGTGTGAAAAACTTGTAATATTTTGGATTAATATTGAGAAAGAAAAGATGAGAAAAGAGAATGACGGATACGAGAAAATTATACTACGACGACAAAACGTAAAACTGTAAAAATAGCCAAAATAAAAACTTGCACTAAAAATTTCCAAAAAATTACCAAAAATCCCTAAAAATCCAATTAGGGTTTACAAATGATTAAAACTTTTCCAAACCTTTTATTTAGTTAATATTTAATTTTTTAATACTAATTAAAGCCCTAAAAATCAAATAAATTAATAAAATGCCCAAATAAAGATTTTTCAATTTGTAAAACTACAAAATGACTTAATTAAACTAAAAAGTATTTTTCCAAATTTTTAAAACTATTAAAACTATTTAAAATGATTAAAACCTAAAATTAAATATTAAAATTATATTAAAAATTCAAAAATTATAAAAATTTCTAAAAATTGCAAACTAGTTTATTTTAACCTAAATAATCAGAAAATGAAAGTGAAATTACCAAAATACCCCTATTGGGCCCCCAAATGGGCTAAAAACAAAAACAATCAACTTAATGGCCTTTTTAGCCCAATAAAAATCAAACTTAACCAAATAATCCCAAAATCACCAGAGTGACTCAAAATTCAATTTTAAACAAAAAACTCTAAAGGCCTAAAAGCTGAAAATATGCTTATCACAGCTTAAATAACACACATCTTATTCTTATTGGGCCAATAAGCCCAATAAGCTATAAGCTGATGCCATAAGCTCTAGTTCAACACACATTCTTCTTTTGTAATTATAAAGCAGATTGTAAAAAGAAATTTTGAAAAAAGCTCAACAAAGAAGCCAGAAATAAGCAAACTACTTTTTCACAAAACGACAAAATAGTCGGGTTTGAGTTCTAGATGGTTTCAAAAGCTGATTCTTTTTGCAAAAGCTCAAAAATAGCTTAACTAAGAATAATCAACAAAGAAAACAACAAAAATCCAAGTGAAATAAGCTGTAGAAGCAAATAAGCACATTGAAAAAGCCAAATAAGCTAGTTTTCTAGCAAAACCTTAACCAATTGAGCTGAAACCTTTCAAATGTGATAATAAGCTAAGAAAAATGACACCTATCAAAAAAACTAAGTTGTTGCATGTACCAATAAGCAGGACTGAAAAATAAGCCATATTGAGCTTATTTGACCAAAAGTTAAAGTGCACCAAAGTTTACCAAATTGCACGGACTTGTTTATGAGCTTGTTTTGAGCAACTTCTGTGAAGGAATCAAGGCTGAATCCTTTGAATCAAAGAGGCCAGTTAGCCAAATTGATTTCAGTTTTGGCAAATATTAGCCAATAAGCCAGTTAGCTTATCGGCCTTCAAATAAACAATCCAAGTATCAAACCAAGTTCACAAGCAACAAAATAACAAGTAACAAGAAAATAGATAGTAGGGCAAGCACTAGATAATAAAATGCAAAGCACAATAGAGGTGGTCACTTTGCTGATGCAAATGACCACTTCAGCCAACTTCTATAAGCTATAACTTATCCAATAAGCCACCAAAGTTAACAAGCAGATATAGCACAGATAGCACACCACGAAAACTCTTCCCAAACAAAAATCAGACCCTGAATCCAACAAACAAAGATTTTATGCTTGCTAATATGTTTGACCAATTTCAAACCACTTTTGTCAGATTTTTCCAAAACTTGCAAACTCTTTTTCAATCCTTGTGAGACTTAACCAATGACCAAAACAGGTGACAAATAACTTGTTTAGTGTAGAAAACCCCCAATAACCAAGGGCACAAGGCCACAAGGCCTTTTGATCCCAAAATCCAAACAACCTTGTTTTAGTCCTTTTTCAAACAAACTTTTGATTTCCACAAACAAACTACTGATTTTATGCTTCTAATATCTCAACTAGGTGACAAATAGCAGGTCTAAACAATAAAACTAACCACACAAACACAAGATCTCAAAATCACATGGCAAATAGCATAACAGATTTAAACCAAATAATTTTTTAGGGGAAACATAAAGAAATCAATACCTCTCCCCAATTACTTCCTATGGGGAGTCAGCAATACTCCTTGGACCACTCTCAATAACTAGAGAGTGACCAAGATCCTTGAATAAAGAAGGAGGTCTATTGATGGTTCAAAGTAGAACCAAGACCTTGTATCAATGAATCTTCAACACAAGAGAGCAAACAGCCTATCCAAAGGCTTAAAACCCTTCACAAGCTTAGTGTTATCAAGCTTGAAAGAGCTTAAGGCTTTTGGTTAGGGGTTTATACAAGTAATAACCAAGCAGGGGTATATCAAAACAGCAGGGGTATTAACCACCTTTCAAACACTTCTAAAACTTTTTCGATGAAAATCCAAGCCAACCACTCAAGAACTAAGGTCTTGGGTAGCCAGTGAGTGGATCCAAACACCTAGAATCCAAGGGCTTCAATTGGTAAAGCCTTGAATCCTTGGATCAAAAACAGCTTTCAAAAACCTTTTTTGAAAAACTTTGAAACCTTAACAAAATCAAACGTATGAAACAATAACCAACAAAACAACTTCAATATGATTGTGGAACACATATTCAAGCAACTAATACCAACTTCATTCAATATCAAGGAATTACAATTGCATAAAAACAAAATACACAAACTTATATTGATATGAAAGGAATTATAAGTAGAAAGCTAGAAAATGGAACAAAGGGACTCTCACAGGCTGAGGTCTCCTTTTATAGAACTAATGAACCCTTCTAGAATGCATAAACCCTAGCTAATGATTTCCTGAAATGCCCTTGAACGTCTTTGAGTGATGAGTTGTCCAAAATGATCTTGGTCGTTCATTTTATGCCTTAGGGACCAAGTATGAGGTGTGGGCTGTTGATTGATCCACCTACGATTTCTTGGAGAGGAAGTCGTCCTCTCATTGGCTGAAGGTTGAATGGGTGGGGTCCATGAGTGATGGGACGTGCGATGTTAAGTGTGGGATAGAAGCACGGGAGGGTTAATCAGACTTGGGTTAAGGTAATTATGATTTACCCATTGTTTTAAGTGATGTGGTAACTGGGGGTGATGGTGAATAGTAAAATGGTTTGATCCGTTTTTTGTGGAAGGGTGAGTTGTTTGGCGTAATTTTCATATTTGAAAGTTTGGTTGCACACTTTTGGTCCTTTTGTTTTGGCAATTGTTGTATATCAAATCTTTCAGCCACCAAAACGAATTCCCTTTGATAATAAAGTTTGCTTTTTTCTACTTTGACCACTAAACTTTGTATCAAGGGTAATAATGACTTGTTTTGAACATTTTTGGATATTTGAAGGACTGATCTTGTACATTCTTGAACTTTGAAGGTCTTCATTGTATGTTTGACATTATGGAGGACCATTGTTGACATTTCTTTAATCTTGAGGGAGTAAACTTGCCAAATCTTCAAAGTTGAGGGAACTTTTTGTCATTTTGACAAACTTAAGGGACCAAACTTGTAATATTATTATACAAGGGTATTAAGTGTCATTTCTTCATTGGTGAGGGATCATTCTTGAACATCTTCAATACTTTAAGGTCTTTTCTTTGAAAAGTCATAACTAGGGCCCGGCTCATTGTGCGGCTTTGTTTCTCGTGTTCGTTCTTTTTTCCTTGTTTCTTGTGATCTTTTGTCTTTTTCACGATATCCATACCTAAAATACACAAGTAAACAAACACAAGCATATATATGGTATATTTATGACATTTTATGCATTTAAAGCCCGAAAAGAACGATGAGATCATGTATACATGCCATCTCATCACTCCCCCATACTAAACCATTGTTGTTCCCTCACGCAATGCTAGAATAAAGTATCTAAGCATCTCCAAAATTCAATTTTATTACCCTTTATTAAAAAGTAAAACTTGCTACAATACTATGAAGATGTGTTAAAGACATAATGTATGATAAGTGTAGGGGAGACCTTCTTTTGTCTTCATGCTTGTTTATAGGGTTGCTCTCTCATCTCATGCTTTGGAGCTTATGGAGGAGGCCCTTGTATCCGGTTCACTTCGTTACTTTAGTGAATTTTCATTGACACCTTGTGCTTAAACATGATTTCACTAATAGTTGTCCTTTCCTTAACTTGGGTTAAGCAAAGTCTATTCATTGTCATAAGTGTAGGGGAAGTTTTTATACTTCCATGCTCTTAAACATTGAGGACAATGTTTAGCTTAAGTGTAGGGGGGTCTTCTATCGAAGTGACCTTACCTAGAACTTGTCATTGTCTTGCATGATAACATGGAAAAAAATGAATTTTCAACATTTTTCAAATTTTTGATCTACTTTGGCCAACAAAAATATGCATTCATAATTTTTGCATCAATCATTTTTGCATAACACATTTGCATTGTATATATTTCTTCTTTTATTTTTCATCAAAAATATATAAAAAGGAAAAATATAATAAAACATGGTTTTAACAAGTTTAGACTTCTTTGACATATTAGGCCTGCCATGGATATTTTGACTCAACCCGAGTTTGCTTATTTTAGCATTCTCTAGCTAGTATCCTTAACCATGTAGTCCTTCATTGGTCTATTAGGCTAAGCATCCACCAATTTCATTATTTGAGATTTTAAATTTGTGGAGAATGGGAAATGATAGAGTTGAAGCAAGTGTAAAAGGGCTAGATAGACTTCATGGCAATTACTTGTGGCTAAACCCTTCTCTTCTTTATCTCTACTTTCTTCGCATGTATATAATTGTTAATAAATAATCAAGTACGGTTTTAATTGGTTCGTAATCTCTTATGCATTTTTGGCTAATCATTTATGGTTGATATGAGTACGTCTTAAGATTCTAAGTTAGCACGTTTTATGTGTACTAGACTTATGTCATGCTCCATATTTAGCGGGTGTTTTTCCTTTTCTTCTTTTCAAATTTCTTTGTGAGGAATAAAGAAAAATAAGAGCGGCTTATGAAAAAAAATGAGTGGCTAGAAAAAAAAAGAAGAAAAAGAATAAGAAAAGAAAAAAAAAATAACAAGACTCCCAAGAGGGGCAGTGTGGTGTTAATTATAGTGACTATTGAGTTCCAATATTACCTTGACGGGTTGCGGGGATTCAATAGATTGCTCCAATCCAATATTACCTTGACGGGTTGCGGGGTTGAAGATCCAAAATCTCAAAAAGATGCGGATGTAAATTATTGCGTGAGTTTTATTTTTCTTTCCTTAGCGAGTGTGTAGTTACTTATGAAAGCATGACATGAGGATTTTACACATAAGGCGAATGACTTATTATTCTTGAAACGGACTTGTATTAATTGTGAGCGGTTTTTCAAGTAATGGATGAGAAGATTACTTAGGATTAAAACCGTGCTTCCTTATTTTTGGATTTTACACTTCTTATACTTCACACTTGAATAATGACAAATTTGCCCACAAGCAATTTGCTCAAATAATAACCGGTTCCACATTTAATTGTCATGAATAAGTTGATGCACTTTTTACTTGTGAAAGCAATGATCCCATTTTTAAGCTTGGTATGGGGAAAGTGAAACTTGAGGGTGATAAATGTCCATGGTATCCAAGCCCTAATCCAAGTCATTGAATTCTTTATGAGTTATTTCCATCAAAACCATTTCAAGAAAAATCAAAAAGATATAGATAGAATTGTATTTTGATTCATTGCATTATTAAAAGTCAAAAATCATGCATCATTTAGTTTAGAGTAGCATAGATGCATCTCATATGGCCAAGGTGGATTAATTATGAGGGAAATGTATAATTTTGAGCCTTAAAATATAATATTGCATGAGGACATGACAATGTTCAAGTGTAGGGGAATTTGATATGAGCTTAAACTCATATCCTTTTAATAACAAATAACCCTAAAACATGAAGCAAAATACCAATTTATTTGGCAAAAACAGTGTTATGTGGTATGTTTGTGTTTGTGTGCACTTGTGTAGGTAAAAAGATACATTTTCAAGCAAACAAGGAAAAATCAAGCTCAAATGGATGAAAAAGACAAAAGAGGATCAAAAGTGACAAGACTTTGAAGTATAAGGACCTATCTTGACAAGTTATGAAAGATGAAGGACTTAAAGTGCAAATAATGTAAAGTCAAGATTCAAGTCAAACTTGGTCAACTCTCAAGTCAACTCAGTCAAAGGACCATTTTGTACAAGTTATGGAAGTTGAAGGACCAAATATGTCAAAGGAATGAAGCTACAAGCTAAAATTTACATTCTGCCAAGTTAAGGGGCTAATTCTGCCAAGATTGGAAAGTTATTTGAGTTTAATCCATGTAACAAGGGATTCAACCAATGAGAAGAAAGAAAAGGGGTCACACGGATCAAACAATTAATGTCCACTACCGCCGCCTCACATTTATTATCAAATCCAAACAGTTTGATCCGTGTGACACATTTTAAACCAATCAGAATTCAACACGTGTCATCTTCTTCAAAGAAAAATTTCCCAGAATCGCGTTTGAGATAGAAGCCATTTCATGGAAAGGTTTAAACACCAAAGTTGATCAATTTGGAGAGACGAACTTAATGGTGCAACTCAATTAACATTTCATCCATCCAATCAAGAAACCCCAAATCCTTGTTCATACCTTCAAAGTGCAAAATGCAGAATTCTCCACGTGGCAAGCTGGGATTGGTTCTGACACGTCACCAACCCCAACTAACTTCTCCTTTATGTCTATAAATAGCTAGATTGTACTTCATTTTCAGTTGTAGCTTAAATTTGTAAAAACACCTAGTTAAACTTTTCCTTTCCTTTTTCCCTCATTCTTACCCTAACTACTCAAGAGTCTGACAAACTCTTGAGTCAGTTATTTAGTTACTACCTTTGTAACAGCTTTGTAACCGTTTTTCAGTAATAAAATTCAAATTCACTTTTTCCCGCCAAATCTGTTCTTCTCATCCCAGTTCAATTCTTGCTGAATTTGGATATTGTTGTTGCTGTTGAGTGTTTGTTATGATCAATCATTGATCATAACTGACATTTGTGAAGTTTGCTAGCTTGTTGATCACAATTCAGTCATTGCATAGTTCTAATGGAGTTTTCAAGCAGATTGATGGATTCTAGTTGATTTGTTGATTGATTCTTGTTGATTTCTAGTGATAGGTGGTGGTTATCACTAGGGCAAGAGAGCTCAGCGCTCCTCTTCTTCTCAAAGGATATCTACAATAGGTTTTAAGCTACTTGATTTTTGTTCCACTCAACAGTCAAATGCCATGCTTACTTTCCTAGTTAAATCTGATGGCTGCATGATATAATTGTTAGTAGTTGCTGTTTGATTGAATTTTGAGTGATTGAAGTTTAGTTACTGCTTATTTGTTTGCTGGTTTGAACAATTTGTAGTTTTCTGCATTAGTTAAGTACTTTTCAGCTTTATAGCTTAATTGGAGTCCTAGCCTTGGTAATTGTTTGTTTTCAGTTTTAAAACCTTTCATTTTGATCTCTGAATCTAGTCTGCTATAGCTTTTAAGTCAGTTTAATTCAGAACTAAATAAGCATTTGAAAAAGTTTGTTAAAAATCAGTTAAGGAGTGTTTGGGAATAGCTTAAAAGTAGTTTTCAAGTATTAAGAATTGGATCTTTAGAGTTCATTTGCAGTCCTTAAGTGATAACAAGTTGTTTTAAGCCTTTTGCAAGTCAAGTTCAAGGTCAAACAGGCAAATGGCACTTGAATAGTTTGGGTCAGCTTTCATTCAGCTTTGGTTTTAAAAACTTGCCATTTTCAATTGCTTAGTTCTCATTCATAACTTGATGAAATTCCACCAAATTTGTTTTCAGACTTAGCTTATATCATATAGTTTTAGATTCCAAAAGGAATTTCTACAGTATTAGTTAATAAGCTGGGAAATAGCTTTTTGGTCCAAGCTGAGCAAAGCTCATTCTCTGTGAAAAAGCATGCTTCTGTTTTCCTAGATCTTCAAATCTACTTCACAAATCTTGTGATTTTCTTTCATAAAATCAGTTAGTAAGTGTTCCTAGTTAATTTCTGAAAGTTTGAGCTTTTTGCAAATTCTGGTCAACGCTTGGTCAACATAAGCTCTTTTTAGCTTAATTCAGTTTTAGAGCTTATTACTTGATGAAATTCGTTCTGGTTTGATTTCCCATTCTTTAAATCAGTTGCTTAATCAGTTTCAAGAGAAAAATCCAGTTGTGGTTTATTAGATTTGGCTAGAGCTTATTTTGAGCTTATTAATAAGCACTCATTTGCTTATTTTGGATCTTTAGCTAAATTCCTTAGACACACGTAGCTTATTTTGAATTTGGAACGTTTTGCAAGTTGTTTCATCCAATTTGGTTAAGTAATAAGCTCAAACGAGCTTATTTTCTCTTGTGTCCCGTTTTTGCTTAAAAACTTTCCAAAATTGCACTTTGGTCCTTTCATTTCTATCAGTGTTGAAAACTTGGCTAATCTTCCAAGATTTTAGGGTTTGCATTATTTTAGTCCCTGGAATTTGGAAGTTGTTAAAATTCAGTTAGATAGTTGTTGGATTTGTTACATTTTGGCAAGTTTGTTATAGTTTTTGCATTTTTGATCCTTATAGTTTACTGTTTTTCACTTTTAGTCCCTATAATTGTTAGAATTTACATTTCAAGCATTTACTTTTCATAGAATTTACAATTTCAGTCCCTTTAGTTTCAAGTTTTGCATTTTTAATTCTTACTTGAATAAAAACGTGGTATTTGCAATTTGTTTACATATACGTAGGTAATATTTTTCCGTTTTGCAAGCTTTTGTTGAATTAGCAATAGATTACCAAGCAAGCTTAACAACCAAGAACAATTAAAAACCCGATATTGGTTGGACTTTCTATTGGTTAAGAATCGAGAGAAAACGAACTGCATTATACTCAATTTCAAATGGCGCCGCTGCCGGTTCTTTGACTACACGAGAGACTATCGATTGACGGTTTTCATTGGCTTTTGGGATCCGTTCACTTTGTGAACGTTATTTTTACGTATCATAAATCAAAAACAAAAAAAAATCAAAAATATAAAAATATATAAAAACTAAAAAATTAACAAAACAATTCTTTTCCTAAAGAATTGACCAAAAAAATTAAAAAATCCAAAAAGCAATCTTTTTCCTAAGAGATTGCTACCAAAAATATATATTATTGGATTCTCTCGGTTTTTTATGTACATATAGTATTTTCCCTTAAAAAAAAAACTCATAAATAAAAAAATATTTTCCATATATTATTATAAGTAAATACGTATACGTATAAGAACAATCAATCTACATATCTTCCATAAGTATTGCCGAGGCAATACACCGTGTTGAGGGGCGCTCCGGTCCTTGACACGTGTATCGATCAAACAAAATAAAGCAAGAATAGATAAATACTCTCAATAAGCAATAATTCGAAGAATACGAACATTTAAGTGAATAGAAAGGCGATGTGCTATAAAATGCCATCTAAGGGTCAATAGGTACTTAAGTGCTTCGCGCCACCTAACCCCCCGTTCACTTGGGAGTATTCTAAGAAGGAAGGCTTCATTGAGGGTCTTGCACCCAAAGTAGTAAATACATATATTGTTATTTTCTTGTGGATATTTAATATTGAAACTCGAAGAGGATAATCCATTTCTCTTCAAAGTCACACGAGAGCTTCTCTCTCATTCCTCGTATTGAGTTGCATGCTCACTCGCGGGCGTGCACAAATACCGATTGGTGTACAACCTCTTCCTCCGAAAAGGAAGAAAAAGAGAAAGAGTAAGACCACCACCGTCCACCAAGCCGATCACGAGAATCGTGCTTTGTCACCACCACAAGAAGCCATGGCTATTGATAATCGTACTTTGTATGAACGTATGCAATCCAACATTCATGGATATTCTAGTGCTATTAAGATTCCCGACTTTCCCGCTAACACATTTGAGCTACATACATCTATGATCAATATGGTTGCTTTATCACCTTTCTTGGGAAAACAAAATGAGGATCCTCATGCTCACCTTAAGAGATTCCTTTCACTTTGCAATACCATTAAGCATAATAGGGTTCCACATTAGGTCATTAGATTGATGTTAGTGTCATTTTCCTTAGATGGGAGTGCTAAGCATTGGTTAGACACCCAACCACCCGATAGTATCACCACATGGGAGGGTTTTACCACTAAGTTTTTGAACAAATTCTTTCCTCCACAAAAGACTATGGCTTTGAGGAATTGAATTATGGGCTTTACACAAAAACCTAGTCAATCCTTTAGTGATGCTTGGGAAGAGTATAGTGAGTTGTTGAGGCGATGCCCTAATCATGGATTGGATCAAGTTCACCAAATAAGTCTCTTTTATGATGGCCTTAAAGCTCACCACCAAGATTCACTCAATGCTTCCGCGGGAGGGAGTATTCTTCTTAAGACCTACCAAGAGGCTTTGGACATTATTGAGACTAAGGCAATGGTTCAAACAAATAATCCATTTGAAGAAAGGGTTCATGTTATCCAAAACACTTCTCAAACTCCTTGTGACACCCAACTTCTTAAAGAGATCCTTCAACAAGTCAAACAAGGACAAGAAATGACTCATGAGATAGTTCAAACTTTTTAAGAGCATGACATTGAACAATTCCTCAAATAATGTGAATGCCATCACCATTTCTTGTGTTACTTGTGGAGGTCCCCATTCTTATGAACAATGTGATAAGGTGCAAGGGTATCAAGGGGAATGCTATGCTTACCAAGAGGAACACCGTGAACACTTCAAGCCTAATATCAATCCAAATAACCTTTCTTACAAATCCCAAAATTACCTTACTCCACCCGGCTTCCCACCCCAACCACCCACCCAAATTCCACAAAATCCTCCTCAAATTTTAACAAGGAATCAAGGGCAAAGACCACCATACCAAGGAAATAACTACAAGGCACCCAATCACTTTCAACCTCAAGCAAATACCTTTTATCCACCACAACAAGGAGTTAATCAACCACTTCCATTTATTCCCACTCAAGCATATGCTCCAATACCAAATCAAGCTTACCCTCAAAATCCAACTCAAGGATATGGGATGCAAGAGACTCAAGAGTATGTTGACAAGAAAATGCGTGAAATTAATAAGAGAATGAATGACCAAATGAAACGTACATTGGAGGAACAAATCAATAGGGTTTTAGTGGCGGTAACTCAAAGACCACAAGGGGCTTTACCTTCTAACACACAAACAAACCCTAGGGCCAATGTTAATGCTATTACAACAAGGAGTGGAACAACAACAAAGGATCCTTTACCTCCTAAACCTACTCTTGTTCAACCCACTTGTGCTCCTACTTGTGACAAGCCCTCTACTTCTACTCCACCTCCTCAAAATGCTCCTATTCACTCAAACACACCTCCTCAACCACCTCATACTTCTCCTTTACCTTCCACACTTCCCAATGAAGAAGCTAACAAAGACAAATCTTCCACCACAACACCTATTCCACCTACACCAAAACCTACTCTTCCATACCCTTCAAGGTTGAAAAAGGACAAGTTAAAGAACAAAGATGACATCCAAGTCTCCAATTTCTTAAGGATGTTCAAGCAACTCAATATCAACATATCCTTTGCGGAAGCTCTTGCTTATATGCCAAAGTTTGCTAAGATGTTCAAGGATTTGCTCTCAAACAAAGAAAAATTGGTTGATTTGCCCAACACATCACTTAATGAAAATTGTTCCGCGGTATTACTTAAAACCTTACCAACAAAACTTGGAGATCCGGGGCGCTTCTTGATACCTTGTAATTTTCCCGGTGTTGAAAATTGCATGGCTTTGGCGGATTTAGGGGCGAGCATAAATCTCATGCCTTTATCGGTTTGGAAACAACTGTCTCTTCCCGAGCTCACTCCCACTAGGATGACTCTTGAACTAGCCAACCGAACCATAGCTCACCCCGTAGGTATAGCGGAAGATGTGTTTGTAGGTGTGGATAAGTTTACCTTTCCGGCCGACTTTGTAGTGGTCGATTATGACATGGATCCTAGAGTGCCTTTGATTGTTGGTAGACCGTTTTTGAGAACGGGTCGTACCTTGATAGATGTGGCGGAAGGAGAATTAATTATGAGAGTAGAAGATGAGAGAGTGGTGTTTAAGTTAGGCAAAGTTTGTGATAGAAAAGAGGTTAAGGAGTCTAGACCTTGTGAGACTATTAACATTGTGGATGTGCTAGATGAAGTGTGTAATGAACACTTTCATGATGCTTGTAAGAATGCTAGTGATGAGATTCCACATGTTGAAACCGTGGCCTCAATTGCTCCCTCTTTAACACCTTTTGGAGAGAGTGATTTCCTCTTGGAGGAATTTGAGTCTAACTTTCTTGGTGATGATGATTCTCCCATTAATTGGGAAGAAGATATTCTTACAATCCAAAAGTTGCTCAATGAGGACCCTATTCCTTCTCCTATTCCACAAGAGATTACCATTGAGGAACCTTCCATAGTAAAACCTTCCATAGAGAGTCCACCTCCCATTGAACTTAAGGTACTTCCATCCCACTTAGAATATGCTTTCTTAGAAGGAAAAGACCAATTACCGGTGATTATTGCTAAAGAGTTGAAAGTGGATGAGAAGGAGCAACTTATTGAAGTCCTTAAGAAACACAAGAAAGCCTTAGCATGGAAAATATCCGACATAAGGGGAATTGATCCACATTTTTGTACTCACAAAATCCTTATGGAGGATGACTATAAACCCGCCATTCAAAACCAAAGGAGAGTTAACCCAAAAATCCATGAGGTTATTAAGAAGGAAGTGATTAAACTCTTAGATGCGGGTATGATTTACCCCATTTCCGACTCTCCATGGGTTAGCCCGGTTCATTGTGTTCCAAAGAAGGGTGGAATCACCGTGGTGCCTAATGAGAACAATGAGCTTATTCCCACGAGACTTGTGACCGGTTGGAGAGTTTGCATTGATTATAGAAAACTCAATGAGGCAACTAGGAAAGACCATTTCCCGCTTCCCTTTATGGATCAAATGCTTGAACGCTTAGCGAGAAATGAGTACTATTGTTTTCTTGATGGCTTTTCGGGTTATTTTCAAATACCCATTGACCCTAAAGATCAAGAAAAGACCACATTCACTTGTCCCTACGGTACATTTGCTTACAAGAGGATGCCTTTTGGCCTATGTAATGCACCGGGGACGTTTCAAAGGTGCATGATGGCGATTTTCCATGACATGATAGAGCAAACCATGGAGGTTTTTATGGATGATTTTTCCGTATTTGGAAACTCCTTTAGCTCATGTCTCACCAATCTTGAGAGAATGCTTAAGCGTTGTGAGGAAACACGTTTGGTGCTTAATTGGGAGAAATGTCACTTTATGGTGAAAGAGGGGATTGTTTTAGGACACAAGATATCAAATAAGGGATTAGAAGTTGATCGAGCTAAAATTGATGTGATTGCTAAGCTTCCCCCACCCACCTCGGTTAAAGGTGTGAGGAGTTTCTTAGGTCATGCGGGATTTTATAGGCGCTTTATACAAGATTTTTCTAAGATAGCTAGACCGATGACTCATCTCTTGGAGAAAGAGGCTCCTTTCCTTTTTGACCAAGCTTGCTTAGACTCTTTTGAGACCCTTAAGGAAAAATTAACAAAGGCTCCTGTTTTGGTTTCTCCAAATTGGGAATTACCTTTTGAGCTTATGTGTGACGCTAGTGATTATGCGGTGGGGGCCGTCTTAGGACAAAGAGTTAATAAGCATTTTCAACCTATACACTATGCGAGTAAAACCATGACCGGTGCACAACTTCATTACACTACCACGGAAAAAGAGTTGCTTGCTATAGTATATGCTTTTGAGAAGTTTAGACCATATCTTGTGCTTTCCAAGACCATAGTGTATACGGATCACTCCGCTCTCAAGTATCTTATGACAAAACAAGATGCTAAGCCTAGGCTTTTGAGATGGGTTTTGTTGCTTCAAGAGTTTAAGATAGAGATTCGTGATAAGAAAGGGGCCGAGAATTTAGCGGCGGATCATTTGAGTAGACTTGAGCATCCTTTTCAAGGAGATTTCCCACATCAAGAAATTAATGAATCCTTTCTACTAGAGGAGCTCATGTCTATCTCTTCCCAAGAGGATGCCAAACCTTGGTTTGCGGATATAGCAAACTATCTTGTGGGCAATGTGCTTATTGAGGGTTTAACTTACCAACAAAAGAAAAAGTTTCTTAAGGAAGTTAAGTATTACTTTTGGGATGATCCATATCTTTTTAGGCAATGTGCGGACCAAATCATTAGACGGTGTGTAGATGGGCCCGAGGCATTTAAAATCTTAGAGGCATGTCATAAAGGACCTACGGGTGGACATTTTGGGCATA
Organism: Glebionis coronaria; assembly: GCA_025667525.1. NCBI lineage: Eukaryota > Viridiplantae > Streptophyta > Magnoliopsida > Asterales > Asteraceae > Glebionis > Glebionis coronaria. The sequence goes on from CM046876.1 coordinate 246,057,830, forward strand.
ACTACACCGCCAAGAAAGTCTTTGATTCGGGTTACTATTGGCCTTCCATTTACAAGGATGCCCAAGAAATGGTGAAATTTTGTGATGTTTGTCAAAGACAAGGAAAAATTACACAACGTGATGAGATGCCACAAAATTTTATCCAAGAGTGTGAGATATTTGATGTATGAGGAATAGATTTCATGGGACCTTTTCCATCCTCTAAGGGAAACAAGTATATACTTGTGGCGGTGGATTATGTGTCCAAGTGGGTGGAGGCTAAAGCCTTACCTACTAATGATGCTAGAGTGGTTGTAAAGTTCTTGAAACAATTGTTTGCTAGATTTGGTGTACCTCGGGCCATCATAAGTGATCGTGGTACGCACTTTTGTAATGATCAATTCACGAGAGTTATGAAGAAATATGGAGTGAATCATAGACTTTCTACCGCGTATCACCCTCAAACAAATGGTCAAACCGAGGTCACAAATCGTGGTTTAAAGAGAATCTTAGAACGTACGGTGGGAGAGCATCGAGCTTCTTGGTCGGATAAGCTTGATGATGCTTTGTGGGCGTTTAGGACGGCTTTTAAAACACCAATTGGTTGTACTCCTTATAGGCTTGTCTATGGAAAAGCGTGCCACCTCCCATTTGAGTTAGAACATAAGGCATCTTGGGCTCTCAAGTGGGCTAACTTTGATTTAAACCAAGCCGGTTCACATAGGAAAGATCAAATCAATGAAATGGATGAGTTAAGAGCCAATGCCTATGAGAATTCTTTGCTTTACAAGGAAAAGACTAAGAAATTGCATGATGCTAAGATCAAGAATCGAGAGTTCAAAGTTGGAGAGCCGGTTCTCCTCTTTAACTCAAGATTGAAGCTTTTTGCGGGCAAGCTTAAGTCGAGATGGTCCGGTCCATTCACTATTGCTCAAGTGTTTCCATATGGAACTCTTGAGTTGTCCCAACCCGATGGTCCAAATTTTAAAGTGAATGGTCACCGTGTTAAACACTACTTTGGGGAGGACATTTCCGTTGAAATGGTCCAAGAGGTCCCCATTTTCCCCATGAATTAATTCATTGAGGGACGAGTCGAGCTAGAGACTCATTAACTCAAGCATCGTATAACTAGGTTTAGAGTGTGGTAGGTTAGAAATAAAGGCATAGACTTGGAGATAAGTGTAGGGGAGACCTTCTTTTGTCTTCATGCTTGTTTATAGGGTTGCTCTCTCATCTCATGCTTTGGAGCTTATGGAGGAGGCCCTTGTATCCGGTTCACTTCGTTACTTTAGTGAATTTTCATTGACACCTTGTGCTTAAACATGATTTCACTAATAGTTGTCCTTTCCTTAACTTGGGTTAAGCAAAGTCTATTCATTGTCATAAGTGTAGGGGAAGTTTTTATACTTCCATGCTCTTAAACATTGAGGACAATGTTTAGCTTAAGTGTAGGGGGGTCTTCTATCGAAGTGACCTTACCTAGAACTTGTCATTGTCTTGCATGATAACATGGAAAAAAATGAATTTTCAACATTTTTCAAATTTTTGATCTACTTTGGCCAACAAAAATATGCATTCATAATTTTTGCATCAATCATTTTTGCATAACACATTTGCATTGTATATATTTCTTCTTTTATTTTTCATCAAAAATATATAAAAAGGAAAAATATAATAAAACATGGTTTTAACAAGTTTAGACTTCTTTGACATATTAGGCCTGCCATGGATATTTTGACTCAACCCGAGTTTGCTTATTTTAGCATTCTCTAGCTAGTATCCTTAACCATGTAGTCCTTCATTGGTCTATTAGGCTAAGCATCCACCAATTTCATTATTTGAGATTTTAAATTTGTGGAGAATGGGAAATGATAGAGTTGAAGCAAGTGTAAAAGGGCTAGATAGACTTCATGGCAATTACTTGTGGCTAAACCCTTCTCTTCTTTATCTCTACTTTCTTCGCATGTATATAATTGTTAATAAATAATCAAGTACGGTTTTAATTGGTTCGTAATCTCTTATGCATTTTTGGCTAATCATTTATGGTTGATATGAGTACGTCTTAAGATTCTAAGTTAGCACGTTTTATGTGTACTAGACTTATGTCATGCTCCATATTTAGCGGGTGTTTTTCCTTTTCTTCTTTTCAAATTTCTTTGTGAGGAATAAAGAAAAATAAGAGCGGCTTATGAAAAAAAATGAGTGGCTAGAAAAAAAAAGAAGAAAAAGAATAAGAAAAGAAAAAAAAAATAACAAGACTCCCAAGAGGGGCAGTGTGGTGTTAATTATAGTGACTATTGAGTTCCAATATTACCTTGACGGGTTGCGGGGATTCAATAGATTGCTCCAATCCAATATTACCTTGACGGGTTGCGGGGTTGAAGATCCAAAATCTCAAAAAGATGCGGATGTAAATTATTGCGTGAGTTTTATTTTTCTTTCCTTAGCGAGTGTGTAGTTACTTATGAAAGCATGACATGAGGATTTTACACATAAGGCGAATGACTTATTATTCTTGAAACGGACTTGTATTAATTGTGAGCGGTTTTTCAAGTAATGGATGAGAAGATTACTTAGGATTAAAACCGTGCTTCCTTATTTTTGGATTTTACACTTCTTATACTTCACACTTGAATAATGACAAATTTGCCCACAAGCAATTTGCTCAAATAATAACCGGTTCCACATTTAATTGTCATGAATAAGTTGATGCACTTTTTACTTGTGAAAGCAATGATCCCATTTTTAAGCTTGGTATGGGGAAAGTGAAACTTGAGGGTGATAAATGTCCATGGTATCCAAGCCCTAATCCAAGTCATTGAATTCTTTATGAGTTATTTCCATCAAAACCATTTCAAGAAAAATCAAAAAGATATAGATAGAATTGTATTTTGATTCATTGCATTATTAAAAGTCAAAAATCATGCATCATTTAGTTTAGAGTAGCATAGATGCATCTCATATGGCCAAGGTGGATTAATTATGAGGGAAATGTATAATTTTGAGCCTTAAAATATAATATTGCATGAGGACATGACAATGTTCAAGTGTAGGGGAATTTGATATGAGCTTAAACTCATATCCTTTTAATAACAAATAACCCTAAAACATGAAGCAAAATACCAATTTATTTGGCAAAAACAGTGTTATGTGGTATGTTTGTGTTTGTGTACACTTGTGTAGGTAAAAAGATACATTTTCAAGCAAACAAGGAAAAATCAAGCTCAAATGGATGAAAAAGACAAAAGAGGATCAAAAGTGACAAGACTTTGAAGTATAAGGACCTATCTTGACAAGTTATGAAAGATGAAGGACTTAAAGTGCAAATAATGTAAAGTCAAGATTCAAGTCAAACTTGGTCAACTCTCAAGTCAACTCAGTCAAAGGACCATTTTGTACAAGTTATGGAAGTTGAAGGACCAAATATGTCAAAGGAATGAAGCTACAAGCTAAAATTTACATTCTGCCAAGTTAAGGGGCTAATTCTGCCAAGATTGGAAAGTTATTTGAGTTTAATCCATGTAACAAGGGATTCAACCAATGAGAAGAAAGAAAAGGGGTCACACGGATCAAACAATTAATGTCCACTACCGCCGCCTCACATTTATTACCAAATCCAAACAGTTTGATCCGTGTGACACATTTTAAACCAATCAGAATTCAACACGTGTCATCTTCTTCAAAGAAAAATTTCCCAGAATCGCGTTTGAGATAGAAGCCATTTCATGGAAAGGTTTAAACACCAAAGTTGATCAATTTGGAGAGACGAACTTAATGGTGCAACTCAATTAACATTTCATCCATCCAATCAAGAAACCCCAAATCCTTGTTCATACCTTCAAAGTGCAAAATGCAGAATTCTCCACGTGGCAAGCTGGGATTGGTTCTGACACGTCACCAACCCCAACTAACTTCTCCTTTATGTCTATAAATAGCTAGATTGTACTTCATTTTCAGTTGTAGCTTAAATTTGTAAAAACACCTAGTTAAACTTTTCCTTTCCTTTTTCCCTCATTCTTACCCTAACTACTCAAGAGTCTGACAAACTCTTGAGTCAGTTAGTTAGTTACTACCTTTGTAACAGCTTTGTAACCGTTTTTCAGTAATAAAATTCAAATTCACTTTTTCCCGCCAAATCTGTTCTTCTCATCCCAGTTCAATTCTTGCTGAATTTGGATATTGTTGTTGCTGTTGAGTGTTTGTTATGATCAATCATTGATCATAACTGACATTTGTGAAGTTTGCTAGCTTGTTGATCACAATTCAGTCATTGCATAGTTCTAATGGAGTTTTCAAGCAGATTGATGGATTCTAGTTGATTTGTTGATTGATTCTTGTTGATTTCTAGTGATAGGTGGTGGTTATCACTAGGGCAAGAGAGCTCAGCGCTCCTCTTCTTCTCAAAGGATATCTACAATAGGTTTTAAGCTACTTGATTTTTGTTCCACTCAACACTCAAATGCCATGCTTACTTTCCTAGTTAAATCTGATGGCTGCATGATATAATTGTTAGTAGTTGCTGTTTGATTGAATTTTGAGTGATTGAAGTTTAGTTACTGCTTATTTGTTTGCTGGTTTGAACAATTTGTAGTTTTCTGCATTAGTTAAGTACTTTTCAGCTTTATAGCTTAATTGGAGTCCTAGCCTTGGTAATTGTTTGTTTTCTGTTTTAAAACCTTTCATTTTGATCTCTGAATCTAGTCTGCTATAGCTTTTAAGTCAGTTTAATTCAGAACTAAATAAGCATTTGAAAAAGTTTGTTAAAAATCAGTTAAGGAGTGTTTGGGAATAGCTTAAAATTAGTTTTCAAGTATTAAGAATTGGATCTTTAGAGTTCATTTGCAGTCCTTAAGTGATAACAAGTTGTTTTAAGCCTTTTGCAAGTCAAGTTCAAGGTCAAACAGGCAAATGGCACTTGAATAGTTTGGGTCAGCTTTCATTCAGCTTTGGTTTTAAAAACTTGCCATTTTCAATTGCTTAGTTCTCATTCATAACTTGATGAAATTCCACCAAATTTGTTTTCAGACTTAGCTTATATCATATAGTTTTAGATTCCAAAAGGAATTTCTACAGTATTAGTTAATAAGCTGGGAAATAGCTTTTTGGTCCAAGCTGAGCAAAGCTCATTCTCTGTGAAAAAGCATGCTTCTGTTTTCCTAGATCTTCAAATCTACTTCACAAATCTTGTGATTTTCTTTCATAAAATCAGTTAGTAAGTGTTCCTAGTTAATTTCTGAAAGTTTGAGCTTTTTGCAAATTCTGGTCAACGCTTGGTCAACATAAGCTCTTTTTAGCTTAATTCAGTTTTAGAGCTTATTACTTGATGAAATTCGTTCTAGTTTGATTTCCCATTCTTTAAATCAGTTGCTTAATCAGTTTCAAGAGAAAAATCCAGTTGTGGTTGATTAGATTTGGCTAGAGCTTATTTTGAGCTTATTAATAAGCACTCATTTGCTTATTTTGGATCTTTAGCTAAATTCCTTAGACACACGTAGCTTATTTTGAATTTGGAACGTTTTGCAAGTTGTTTCATCCAATTTGGTTAAGTAATAAGCTCAAACGAGCTTATTTTCTCTTGTGTCCCGTTTTTGCTTAAAAACTTTCCAAAATTGCACTTTGGTCCTTTCATTTCTATCAGTGCTGAAAACTTGGCTAATCTTCCAAGATTTTAGGGTTTGCATTATTTTAGTCCCTGGAATTTGGAAGTTGTTAAAATTCAGTTAGATAGTTGTTGGATTTGTTACATTTTGGCAAGTTTGTTATAGTTTTTGCATTTTTGATCCTTATAGTTTACTGTTTTTCACTTTTAGTCCCTATAATTGTTAGAATTTACATTTCAAGCATTTACTTTTCATAGAATTTACAATTTCAGTCCCTTTAGTTTCAAGTTTTGCATTTTTAATTCTTACTTGAATAAAAACGTGGTATTTGCAATTTGTTTACATATACGTAGGTAATATTTTTCCGTTTTTCAAGCTTTTGTTGAATTAGCAATAGATTACCAAGCAAGCTTAACAACCAAGAACAATTAAAAACCCGATATTGGTTGGACTTTCTATTGGTTAAGAATCGAGAGAAAACGAACTGCATTATACTCAATTTCAGTCTTCTCTTCATATTTTGGAATTTCTTCACTTTACGTTTTTGAGAGATTCTTCATACTTGGACCACGACTTTATCATTTTTCTTCAATCTTTATTTTGGATTTTGATACACAACGATCCACCTCCTTTTCGGACTTGGATATATTTATCCTCATACCTTGTTAGGGTCTTGTTGGATAGACTTTCTCCATGATCTTTAGGGGAATAATTGCTTTTCGTCGTGTGTCTCGATCCTTCATATTGATTTTGGAATAATGATTCTTCACATCATCTTGGATCTTTAGCAACAAAATAGAGTCCTCATGCCTTGTTAGGGCCTTTTTGGAGCTTCACCAATCTTCGCGTCCCACTTCAATAAGTTATGCTTTGGCTATGAACTCTATTCAACCACGAGCAACTTTTAAACGATCTTGGGCTAGAAGCTAAGTAACCTTCAAATCGTATGACCTTACTTATTGCAATTAAATTATTCCTAATGCATTGATCTTATGGGAGAAAAAGCCACAATTAAAAACATATGGGTTTTTGAAAGAACATTTTCATGTTCTACGTTTAGCATGATCACTTGTCTAACCCTATCACTTCTTGTTCTTCACTATTTAAAGACCTCTAAGTAAAGAGACTCGTGGATACTTAGCCATGCAAGTCAAAATTAAGCCAAATTTGGATTAGCTTCATTAAGACTATATTAAATCGAAGTTTTGGGTTTTCAAGTCACCTAAAGGATCTTGCACTTTCTTAGACCTTTTCAAGTTTAGAGAATGCATTTTAAAGTTCCCATTGAGTGACTTTCTAGGATCAGGAACTTGAGAAAGGTTCTTGTTCTTAACCCGTATGAGCTAAGACTTTCGCATTTTAAATTTCCCTATATAAAAGTCTAGAAAAACTTGATTCAAGCGGGTTAAGGAATATAAAGGGCTCCAAATGCCCATCAAGTAAAAAATTAACTCTTATTCTACCCATCGAAAAATATACATTCGTGTCTTAAAAACACTTATGAAAACTATTTTTTTTTTAAAATTTGGCCATTTTTTTGCCTTATTTGCACAAAACAAAACAAAACAAAACAATGAAAGTTGGAATACGTGAGGGCGTAGCAAGGCAAGTATCTATTCACCCCCGTACTAAAATTAAACATTGTCCTCAATATTTCGAGTCTAAAGGTGGAGCACCCCCATACTAGAGACGAAGAGTCAAATGCTTAGGATCTAGCATGTAAAGAGTGATCAACAATATATCTAAAGCCGTTTATGAACTATTCTAAAAGATAATTGTTAGAATAATAAAGGATATGTCATGGATTCGTGAAAAACTTCTTCAAGCAACGATCGATGCTCACGTAAACGAACACGAGAGTCTTCAATCGTGGCGATGACGATGATCTAGATAACACATTCACAAACAACCACGACACAACGAGTTTGAAGGGCATAAATCCCTTCTCATTAACTACATTACAAAGTGATAATATATACATGGATAAGCATGGGATCTCCCCCACGAGGCACCTCGTTTTTGATTACTGAGTCATGAGCTCGACTCGATCCCCTCAAGGCTGATTATCATTGGGGAAGGTGACTTGGTCGAGGTCGTCCAAAGAAGGGACTTCTCCACCTAAGTAGTGCTTAAGCCTATGTCCATTCACCTTGAAATTAGGACCATCATTTTGAGCTAGCTCGATGATCCCATAAGGAAGCACTTGTGTTATGGTGAACGGACCCGACCAACGAGATTTCAATTTCTCGGAAAATATCTTCCAACGAGAGTTAAAAAGTAACACTTGATCATCAACGTTAAAAACCCGGTTTTTAATCTTTGAATCAAGAAACTTTTTAGTATTTTCCTTAAAAATTAATGAATTTTCATACGCGTTATCACGTAATTCATCCAATTCATTAAGTTGTATTTTCCGATGATCTCCCGCGGTCTTCAAGTCATAGTTGGCATGCTTTAGGGTCCAATATGCCATGTGTTCCAATTCAATAGGCAAATGGCAATTCTTTCCATAAACCAACTTATAAGGAGTACAACCGATAGGTGTCTTATAAGCGGTGCGAAAGGCCCATAAAGCGTCATCGAGTTTGTCGGACCATGAAGCACGGTTTTCTCCAATCGACCTTTCTAAAATCCTCTTCAATGCTCGGTTTAAAACCTTGACTTTCCCACTCGTTTGCGGGTGATAAGCCGTAGAAAGACGATGTGTAACCCCATATTTCTTTAGAACCTTTTCGAATTGGTCATTACAAAAATGGGTTCCACGATCGCTTATAATAGCACGAGGGGTTCCAAACCGAGAGAATAGTTGCTTCAAAAACTTCACTACCACATTAGCATCATTCGTAGGCAAAGCCTTAGCTTCCACCCACTTAGATAGGTAGTCGACGGCGACGAGGATATACTTGTTTCCATGAGACGATGGGAATGGTTCCATAAAGTCAATGCCCCAAACGTCAAAAATCTCACACACTTGAATTATATTTTGCGGCCTTTCATCCTTTTGAGAGGATTTTCCTTAACGTTGGCAAGAATCACACGACTTCACAAGTGCGTGTGCATCATGATAGATCGTAGGCCAAAAGAAGCCGACATCAAACACTTTCTTAGCCGTGAAGTTAGCACCGTGGTGACCACCCGTGGGTCCCTCGTGACAAGCTCTAAGGATGTTAGAAGCTTTGGTACCAAAGACACAACGTCGAACGAGTTGATCCGCACAAACCCGAAAGAGATAAGGGTCGTCCCAAAAATAGAACTTGACGTCACGAAAGAACTTTCTCTTTTGTTGCGTCGTCATACCCTTGATTATGAAGTTGCCCGCATGGTAATTTGCAATGCCGGCAAACCATGGGGTGTCGTCCTTAGAATTCACCACACCGAGAGTCTTGAGAGGAAATGTTTCGGTAATTTCCTTGTTCTCGAACTCATTCTTGTGAGGATCTTCTAAACGAGAGAGATGATCGGCCGCCAGATTCTCGGCTCCTTTTTTGTCAAGTATGGTGACATCAAATTCTTGTAGGAGGAGAATACAACGGAGCAATCTCGGCTTAGCATCAAGCTTAGAGAAGAGGTACTTGATAGTCGAATGATCCGTATACACGATGCTTTTCGTCAAGACGAGATAAGGTCGAAACTTCTGAAAAGCATACACCAAGACAAGTAGTTCTTTTTTCGTTGTAGTGTGTTTAATTTGAGCCTCGGTCATCGTCTTGCTAGCATAATGGATAGGTCGAAAGTGCTTTTCATGACGTTGCCCTAAAACGGACCCAATTGCATAATCACTTGCATCGCACATGATTTCAAAGGGTAATTCCCAATTAGGAGCAACAAGAATGGGAGCTTCGGTAAGTTTCCTCTTAAGAGTTTCGAAAGCCCGAACACAATCCTCATTGAAGTTAAAAGGAGCATCCTTCTCGAGAAGGTGTGTCATAGGTCGAGTGATTTTCAAAAAGTCTTTGATGAAACGACGATAAAAGCCCGCGTGGCCTAGGAAACTCCTAACTCCCTTAACGGTTTTGGGATGAGGTAATTTGGCGATGACGTCTATCTTAAATTTATCTACCTCAATCCCCGCTTTCGAGACCTTATGCCCTAAGACGATTCCTTGTTTACACATAAAATGACATTTTTCCCAATTAAGCACAAGGTTGGTTTCTGTTGGGTCAGTATTTACTGACCCTGAAGCAACTCTAGGATTTGAATATAAAATCCCCCTAAGTGTTTCATGCTCAGCAGTAAGGCCAGTCTGCTAATGGATGACCAGAGGAACAAAGTTCCTACTGAAGACTTTAAAGCTGAAGAAAGTTCAGCACTCCCATTCCAGTGAACTTAGAAGACTAAGAGGTCTTCGCTTCAAATACTAGGCGGTCTAGTTGCTGAAGAACAAGGACTGAAGAAGGGCTTCCAGTTCAGTTTGGCTTGACAATACCAAACTGAATGATGTCGATCTCCTCTAGGACACTGAAGACTCTTCTATATTCTGATGGTTTGCATTAGGCGGGAAAAGATCACTTTAAGTCAAAGTAGGTTGCTTGTATACTTAGATATAAGTACAACCTTTATCTTTTCTAGAATAGTTTATTAATTACTTTGTACTATTTATCCAGCATGGGCATCAACCACCCACTGGATAAACTCATGGATTGGTACATGCAAAATGCAAACCCTAATTTACACTGCCTATATAAAGGAGTGTACATTGTGAGAGAAAGGTAACCAATACAAGATCTTAAACTCGGGAAAACCTTTCTCTCTCGATACCAACTAAAACATATAGCCAAAGATGCATATGAACGTTTAGATTGGGGCTTAGAGTTTAACCTTGGCTAAACGTTTAAGTAGAGGAGATCAAACCCCATTGTCATTCAACCACTTTGTTATTCCGCAAACAAAGTGGGTTATAAATTCTTTATTTTATTCTAATAAAAGTCTATACGTTGAAAAGTATTTTGGTATTGTTGTTTTAATATTTCATAGTTCTTATCTTATGTTAAAACAACACACTTGAGTCAAAGTAATAGTTATTACTTAAGATAATAAGTAATATCGAATTACTAGGGGACCAACAAGTGATATTAGAGCAGTTTGATTAGTTAAACTCTTATTTTATTAGACTGCTCATTTAAAAGTTTTCAAATCAAGATCCAAAATGGCTCAAGTTATACCACAAACCCTAGAATATAGGGGTGGCCAACTCAATGCTGCTCCTGTACCAGAGGTAGCCAACTTTACAAATTGGAAGAAGAGGTTTCTTGTCCACATGGTTGAAATTGAACCTCAATTCCTTGGAATCACTGAAAATGGTCCTTTTGTTCCCATGGTTGGGGACAGTAAAAAACCTGAAGTACAATGGACTGTTGATGAGAGAAAAGTTGCTAACCATGATCAGCGTCTCAAAAGTCTCATCATGTCTGTACTCCTAGATGACCAAATGAATTCTGTTGTAAATTGTAGAACAGCCAAAGCAACATGGGAGGACCTTATTCTTTACCATGAGGGACCCTCTGATGTAAACGAAACCAGAATCATGGATTTAAAGCTTCAATACAACACCTTCAAGCACAAAGAAGGGGAAACCCTCACACAGACATTCACCAGATACAAAGCACTGATGAATGAACTTGTAAATGATGGTGTTGAGCTTTCAAAACTTGAAATCAACACAGTTTTTGTTAATGCATTGCCAAAGAAGTGGCTCTGTTTCTACCAAAGCTTGAGGAATGCTAATCATATTAAAGATTGTGATCTAGCTTCTCTTTTTGGAAAACTAAAATATGAAGAAACCTAGTTGATAGGATTTATGAAGGCTCAAGCAAGAGTAAAGCATTAACCATTGCTACACCCTTGTCCACAACCTTCTTTAGTGAAGCTATCATTCAAGACCACCAAGATAGTCTTGATGATGAGGAAGATACTAGATCTAGTGAGGAATATCTGAATGACCTCAAAGAGGAATTTCATGAAAGAGCACTTCTGGCCAAGTCTAGAAGGTTCTTTAAGAAAGGAGGAAAGTTCTCCAGCTCCACAAAAGCTTCAGTTGACACTGAATGCTACAAATGTGGGAAGACTGGTCACTATGCTAGGGATTGTTATTCAAAAACATCTCTCCCTTCATATTCCTCACCAGCTCAATCAAAACCAACTGGTCAATCATCATTTCAACCAAAACAAATTGCTTCTACTCCATTTCAGCAAAGCAGGGTTGAACTCAGACCAACAAAAGACTTTGAGACCAAATATAGAGAAATCAAGGCAAGATTGGCCTTAATGAATACTGAAAGCTCCTCATCCAAGACTCCCAAACAAGACAAAAACAAAGGGCTTGTTGCTGAAGCCTATGAATGGGATGAAGAGGATGTTTCTTCAGATGATGATGAAATGGTGAATGTGAAGGTGCTGATGGCTCTTGCTAATGATGAAGGGGCCAATTCAAATGTTGTGACCAAAGAAAGTGCCAGAAATGGTGAATGGGTCAATGTCACTATCAAAAAGGTACAAACTCTTCTTGAATTAGAAGATAAAGATGACATTAAATTTGTATTTGATTACTTGTGCATTGATCTAAAATTTGTTGAAGAGCAAAGAAACAATTTGCTTGAAAAATTTAACAAACTTGTTCTACAACTTGAAGATTTTGAAAGTAAGCAAATAGAGCTAAAAGAAGCTAAACTTGATATCCTTACTTTTCAACAATTAAACAAAGAAGTTTTAGAGGAAAACAACTTTCTTAGAGTGGAACTAAAAGAAGCAAAAGACATTGTTAAATCTTGGCTTAGAAACTCTGAGGGTAAATCAATGCATAAGTGAACAAATACCTGCTCAAAAGAGGAAAATGCTTGGTGCTGAAGGATCCTCCAGCACCAAACCTATTGTCTTTGTCAAAGCCTGAAATGAGGTTGGTAGCTCGATCCCTGACATTGAAAGGCCAGGTGAAGATAATTTACCCAATCATGACATTGGACGAATCCTTCTTCCTGAGTTTCAAGCAAGTGTTGACACTTCAGCACCAGTTGAATCCTCAGTTACTGAGGATGACTCAGATGATGATATTGAGAATGAAGTAAGTACCCCACTTCCTCCTTTGGAGAAGCTGGCTGGCGCTGAACCCTCTACTGGACCTAATACTATCCAGTCTATCATCAAGTCACACACCACACACAAAGGTAGTTCTTCCAAGAATGTCAAAATTGACACCACAAAGAATTCTTCAGCTCCTGCTGAAGGTTCATATATGGGAACTACCTCTTCAGTCTCAACAAATAAACTGAAGAATGCTAGATCTAAGGAAGATAAGAGAATGTCTCTTGTCATGCAAGAGATCGATGATCTTAAAATACAACTCAGGCATCAGCAAACACCAACACATTTCAGGGATGAACCTTCAGACTCTCCTCATTTAAAGTACAAGACACAATTTAAAAGAGCTTGTGAGTTATGTGGTCAAAACAACCATCTCACTCCAACTTTCTTAAGAGTGATTTATTGTACAAAATGTGAAAGGACTGATCATCGCACTTGTGAACACACTCAGTTTATGCTGGCCAAAACAAGTGCTGATGCTCACAAATCTGAAGCATCTCATTCTAGGCGAAATATGCCTTTCTCACCATGCATTCATTGTAGTATGGGCAATCATCACCTAGATGACTGCCACTATTACCCTGTTTGTAATATGTGTGGAAGTTATGACCATGACACTCATGGACATAATCGAATCATTTCACTCAGAATAGGTATTAACCAAGAAACCCAAACTCTATTACCAAATGTTGTGAGACTTGTGGAAGTGATGTCCACACTACATCTGATCACAACCATTAGAGTGGTTCAGAAGAGGTGAAGCCCTCCAGGCTAAGAAAGATAAAGTTGTTCAAACCTCTTCTTCTTCTGAGCAATCACACATACCCTCTACAAGAGGACCCTTCAGATCTAGAACACCTTCTAGATCTAAAAACCCCACCCAACAAAGGTGGGTTTCAAAACAAAACTGACCATTTTCTTAACTTGTGTAGTGTGATATCAGGAAGCCTATTTGGTACCTAGATAGTGGCTGCTCAAGGCATATGACTGGCACCAAAAGTTATCTGCACAAGTATAAGGAGGAACAAGGTCCTAAAGTGGTTTTTGGTGATAACTCATCAGCTACTACTGAAGGATTTGGTTCAGTGAAATGCAATGGTATAGTTTTCTCAAGGGTAGCATATGTAAATGGATTGAAGCACAACCTCATCATCATAAGTCAACTTTGTGATGCAAAGTATCTTGTGCTGTTTGATGACAAAAAAGGTACAATCTTCAACTCCAATCATGAAATTGTGATGATTGCTCAAAGAGTCAAATATGTTTATGTCATGAACATGAACTCTATTCAGGAGGCATGCTTCTTTTCTAAAGCCTCCAATATTACCAATTGGCTTTGGCATAAGAGGCTCTCACATCTCATTTTCAAAACAATAACTCTGCTGGCAAAACAAAATCTTGTTATTGGTCTTCCCTCACTTGTCTACTCCAAGGACAAACCATGCTCAACATATGAAAAAGGAAAGCACCATAGGGCCAGTTTCAAAACTAAGCAAACTTTCTCAATCAAAGAAAGTCTTCATCTGCTTCACATGGACTTATTTGGCCCTGTATCACCTAGGGCCATTTGTCATGAAAAATATACACATGTCATTGTTGATGAGTACTCAAGGTTCACTTGGGTATATTTTCTGACAAAGAAAAGCCATGCACCAGATGCCATTATGTCATTCATCAAAATAGTTGAAAATCAAAATGACATTCATGTCAAACAACTCAGAACTGACAATGGCACTGAATTCAGAAATCACTCACTGATCAAATTCTGTGATGACAAAGGAATTTCCCAAAATTTCTCATCTCCTTACACACCTGAACAAAATGGTGTGGCTGATAGAAGGAACAGAACTTTGATTGAAGCAACAAGAACAATGCTTGCTGGATCTACTCTCTCTAAGCATTTTTGGACTGATGCTGTAGCCACTGCTTGCTACACTCAAAATAGATCCATTATTGTGAAGAGACACATGAAGACTCCCTATGAAGTCTTCAGGGAGAGAATTCCAAACATTTCATTCTTACATGTGTTTGGGTGTCCAGTATTCATTCACAATCACAAGGATCACCTTGGAAAGTTTGATGAAAAATCTGATGATGGTTATTTTCTTGGATACTCCCTAGTATCTAAAGCATACAAAGTCTTCAACACAAGAAGACAATGTATTGAAGAAACATATCACATCACTTTCAATGAAAGTTCTGAAGCTCTTACTTTTTCAAATCCATCAGATGATGAACTTCATATACATGAATCTCACAATTATCCATCTGATGAATTTAATCATTATGAGCCTTCTCAAAAATATCAAACAAGTAATCCAGTCCCTCATATTGATCCATTTGAAGATATGACAATTCCTACAAAAGGAAATCTCTCAGTATCACATACTGATGGCTGTCAATCAAATAATGATCAATCTCAAAATGATCAAAATAATCAGCAAGGAAACACAAATGACCAAAATGGTCAGTCTCAAAACAATCAGCATGCTGACACACATGATCTAAATGATCAATCATATGCAGCTGCTGAAGAACAATCTGAGCCCCTTGCTCAAAGCTCTCCTATCATCTCTAGGGAATTAGGTCTTAGATATGCTTCTTCTGACCAAGAAGGAAGTCCTCTAATGATTGAACCCTTGTCCACTGAATATTCTTCAGTAGACACTAGAGACATTCCAAGTCCAAGTCCATGTCATGGACTTCCAAGTTCTAGCTCTAATCATGATACCAGTACCTATTCTCCAGCTCCACAAAAATCTTGGACTCAAAATAGTCACATACAGCTGGTGAACATAATAGGTAATCCTGGTGAAGGTAGAGTCACTAGATCTATGGCAAAGAAACTGTGCTTCATCTAGAGAATGCCTTTAAGCAAATTTTCTCTCAGAAATTGAACCTACAAAGGTTTCTGAAGCACTCACTCACCCTGGACCGGTGGATGCCATGCAAGAGGAACTCAATCAATTTGAAAGAAACAAAGTCTGGAAATTGGTTCCTCTTCCATATGGTAAATCAACCACTGGCACTATATGGGTTTACAAGCTCAAAAGAGATGAAACCAATGCAGTGACAAAAAATAAAGCTAGGCTGGTGTTCTAAGGATTCAATCAGGAGCCTGGTGTTGATTTTGATCAAACCTTTGCTCCAGTTGCACGTATGGAAACCATACGAATTTTCCTTGCATATGCCACTTACATGAACTTCATCATCTACCAAATGGATGTAAAAGTGCATTCCTGTTATATATTGTAAATCTTGCTTATGTTTTAGAGAGAGAAAGAGATAGAAAGATAGATGATTTTACACTTCTAGAGAGTGAAAGTAATGGAACTATGTTTATTAGAAATGAAAACCACACCCTCTCCATCAAAGGAGAGGGCTTTTATACCAAGTACATAAAGTGGGCTTGGTTTACATATTGGGCCGCCGACCCATACATCACATGGGCTCGGTTTGAGCTTTGTTTAATAAGTAAAAATAAACTAAACTACGAGCTTCTATTATATCTATTGTTGGAGTGACCGAACCTTTCTAATATGTAAAACGTATTTCCAACAATCTCCCCCTAAGGGAGGTCACTCCAAACAAGGGCGTTACCTGAGTTACAATAATAAAATAAACCTTGCATACTATGCTTGTCTTGAGCTTGCAGTCTTCGTCTTTCTTTTCTTTTTCTTTTCTGGTGAATAGGTTGATGTGATATTTGATATCAATCTTGAACATGGATCTTTTGCCTTTGATCTTGTGCATCACTTGTGATCTTTGCCTCTTCATGACTTCATTTCCCACATACTTATACCTTTGTAATTCTTGAAAGCTTCAGAGTTTGATACAATGGAAGACTTAACTTTTAGACTTTCTTGAATTTGTTGTAGTAGAAAATATAAGCAAGTGGGGACGACTTCTTCTCGGTCACCGCAACGCCGCCGTCTTCAAATGCCGCAACATAAGTAGACACGAATGAAATGACTTTGAACATTTCATTCTAATTCGGTAGCATTTCACCTCCGGTCGGTGAAGACCGTTGGACGATATAAAATATCGTACTTGTGGCAGGTAGATTTAGTTAAAAATCTCCTTGACAAGTTTTCGCGGGTAAACCCGATCTCTTTACTCGACCGTCCAAAGCTGACTGCGAACGTAAAGAGTGAATCATTTGGATAAAATTATCCGCCTGATTGAAACCGTCAATTCTGATTCCTGGAACAAGTGAAATTTAATTAAGAATCACACCATTGTTGCTTTCCAGTTGTCACGAGCTTGATCCATACAGAATCTTGCAAGTTACCTACCAAGTGCTGTTTGATGTTAACACTAGAAGGATTTCCACTCATCACTGTGAACACTTAAGAGTGTCACTCTGAGTGTTCTGGCAAGATCACTGAGATATTACGTAGAGGCCTGGAACGTGTTTAAATTCAATTAAGAATAAAACAGTTGTTGCTTTCCAGTTATCACAAGTTTGATTCATAAAGAATCGCACAAGTCACCTACCATGAGCTTATTGATATTCGTTCAAGAAGGATTTCCATCTTCATTGTAAATACTTTCGTATTACTCGGATGTTTAGGCAAGATCATGAAGATTTTGCGTAGGACTATTAATATCTTTCTTACTTTTCATAGTGTGTGAAGAAGCAAGGAAATATGGAAGTGTGTCCTAATGAGATATTTGATGATCTCAAATGGCTCTAGACTCGATCGTGCTTTTTGGATTTTAGTGATCAGAGGTTGGAGAGGAGTGCCACCTTTTCAATATCAATATATTCGGAGTGAATAAATCGATAGATAATGCGTTGTCTCCGTGTGAGTAAAACAAATACCTTTTAAGAGATATCTGAGTTAGCTGGGAAGGGTTGTGCAATGCATCACTGGGTCCATGATGTCTATCTTCAATATCGAGCATTATTGAAATGATCTCAATAGCATATGTGTTGACCCGGTTTCTGCCTAAGGTTGTAAGGAGGGCTTCTTTCTTTACACCCTTTATCTTTACAATTCTTTTTCATTCTTCAACCCCTTCAATGCTTACCAATACGTCATAACTAGCACCTTGTTGTGATTGTTCCAGTGCTAACTTACGTACTTGGTCGGCATTCAGCTACATTCACAATCTTTCTCCATATTTCCTAAGGACTACTATTCCTAGCTATGGAATGTCCTTGAGAAGATTCCTTCGGTTTTGGAAGAATCATTGGACTTAACCTATCCTACCATCCTTATGTCACCACAATCTTCATCGTCGTGAACTAAATGGGTTTTAGGGTAAGTATATGTCACCATGAAAATCCATTTTGGTATAGCAAATCCATTTTGCTCCCCCTTAACATATGCCACGATATTCGAAAACATTTCGCACATGTCGGGATGAGCCATCACGTTAAGTCAAACCATTTGTGATAATTTCCCATATTAAATCACATTTTCTCCCCTATATTAAAAATATTAATCCAATCGATGTTTTTAATATAAATTGATTTAATGAAGTTTTAGCAAAGGTTTTAGGAAGAAAAATGCAAGTCCTTCTAATCTTCATGAGACCAATTTGTGAGAAATGATACCAATTTGTAACTTGATCACATATTCACCATATTAGAATAAATTGACAAGGTTGAACCTGATTGATGAGAACATCATATCATAAGATCAAATGGTTCTTGTCGGCAAATGTTGGTCGCCTCGTCACGTCTGAAGTCATCTCTTGACACCACATGTACGATTGGTATTTTTGTCTTGACACCAGTTTGTGAACTTGGCACTTTCGGCATCGAAGATTCTGAATGCTTGACAATTGCTCCCCCTCAATTGTTGACCCGTGCTCTATTGAAAGAGCTGTAGTCACCGTTTGAGTAGTCGCATCGTCGAGTATGTAGATACCAATTGTAGATAGCTATGGCTGTAGAGATGATAGCTTCATAAAAACAAGACTTCTCTTGTTTTAACAAATAAATGCACTGAATCGTACATAGATTTGTGTTAGACCAAGTTATAAAGTAAACTTGATCCCTTACAAGGTTTTAAAGTAAACCTTGCCCGAGAAAATGAATTCCCGTTGAGAGCCAAAGCTTTCATAAGAAATACTTGACTTTAACATAAAAACGGGTTGCAGTCTGAAATAACTACAAGCCATATAGGCATGTTTTATGAAATATTTACAACTTTTGTACGAACTCTATTTATGGCGCCGTGTCAATATTAATCAACATTTCTAAGGCCGTAAATTGTACCAAAAGACATGCCTTTGAAAAATAAAGTAAAAATATTTTTGGATTTTTTATAATTTTTTAAAATTTTATGGTTTTTATATGGTTTTATATTTTTGTATTTTGATTTTGTGGTTATAAATATAAACAATATACACAGATGATCAGCAGGATACGGAGAATAGTTTACCACCACTATTATTTCGCTTCATCTTTCAGTTCCTTTAGAGTCTCGGGCGAGAAAGTTCTCATTCCTAGCTTGTCGGCTAAAAATTCAATTCGAGCGCGATCTAAAGCCTTCGTGAAAATATCCGCCAATTGATACTCAGACCGGACAAAGTAAAGCTCGATCACTCCATTTTCCACTTGCTCCGTGATAAAGTGGTAGCGAATGTCAATATGATTCGACCGGGAGAATTGAACATTATTGCAGCATAAGGCAATTTCACTCTTGTTGTCGCAGTACATCGGAATTTTATTGAAACCTAGACCATAGTCGGTTAATTGAGATCTCATCCAAAGAAATTAAGCACAACAACCGGACATAGCTATGTATTCTGCCTCCGTACTGGAAATTGCAACGCTTTTCTGCCTTTTCGAAGCCCAACTGATTAGTCGATCTCCTAGTAGTTGCAAAGTTCCACTTGTGCTACGCCTAGTATAAGGAGCTTCCTATGAGGTGGACACCGGGCGATTAGGGTCACCAATAATAGAATCTATAGGATGATCCTTTTTCCACTTGCTGTCATGTTCACGAATCCGTGGATCGGAGTAGACTGTAGAAGGAGCTTCCTCTGAGGTGGACGACCCGACTTGATTATGGTCAGGAATTGGTACACCAAAGAATGGAAGTTCACGCATTTGAGAGAATTCCAAATTGTGATCATCATCAGCCTCTTCATCATCAATAGGTGTGACATGGGTAGTTGATTCGGGTGTTGGTTGAGAATTACTTGTTGATGGTATATCTTGACCACTAGTAGGTGCAGACGTGTCTGATTGTGCTTCGGTTACTGGAGTGACAACTTCGATTACCGGAGCTATTACTTCAGGTTCTGGAGCAACAATACTTGGAGGAGTAAATAATTCATTAAAGAACGGTTGAAACAACGTATCCCATTCATTCCTAGTAGGTGGTGTAAATGATGATGAAGTGGGGTTGTTTGGGACAAGACCAGTGCTAATGTTACTAGGTCCCATTTCATGAAGTGCGGGTTCAGGGCTGCTTTGCTAAGAAGCCATTGCTGTCAGCTCATCAAAATCAACATTCATAGTTTCGAGGATCTTACGAGACTTACGATTGTAGATTCGGTATGCTTTCTTTGCGGGTGCATAACCAATGAAAATACCAATATCAGCCTTTGGTTGAAGTTTTCCCAAATTGTCACCATCATTATTTGGATAGCAAAGAGAACCAAATACATTAAGATATGATAAATATGGTACTTTACCATGTAGAAGCTCATACGGTGTTTTACCATGGCGCTTTTGAATTAGTGACCGGTTTTGAGTGTAAACTGTTATAGATACTGCTTCTGCCCATAAAAATAATGGGGCCTTTGCGTAAATTAGCATCGTTCGAGCTGCTTCCATAAGTGTGCGATTTCACCTTTCAACGACACCGTTTGTTGTGGAGTGCGAGCAACGGATGTTTCATGAGATATGCCAACGTATTCATAATACTTACGTAAGGTTTGATTAACAAATTCGGTTCCATTATCTGTACTAATGCGTCAGACAGTAGTGTTGAGACGTACCTGAATCATCTTGAGAAAATCGATAATGACTTTAGGTACCTCAGCTTTGGTTGTAAGAAACTTTACCCATGTAAACCAAGAGTAATCATCCACCATGACGAGGATGTACTTTTTTCCACCAAGACTTTCAACACGCATTGGCCCACAAAGATCCATATGCAACAAATAAAGTTTCTCTTGGTTGCTGTCTTCAGTCTTGGGTTTGTATGATTTCTTAGTGCTTTTCCCCATTGTACACGCGGAACACAAATGGTCCTTGTGAAATGAAAGTTTAGGAAGACCACGAACAAGTTCGTTTTTCGCCAAATGATTAATAGCGTCAAAGTTAAGATGAGATAACCGTCGATGCCATAACCATGACTTAGTCTTTGATGCTTTGGAGAAAAGACATACGGGAGAAGCGGCCATCATATCTTGTAGAGACAAAGTGTACAAATTATTCCCTCGAGTACCTTTCAATAAATCAACCCCTTCCAAATTACGAATGAAGCAGGTATGCTCACGAAAAGCGACTTCAAGATTTGAATCACAAAATTGTCAGGGGGAAAATAGGTTGTGACCGAGTCCTTCCACATAATACACTCTTGAAATAATGACATTCCCAATATGATATTTACCGTAACTCATTATCTTTGCAATATGATTAATAAGTGTGTAAACACTTATCCTTTTACTACTAAAATCAATGAAAAACAAGACCTAATCATGTGTTTAATATCGTAAAAGTCGGAATTACACGTGGTTTTATGTTTTTGTGTGAAATAGGTACAAAAGATCAAAAGGAAAGAAAACACGGGATTTCACGGTTAATTGTTGAAGAAAAGTCAAAGAACAAGACAAAGTCAAAGTCAAAGAACCAAAAGTGCAAAAAAATACCAAGATCACGAAAATCGGCAAAAACGACACAAGATTGAAGACAAGATCGAAAGCCAAATGATAAATCATTTTAAGACGGGGTTCGAGTTTTTAAAGTGAATTGGGCTTTGTGGGTCCCACTTTTGGTTAATGGGCCTTAAAGTCCAATTTGGAATATAACTTTGTTAGTTTGGGGTAAAAGCCCAACAAAAGCCCAATTCACATTTAAATAAAAAGAGACGGATGAAAAATATGGGCTCTAGCCCATATGGCAATAAAGGAACGAATGAAGTGATTGCCAAGGCCCATTTACACAATTTTTTGAGACGGCGGAAGGTTTATTAACTCAGTTATTTGGTCAACTTCGCATTTACCCACACCCCATTTACTTTCGATAAAAACAATGCCTCACCTCTCATCTCTCCCAAAACAAAACCAGATACTTTCTATTTACTGTTACCCAAACCCTAGGTCAAAATAATATTGGGGCTTTTATTTGTAGAGGCGCGTGATACCCACGATTGGGAAATTAATTCCCAAAAATTTCAGGGAGAAGAAGATGGTAGAGTACAAGTGACGTGCCCTTTTTCTGTCATATGATTGGCTATGACAGCTCAATCCCATCAATCCTCCAATAAAAAGAATACACATCAGCATCGTAGAAACACAACAAGCACAACCCCTTGAAAACCTGGCGATCCGTGTGCACAAGGATGAGTTTCAGCCGTAGATCAAGAAAAAGAGAGAGAAAAGATGGATTGGACGGTTGAGATTCAAGATCTGCTCAACAAATCTTCATCAATAAGTTTTAGGGTTTGCCTATAAAACCCCCAATATTGTAATTTTTATTCTGTCCCATTTTTTATTTTCCTAGTTATTATGCTAAAATAGTTTTTAGGGTATTTGTATTTTTCCTTTCCAGTTTTTGTAATCTCTCTTTAATATTAATAAAAGTTTATTTTCATTTAATTCTAATCGTGTCTTATTTTCTGTTAAATTTCTTATTATTGCAATTTATTCTTTAAACTGTTTGATATAATAATTAAAATTTTATTTGAACAAGTTAATTAATAGCTTGTTTTGAATAAAGAAAATTAATATTGGGGATAAACTTCCCCACTGGAAGTTTATATTAAATCTGTTCGAAGAATGATGGTTTGATGTTCATGGTTCAATGGAGATTTTTGGTTGAAAGGTGGTGTCGATTCAGTTAAATAAAGAGGCTCAGCGCCGTCCTTCTTCTCAAAAGATTTCTTCAAATAGGTTCTATTCCTTTTTAATTATATGTTTTAGTTAATTTGTGTTTAAAATTATTTCTGAATTTGCTTTGTTTGATATTGGTTATATGATAAGATTGATTTTGCTTTGGTTTAAGTTGATTTGTTTTTATTTTAGTTGATTTAAATCTGAGTTTTCATATCTATTTCTAGTAGCTTAAATTTATTGTCAAAAGGGTTTGAAAAATAGTCTGTTGTTTAATATCTGTTTATGCTTGCTGAGTTTGTTCTAGTTTGCTGATATAGTTAGGTTGCATATTGATTTAGTTGATAAGTTTTGAGTTAAGCTGATATTCATATGTTTTTAGAGCTGATTTTGATTTTAGTTTGCTTTGGTTATAGACTGCTGATTTTACTAGTATTATGACTAGTTGATAGCTGCGTTTTAGTTGTTTGTTTTCTTTGAAATTGATTTACTGCTTTCTATCTTTGCGTCTTAAGCTGGTATCGATTTGATTATATATATTGCTGAGATTTGGTTGCTGTATTATGCATTTGATAGTTTGAGCTTTTGCTGGTTTCTTTTTGCTGTTATATTGTCTTGAATTGCTGTTATATTTGAGCCAACAGACTCTTTTAGTCTGTGTGGCTATTGTTGAATTTATCTGTCCAAAATAGCTGTTATAAGTCACTCTTGTGACCTTGTTTGATGTTTCTGCTGTCGTAAAAAAAAATCAAAAAAAAAATCGTCCACAATGAGATTCGACCTCGTGACCTCACGGGTATCTGCCAAACGCGTTAACTACCTAGTCTAGCTCTTCTTTTGTGTCTAATTACTACCTCTTTAATTAATATAGTTTTTTTACTAGGCTGTCAGTTCTACGTTTCATTCAAATACAAGTTTTTCATTTAAAATAAATTTTATATATTTAGTTTATTAAATTCCTTTTATAAAGTTTTAATATAAAAAAATAAAAAAATAAATATTTTATTACTTTTAGAAAGTTAAATTGTTTTTAAAATTAGTTTTTAAATAAATTAGTTTTTAATTAATTTAGTTTTATATAAAATTAGTTTAAATAGATTTTGTTAAATTAAAAAGTGAAAGTAATTTTTTTTAAATAGATTAAATTAGATTTAAGTTTTGTTTAAATTTTAAATAGTTTTTAAATTTGTTTAAATAGTTTTATTTTAAATAGTCTACATTAGTTTATAATTTTAAATAGTTAAGTTTTAGTTAATTTAATTAGTCTGTATTTTAAATAGTTTTAAATTAGTTTAATTAGTTTTAATAAAGATTTTAATAGTGTAAAAGTATTTTCTTTTTTTAATAGATTAAATAGTTTTTGGTTTTAAATACCAAACAATTACTTTTAAACAAGAACAATTAATCTCTACGTATAAATTGGATATCAATTCGAGTCGAGTCGAGGAACGATAAATAGATTAAAAAGAATTGCAAAATTCCTACATTAAATTGGCGCCGCTGCCGCTTCGCTCGTTACGATTGATGATTTTTCGTGAGAAGCTTTGGATTTTGGGATCCGTTCAATTTTGAACGTTACTTTTCTTGTTAAAAAATCAAAAACATAAAAAAAATAAAAAACTTAAAAATACAAAAACATTAAAAATCATCAAAAGCAAACTCTTTCCTAAGATTTGCACCAAAAAAATTAAAAAATCCAAAAGTAATACTTTTCCTAAAGTATTACACCAAAAATATTACGTATTATTGTTATTTTTCTTATTTCGATTTCTTTCGCTTTTTATTGTGAATATATATTTTTCTAAAAAAATACAAAAAGATTTTTCTTTTACTATTAGATATTACGTATAGAACTTTAATACACAATATTCCAAAAGTATTGCCAAGGCATTACACCGTATTTGAAGGCGTTCCGGTTCCATTTACGTGTATCGATCAAAGAAAAATCAAGGCAAAATAGATAAATACTAATAAAAAGTTTGAACTCGATTTATACAAACTATAAGGTGGGTATAAGGCGACGCTCTATAAAAGGCCGTCTAAGGAAAAAGGTTTTTAAGTGCTTTGTGCCACTTCGTTTCCCCGCTTGCTTGTGCGTATATTGAGAGGGACGACCGATTATTGGTTTTCCAACTCAAGTAGTATTACGTATATATTTTTTTGTAGCTTTCAATATTGAACCTCGAGAGGGATAACCCCTTTTCTTTCAAAGTCGACGGAGGTCTCCTACCTCATTCCTCGAGTTTAGTTGTATGCGCACTCGCTCGCGTGCACACATACCGATTGGTGTACCAAATACTTCTAATTCTTCCAAAAAGAAGAAGAAGAACAAAAATACCGTCAATCAAGCCGATCCCGAGAATCGAGCTTTGAACAACACGATGGCAACGGATAATTGACCAATGATTGAGATTTTACAATCTCACGTTGAGGGAAATGATGACGCGATTGTGGTGCCGGGTATTGGAGCGAATAATTTTAAACTAAAAACGGGTTTTATTTAAATGGTTTCCGCTACACCATTTTTAGGCCGTACTAATGATGACCCACACGCTCATATAAAACGTTTCATACAATTGGCAAACACCATCAAATACAATGGGGTGCCACAAGAGGCCATTCGTTTACTCCTCTTTCCTTTTTCCCTCGAGGGACAAGCCCGGATTTGGCTTGATAAGGAACCACTGTGACAACCATGGTTTTTGGGGTTCGTCACTTAGACTATAGTTTAAGGTGTTTTGTGCAAATATGTGCTTTTATGAGCTTATGTGTTTATTTAGTGTGTTTGGAGTGAGGTTTGGATATCGTTTATGGGTATATGGTACTCATAAGTAAATCGAGGAACGGTTATTTCATGTTCATGAGCCCACATGGTAGTGACTATGAAATAAGATGGTGTTATTTAGTGGTTTTACGTATACGTATATGTATTATAGAAAATCGTATTTTTACGGTTTAGGGTTTTGCATTTAGGGGTCTTGGAAGAGGTATCTAGTCATGGGAGTACTTTTTGGGATGGTTTTAAGTCATTTAGGACTTAGTTAAATAGTTTATTTCACATTTCACGAGTTTTTATAAAACTGTATATTTTTACGTCTTTTACGGTATACGCTTAAATTTGACTAGTTTTACAGTTTTGAGGTTTTGGAGGCTTTAAGAGCTGAAATAGATTAAGGAAAATTAAGTTAATATTATTAATACAATTATTAATAATAAAAAGAAAAAAAAACGAAATTAAAGGGGTATAGTCGGTTTTGGGATGCAAGAAAGAAAAAGAAAAGGGAAAAAAGGAAAAAAGGGGAACCGGACTTTTGTATTGGGCCAAGGACTTGTTAGGAAAATATACAAAAACTTTTTATTAATAAAAACACATCATAAAATCCCTGGAGATCATGAGTGATTCGAAATCCATGGAAAAAATTAGGGTTCTTCATCAAAAATCTTGTTTTACAAAAATCTAAGGTAAACTCTTCAAACCCTTTTAATTAAATTGTTTTTAATTCTTTCTTAATCATTATATGATGGATCTAGGTTAGTGTTTATTAGAAAATCTGTAATTTAATGTTATCACAATGATATAGACATGATTAGAATAATTAGGGTTAATGATTAAACATGATGAGGGTAATTAATTTGGTTAATTATGTTAAATTCGTTTTTAAAAACTGGGCATAATTTTTGGGTCATTGTTTTGATCATATCTAGAGTTTTACAAACTTTTAATTTTCGAATCTTATGTCCCTGGAAAGGTAATTGAGTTGGCTCAAATGCAAGAAACGAGAACTAAATTGGAAATATGGAAGTGGGTCAAAAACAGGTTAAATCAGTCGGGTGTCAAAACAGTTTTTGGATCAACCTGTTTTCTTTTTATGTTTTGAATTGTTTGGGGTACTTAGGATTATATTAGAACCTTCAAACGAACATGAGACTTAGATTATATATTAAAAAAAAGATCTGGAGGAGGTCTAAACAAATGGGTTAGGGTAAGACCCTCTGATCATAACAAACTTTTCATATGTTCAAAATCAGTAAATTCTGGATAGGTAGAAGTATATATATATATATATATATATATATATATATATATATATATATATATATATATATATATATATATATATATATATATATATATATATATATATATATATATATATATATATATATATATATATATATATATATATATATATATATATATATATATATATATATATATATATATATATATATATATATATATATATATATATATATATATATATATATATATATATATATATATATATATATATATATATATATATATATATATATATATATATATATATATATATATATATATATATATATATATATATATATATATATATATATATATATATATATATATATATATATATATATATATATATATATATATATATATATATATATATAGAGGCCTTAACAGTGTCTTCAAGGTTGCGGCCAAAGGGGAGAGTTAGCTAACACATGTAAGGGCATAGGGTTTCTTTTACAGAGGAAGTTGATTTTTTTAAGGGTGTGTTCGACCCATAGTTTAAGGTATGAAAAACGGGACTGTTTTGGGTTAAATGTTAACAGGCGAGTTATGAACTAAACTAAGTTAAGGGCTTTATAGAGGGGTGTCGTGAGATGCATATGGCATATAAACGGGGTTAAGTCGTAGGACAAGGTTAGATATCTATCATATATTGATGAGCCATTTTGGTATGTGGTTCATGTCTTGATTGTATACGTTTGTGTGTTTAGATTTTGCTAGAGTACGGGTATTTGGAGAAGCTTGTTTAGGTGAGTTTCATAGTCCCATGTTTTTATGAGCTATAAATGATTTGACTTCCAGATGGGATGGAAGAGACACTGTATGGTTTTGTAAATAATGCTGTGAATGTTTTTATGGTTTGTGATGGACTTGTGTGTACACTTATGTGACTAACTGCTATGCAATTCTTGATTGTTATTGTGGTTTGACTTGGTTCCAAGGGGATGTTGACAAGGCGGGGCCTTGGGATTGGTTCATAGGTGTATGGGCGCCTATGGGACCATGGTTATTGGTAAAGCTGGGAGCCTTGGAAATTGTGGTTATTGGTAAGGCTTGGTGCCTTGGAATTGTGATTGTATGGTTAATCTTGAATGGTAGTTGTTAATGCATAATTGTAACACATTGTCCATATGTTCTTTTGTTGATGGTTATTATTCACAGCTTATAACTATTTTAGGGTTGGAGTCTAAATCTATGACTCTCACCAACTTTATGTGGATGTGTTTTAGTGTCTCTTTCAGGTGATAATGTGGTTAAACGTGAGAATAGGAGTGGCTAGCTGGGAGGCTTAGGATTGAATTGGAGGAACCCCTTTCCTCTTAGTCTTTACTTATGTTTGAATAAGTGATACTTTGTAGACACCTATATGTTTGTTATTTTTTAATTGTATGTCTTTGGTAAGAGGTAGACCTGTTATCTACTTACCTAGACGCCTGCATTGTTTGTAATATCTTCATGACATTGTGTCATCATTTAAGATATTTCCAATTCATTTAGTTATCTCTATAGACACTCTATATGGTGTGATTATATCCATACGTCGCGCCCCATATTCCGTCATGGTGGGGTGTAATAGAATGGTATCAGAGACAATGGTTATAGAGAATTAGGTTGCCTAGTCTAGTAGCCTAGTCTATAGCTTAAGGGTCCATGCATGTAGGTGTCAGAGGGGTATGTGTGCATTATAGTATATGGAGTGCTTAAGTGTTAATTTCGTTTTGGATATTTATTTACTTTCATACTTACTTATTGAGATATAATATATGTAAGTACATTCATTTATTTTCTATTGATGTGATGTATGAATCGGAAGTGTAGGAATCTATTTAGTGTTACCCATGTCGCGTAGAAGAACAGGTGCGCTAGGTAATATTAGGATAATACCGATGTTGAGTCTGCGACTAGTAGTAGATTCGAATTTCCGCCTGATTGGTTATGATCATTTTTTTAATGTTGGATATTTTGTTGTTATTGATGTGTTTTGGCATTTGAGCCTCGAGTTATGAATGAAGTTAGGGTTGACGTATGAGATGTTCTTATTTTACCTATACGGTATATATATATATATATATATAGAGTGTATTTTATGTGGTATATATGTGGTAGACATATGTGTTCCGTGTAGTACTAATTTCTTATAAGTGTCGTCATAGGAGGGAGTACATGGGTGAAAGGGGACATCTATAATTATGGAGGCCTACGTAATTATATATGTGCCACAACACCAATGGACTTCCAAGTATGGTTGCATGAAAAAGGGGATTAGTACATGCTTGTATATGATGAGATCTGTATTTTGGGTATTTGTACAATAAGGGTTTATGTAATGGTTGCCTGTGATATGGCTATGGTTTTTGTGTTATATGTTTTGGGTTATAGTCGTGTTGTGTGATTATGGGGTAACATGATATGGGTCGGTTTTGGTGATGGGTTTTATGCCTTGTTGTGGCATGGTGAGATGGTGATTACTCGTATGGAAAAACGAGTGTATGACGCGATCGATTGACTTGACATGTATGATAACGAGTATGTTTTGGGAGATTTAATAGGTATATATATATATATGCGGAGGTATATATACTAGTAGATGTTATGTTATGATATACGGTCGTTCAATAGTTATTAAAACTTGAACGTACCTAGTGTTCTCTCGTGTTTAAATAGTTTATTAGTGTTGGAGTTTGATGGAGTTCCAACGATGTTTTGAATGTTTTGAAGTGTTCTACATTAGGGTATGTATTTGAATTGATGAGAACTACCAAATTTTCTTGTAAAGGAGTCTAGCTAATTAAAGGAAAATGATTTTGAAAATACTTTGTAAGTGCACGGTATGATATCCTGACTTACATATCTTTTCTTTAAGTTTATTGGTAATAAGTTAAAAAAATATATTGACAATGAATGGATTAGTTTTCTAGGTAACATGTGATAGTACATATAAAGGGTAAAGAAATTTTACAATAATTTTCTTAAAAGTGGAGTTAAAATTTTAGAAGTATTTAAATAGACGGAAATAGTAAAAAGGAAGATTTTATTATAATAATGATAATAATAACACTAGACCTTGTAAACGTGTAATAGTTCGTTATAGCAAGCCTAAATGGATTATATAAAATATTTGTAATATAGAATAAAGTGAATAAAAAGACCATATTTTATAAACACGTATTGGTTTCATAATAACAAGTGAAATGAGTTTAATGTGAGTAAACAAGATAATGGTTAGAATAACGTTATACTATACTAACTAGTGGATACCTTTGATAAAATAATTAAGATAAAAGATGAGTTTATTGTTAAAGGAGATGATATATAAAGTGAGTACACTAACTGAGTTATGCCCTTTGATAGTAACGAAGATGGTAAAATATGACTATGATTTCATTTATTGGTGTTAAAATATGGTCCTAATGTGAAGTAACTAATTGAGATGAAAATTTCAAAGTTTCTAAGATATCGAAATTTGGTAATACTAATCTTGACGAGTCTAATTTTCATTGTTGGCACACTCCATTGAATCTTTCAGATTACATTCTTTCGTTTTCAGTTGTTTTGGCTAGGGTTCGTTATGGTTGATATTTCGGTTTACCCTATATTTATTATGGGACGCGACCGTTTGGAATTCTTTTGGTACACGTCATGGTTGATTTAGTTATGCGGTTGTGGAAACGTTAGGATGAGAGGATAGAGTTGGGTAGTATTACTTATGGATAGATATTAGAATAGAGAGATGTATTTTGGTTTAAAGGTTGTGTTGAAGGAATGATTAAGATTTGTGTAGTTTTGAAACTTAGATTGGTTACGGGAATAAAGGAGTAAGTAAAGTTAGTTGACTTGTCGTGGGAACGAGATGTCATGCTATGAGAAGTTGGTTGAAGTACCATTAGGAGATTGATGAAAGTACTAGCGGATGTGAGGGTAGAGTAGAAAGTTTCTAGTAATGGAAATATGGGGCAAATAATACGCAAGGGAATTGGTATAGTTATGGAGGCAAGGTAATAGTAGACACGTGAAGGAAAACATGGATGTGAAAGAATGATTGGTAGGAGGATGATTAATGGTGAAGTACAACAAGTAAGGAAGAGTGAGCCATTGAGGGGTTGAAGTACCTTTAGAAATATTATGATGAGTTGAAGTTAGAAGCTACTAGGTAGTATGAAGTTCCTAGGTAACATCATAGAGACGAGAAGGAGTGCGTGAAGAGCTACATCGTGAAGCAAGGAGCGGAAAGGAATATGTGTTGGCTGCTAGAAGGATGCAAGAGATATCGAAGGAGTCACAGAAGTTGCAAGGACTGGAAAGGTGACAAGCACTATGATGGGAATCTTCGTATGGTTCGTGACGAAGAAGGACATATCGAGTACCGGAGTGGAGATACAAAGAGCTGAACCAGTGGATCGTGATGAAGTGAATACATAACATGGGGGATTAAGAACTTGTGGAAATAACAAGGGGAGTCGAGTGACTACGCAGATAGAATTTTGTGGCAATCAATATTGAGGGATGAGTAGTGAAGCTGAGCTGAATAAGTTCGTGGAGAAGTGATTAGAGAGTCGGTTTTGTGAAGGTGTTATGAAAGATCTTTGGGAAAGACAATTATGCATTATCCAATTCACTAACTATTTCCATAGATTTGATGAATGAAGTATGGAATTTCGGTTGGATGGGATAGTGTAGGAATTAGGTAGAATCATGGAAGGAGAGGACCAAGTATTCCTAGAAGATGATGATTGAAAGTACCTCATGTTGGGTGCAATCAAAATAGAAGTATGAGATTTGAATAAGAATTTAAAATATGGCCTAGATTAGACAAATGGAAACTAATATGGGTATAAGACGAGAGTGTGACCCGCATGGGATCACATAAAACTCTATTCTGTCCCTATGAGGATGGAGTAGGAGAACTGGTCGCGAGGAAAACAAGTGAAGCTACTTGGATAATTTTGATGTATAGATGAGTTGAAAGACGGGAAGCATAGCATCGTGATGTATGCCATGAGCTGAGGAAAAAGAAGGAAGTCTGGATAGATGCGGATCATAAATGAAATAGGTCGAGATAGGAACCGAAGGTAAAATTTTGGTATAGCCTAATGAGTAGACTAAGGCACTAAGCATGCTAATATTGCTGTAGTGTGGAAAGGGAATGGCACTGACCTATACTGTTTGATTGGAAGGCTTAGTATCGATAATCGAATGGATGAGGAGTTATAGATGTGATGTGTCATGAGGGACGAAGGGCTTAGACTAACTGAGACAAGATGAGGAGCACTATGACCTTGGAGGTAAGACATTGTGTAAGTATAAAGAAAGTGTTGAGTATAAAAAAAATATTTCATGGAGAAAAGTGAGAAGGAAGTGTATAGGTGCTACTAATGAGCTATCCAAATTTAATGGAAGTAGTTGTAGCATGGATTTGGATGGCAGTTGATAGACTAACTGAGATAACTGTCCTTTTGGTGATATGTATAGATCATAAGCTGATTTGGATTGGAAGAGCCTTGTTATGATGAACTAATGGATATGTGAAACACCGTCATAGGTCACCTGTGTAAGGAAATCGGAATTTTTAAGTAGTTTGGTGGTATGGACTAAAAGGAGTTGATGAACATGATTGGATATGAGTATATCCAGCTACTTGGAAAAGGATGGACGAAGTGAGATATTGCTACAAGTATAGGAGTCGTGTTGAGAGCTTGGGTGACTGATTTAGAGGGATGTGGGAAAGTCGTTAGCGATGCCTGAGTTTTCATATAATGATAGTTATCATACTAGAATTCGATGAATGCCATTTGAGGCACTATATGGAAGGATAGGGTGATTTTCCTTATGGTGTTCTAAAATTCGTGAAAGAGACTACTAATGTGGAAATGGTATTTGTGGGAAAGGATGAGAGAAACAAGATATGCTATGTTGAAAAGGATGAAACCACTAAAGTTTAGTGACAAAGTTATGTAGGAAGTTTCACCCATAGTAACGGGTGGTATGTTTTAGTAAAATGGAAAAGTTGATGTAGAGTTTTGTAGGTCCATTTATGATCTTTGGAAAGATCGGACCAGTAGCTTATGAGTATATAATTACATGGGAGAATTGAGTGGTATACATGATATATTTCATGTATTAAGATTGGTAAATGTTGTTTGAGAATGCATATTTGCATGTTCGGTTATTCGGGGTTTGTGTTAATAAGAGTCTTTGTTTTATCAAAGGCTCATTTGTGAGATTTATTGGCTGTGAAGTCAAGAGTTTAGGAATGAATTTAAATATTGTTGGTTTGTATAGGTGGTATTTTGAGACTTGAACTAAAGTACACATGGAAATGAGAGGAGTTCATTTAGAACAAGTATCCTCATGTGATTTGTTGTTTGTGTGTTTGATCCTAAGGAGTAAATCTCGGGACGAGATTTCTATTAGGAGGGAGTGATGTGACAACAATGGTTTTGGGGGTTCGTCACTTAGACTATAGTTTAAGGTGTTTAGTGCAAATATGTGCTTTTATGTGCTTATGTGTTTATTTTGTGTGTTTGGAGTGAGGATTGGATATCTTTTATGGGTATATGGTACTCATAAGTAAATCTATGAACGGTTATTTCATGTTTATGAGCCCACATGGTAGTGACTATGAAATGAGATGGTGTTATTTAGTGGCTTTACGTATACGTATATGTATTATAGAAAATCGTATTTTTACCGGTTAGGGTTTTGCATTTAGGGGTCTCGGAAGAGGTATTTAGTCACGGGAGTATTTTTTGGGATGGTTTTAAGTCATTTGGGACTTAGTTAATTAGTTTATTTCATATTTCAAGAGTTTTTATAAAACTGTATATTTTTACGCCTTTTACGGTATACGCGTAAATTTCACTAGTTTTACGGTTTTGAGGTTTTGGAGGCTATAAGAGCTGAAATAAATTAAGGAAAATTAAGGTAATATTATTAATACAATTATTAATAATAAAAAGAAAAAAACGAAATTAAAGGGGTATAGTCGGTTTTGGGATGCAAGAAAGAAAAAGAAAAGGGAAAAAAGGAAAAAAGGGAACCGGGCTTTTGTATTGGGCCAAGGACTTGTTAGGAAAATATACAAAAACTTTTTATAATAAAAACACATCATAAAATCCCTGGAGATCATGAGTGATTCAAAATCCATGGAAAAAATTAGGGTTCTTCATCAAAAATCTTGTTTTCCAAAAATCTAAGGTATACTCTTCAAACCCTTTTAATTAAATTGTTTTTAATTCTTTCTTAATCATTATATGATGGATCTAGGTTAGTGTTTATAAGAAAATATGTAATTTAATGTTATCACAATGATATAGACATGATTAGAATAATTAGGGTTAATGATTAAACATGATGAGGGTAATTAATTTGGTTAATTATGTTAAATTCGTTTTTAAAAACCGGGCAGAATATTTGGGTCATTGTTTTGATCATATCTAGAGTTTTACAAACTTTTAATTTTCGAATCTTATGTCCCTGGAAAGGTAATTGAGTTGGCTTTCACATGCAAGAAACGAGAACTAAATTGGAGATACGGAAGTGGGTCAAAAATAGGTTACATCAGTCGGGTGTCAAAACAGTTTTTGGATCAGCCTGTTTTCTTTTTATGTTTTGAATTGTTTAGGGTATTTAGGATTATATTGGAACCTTCAAACGAACATGAGACTTAGATTATATATTAAAAAAAGATCTGGAGGAGGTCTAAACAAATGGGTTAGGGTAAGACCCTCTGATCATAATAAACTTTTCATATGTTCAAAATCAGTAAATTCTGGATAGGTAAAAGCACATATATATATATATATATATATATATATATATATATATATATATATATATATATATATATATATATATATATATATATATATATATATATATATATATATATATATATATATATATATATATATATATATATATATATATATATATATATATATATATATATATATATATATATATATATATATATATATATATATATATATATATATATATATATATATATATATATATATATATATATATATATATATATATATATATATATATATATATATATATATATATATATATATATATATATATATATATATATATATATATATATATATATATATATATATATATATATATATATATATATATATATATATATATATATATAGGCCTATATAGAGGCCTTAACAGTGTCTTCAAGGTTGCGTACAAAGGGAAGATTTAGCTAACACATGTAATGGCATAGAGTTTCTTTTACAGAGGAAGTTGATTTGGTTAAGGGGGTGTTCGACCCATAGTTTAAGGTACGAAAACGGGACTGTTTTGGGTTAAATGTTAACGGGGCGAGTTATGAACTAAACTAAGTTAAGGGCTTTATAGAGGGGTGTCATGAGATGCATATGGCATATAAACGGGGTTAAGTTTTAGTACAAGGTTACATATCCATCATATATTGATGAGCCATTTTGGTATGTGGTTCATGTCTTGATTGTATACGTTTGTGTGTTTAGATTTTGCTAGAGTGCGGGTACTTGGAGAAGCTTGTTCAGGTGAGTTTCTTAGTCCCATGTTTTTATGAGCTATAAATGATTTGACTTCCAGATGGGATGGAAGAGACATTGTATGGTTTTGTAAATAATGCTGTGAATGTTTTTATGGTTTGTGATGGACTTGTATGTCCACTTATGTGACTAACTGCTATGCGATTCTTGATTGTTATTGTGGTTTGACTTGGTACCAAGGGGATGTTGACAAGGCGGGGCCTTGGGATTGGTTCATAGGTGTATGGGCTCCTATGGGACCATGGTTATTGGTAAGGCTGGGAGCCTTGAAAATTGTGGTTATTGGTAAGGCTTGGTGCCTTGGAATTGTGATTGTATGGTTAATCTTGAATGGTAGTTGTTAATGCATAATTGTAACACATTGTCCATATGTTCTTTTATTGATGGTTGTTATTCACAGATTATAACTATTTTGGGGTTGGAGTCTAAACCTATGACTCTCACCAAGTTTATGTTGACGTGTTTTAGTGTCTCTTTCAGGTGATAATGTGGTTAAACGTGAGAATAGGAGTGGCTAGCTGGGAGGCTTAGGATTGCATTGGAGGAACCCCCTTTCCTCTTAGTCTTTACTTATGTTTGAATAAGTGATACTTTGTAGACACCTATATGTTTGTTATTTGTTAATTGTATGTCTTTGGTAAGAGGTAGACCTGTTACCTACTTACCTAGACGCCTGCATTGTTTGTGATATATTCATGACATTGTGTCATCATTTATGATATTTCCAATTCATTTAGTTATCTCTATAGACACACTATTGTTGTGATAATATCCATACGTCGCGCCCCATATTCCGTCATGGTGGGGTGTGATAACAACCCCAAAGTATCACCACATGGGTTGATTTAGAGACCAAGTTCATTAACTACTTTTTTCCACCATCACGGACCACCGCTTTAAGGAATGACATCGTTACCTTTGAAAAAAAATATGGGGAAACGTTTAGTGAGTCTTGGGACCATTTTAAGGAGATTTTACGAAAATGTCCACAACATGGTTTTACAAAAGTGCATCAAATTAATACGTTTTACAATGGTTTAACTCTTAATGACCAAGACTCACTTAATAGTGTCGCGGGGGGGGGGGGGGGGGGGGGGGGGTAATATTCTTGTGAAATCCATGAACGAGGCTTGGGCAATAATTGAAAACAAGGCAAAAGTTCAAACCAAGAGTGTTAGGGATACTAGGGCAAGTGCTAGTACTAGTGAGAACGAAAAGAAAATTGACAAGCTTACTTCAATCATGACTGACCTTGGTTTACATGTTAAGAACAATGTGCAAGTTAATGCTTTAAAAGAGACTTGTGAAACGTGTGAGACTTGTGGTGGACCACATTCGTACTATAATTGTGACAAGGTTTACACTTAACAACTATAAGTTTATGCTTATAACAATAATGAAAATGAGCGGGTTCATTTTAAACCAAATGTTGATGTTAACCATTTTTCTTATAAGTATAATAACTATTTGGATCCCCTGGGTTTTATATCTCCACAAAGACCACCCCCACCCGCCCAAAATAGGAACCAAGGTCCTCAACGGGGTAATTTTTAAGGGAATTCAAATACAAGGGGTTTTAATCAAAATCAAGGGAATTTTCAAGGGCAAAACCAAGGGTTTAATAATCAAAATCAAGGATTTCAAAACCAAGGTTTTCAAAATCAAGGATTTAATCAAGGTTTTCAAAATTATAATCAATATCAAAACCAAGGTTTTCCTAATCAAGGGTTTAACAATCAAGGGTATAATCAAATGAACATGCATAGTCCTCAAATGGACTTGGTTCTACAAAAATTAACCGAACATGAGCGAACCATGAAAGAGATGCAAGAATATAATAGACAAATGCAAGAATCGACCGATATGAAATTTTTGCAAATGCTTCAAACCTTTTGTCCCCAAGGTGCCCTCCATTCTAACACCGTGACCAATCCTAGGGCTAACGTTAATGCCATAACTACTAGGAGCGGTAAGACCACCGAAGAACCTTCTTATTCCCCACCTAAACAAGGACCTAAGATTCCTTCTTCTTCTACCCACCCTCTTTCACCTTCTACTTGTGACATACCACCCGTTATGCCTTCGTCTACACCTTATGTTCCACCGTTACCTAAATCTTATACCACACCTTCGGTTCCCAAACCGGTTCCTTCACCTTCCATTTCTACCCCTCCTCCACCAAAGGATGTGAGTGAGCAATCCACTCCAAATCCTTCATCTCAACCCAATATACCTTATCCCTCAAGGTTGAGGAAAGAGAAATTGAAGAATAAGGATGATATTCAAGTTTCGAACTTCCTAAAAATGTTTAAACAATTGAATTTTAATATCACCTTTGTCGAGGCTCTCGCTCACATGCCTAAGTATGCTAAGATGTTTAAGGACCTTTTAAGTGATAAGGAAAAATTGCTCGATATTGCCAATACCAAATTGAATGAGAATTGTTCCGCGGTTCTTTTGAGAAAATTACCAGTTAAGTTAGGAGATCCTGGTCGATTCCTTATTCCTTGCAATTTTCCGGGTGTTGATAATTGTATGGCCTTGGCGGATCTCGGAGCGAGTATCAATCTTATGCCATTGTCCGTGTGGAAACAATTATCTTTACCCGAGCTAGTCCCCACTCGTATGACCTTGGAATTAGCTAACCGTACGGTTGCTTATCTGGTGGGGATAGCCGAGGATGTTTTTGTTGGAGTCGACAAATTTACTTTTCCCGCCGATTTTATTGTAGTCGACTATGAGATGGATCCCCGTGTTCCCTTAATTATGGGACGAACCTTCTTGAGGACTGGGCGTACATTGATTGATGTAGCCGCGGGTGAACTTATTATGAGGGTAGGGGATGATAAAATCGTCTTTAACATGGGTAAACTTTCCAAACTTCCTAATGAGCCCGAATCCGTGAATTACATCGATGTGCTCGACGAAGCATGTGAAGAACATTTTCACGAGGCTTGTAAGAGCGGGATTTCTCATTTACCTCATGTTGAGACCGTAGCTTCTATTGCTCCTTCATTGACTCCATTTGGAGAAAGTGACTTTGTTTTACAAGAATTCGAAGCAATTTTAGGAGACGTGGATTTAAAATATGACGATTCTCCCACCGATTAGGAAGAAGACATTCGTACCATTGAGAGACTTCTCAATGAGGATCATATTTCTCCACCTACTCCTAAGGAAGTTACAAATGATGATCCAAATTTAACCAAGACTTCCATCGACAATCTACCGGATTTAAGCTTAAGGATTTACCGTCTCATTTAGAATACCTTTTCTTAGAAGAGAATGATAAGTTACCCGTCATAATTGCTAAGGACTTAAAAGAAGATGAAAAATCTCAACTTATCGAAGTGCTTAAAAATCATAAGAAAGCAATTGCTTGGAAAATCTCCGACATCCGCGGAATTGATCCTAACTTTTGCACTCATAAAATTTTCATGGAAGATGACTTTAAACCCGCAATCCAAAGTCAAAGAAGGGTAAACCCAAAAATTCATGAAGTCATTAAGAAAGAAGTTATCAAACTTCTAGATGCCGGAATGATTTACCCTATTTTGGATTCGCCATGGGTTAGTCCCGTCCATTGTGTGCCTAAGAAAGGCGGAATAACCGTTGTTCCCAATGAAAACAACGAGTTGATTCCTACTCGACTCGTAACGGGTTGGCGAGTTTGCATAGACTATCGTAAGCTCAATGATGCCACTCGTAAGGATCATTTTCCTCTTCCTTTCATGGATCAAATGCTCGAGCGTTTAGCGGGTAATGACTACTATTGCTTCTTAGATGGTTTTTCAAGATATTTTCAAATCCCTATCGATCCAAAAGACCAAGAGAAAACCATATTCACTTGTCCTTATGGAAAATTTGCTTACAAACGAATGCCTTTCGGCTTATGCAATGCTCCCGGGACTTTCCAAAGGTGTATGATGGCTATATTCCATAAC
The DNA here is from genome assembly GCA_025667525.1 of Glebionis coronaria. Lineage (NCBI taxonomy): Eukaryota > Viridiplantae > Streptophyta > Magnoliopsida > Asterales > Asteraceae > Glebionis > Glebionis coronaria. The sequence continues at coordinate 246,097,074 of CM046876.1, forward strand.
ATTGTTGAAGAAACTATGGAAGTCTTTATGGACGATTTCTCAGTCTATGGTGATTCTTTCTCTTCTTGCCTTGCCAATTTAGAACGTATGCTTAAACGGTGTGAAGACACTCATCTCGTTCTTAATTGGGAAAAATGCCATTTCATGGTAAAAGAAGGCATCGTCCTTGGTCATAAATTTCAAAAGCCGGTATCGAAGTCGACCGTGCTAAAATTGACGTCATTGCTAAGTTGCCTCCACCTACCACCGTCAAAGGAGTTAGAAGTTTTTTAGGTCATGCGGGATTTTATCGACGTTTCATCCAAGATTTCTCTAAAATAGTGCGTCCAATGACTCATCTCTTAGAGAAAGATGCTCCTTTTATCTTTTCTCCAGATTGTATCGACTCTTTCGAACTTCTTAAAGGTATATTAACTAAGGCACCGGTCTTAGTCTCTCCAAATTAGGAGTTACCTTTCGAGCTCATGTGCGATGCTAGTGATTTCGCAGTAGGAGCGGTTTTAGGTCAACGAGTGAACAAACACTTCCAACCGATCCATTATGCTAGTAAGACAATGACGGGGGCTCAATTGCATTATACCACTACCGAAAAAGAGCTTTTAGCTATAGTGTATGCTTTTGAGAAATTCCGCCCCTATCTTGTGCTTGCCACCACCATCGTTTACACCGACCATTCCGCCTTGAAATACTTGTTGACCAAGCAAGATGCTAATCCGAGACTCCTTCGTTGGGTTTTGCTCCTACAAGAATTTAAAATCAAAATTCGTGATAAAAAGGGAGCGGAAAACCTAGCCGCGGATCATCTTAGTAGACTTGAGGATCCTTATCAAGGGGAACTTCCAAATCAAGAGATTAATGAATCTTTTCCCCTTGAGGCCTTAATGTATTTTAATTCCAATCTTGATGATACCCCATGGTTTGCGGACATTGTAAACTATTTGGCGGGTGGTGTTCTTATCGAAGGGTTAACGTCCCAACAAAAGAAAAAATTCTTTAAGGATGTTAAGCACTATTATCTGGACGACCCTTATCTTTTCAAGCAATGTGCGGATCTTATCATTCGTAGATGTGTCGATGGGCCGACGGCTTTACAAATCCTTGAAGCTTGCCACAAAGGACCCACCGGTGGTCACTTTGGTCCTAACTACACCGCTAAAAAAGTTTTCGACTCCGGATTCTATTGGCCCACCATTTACCATGACGCTCATGAAATGGTTAAGCATTGTGATGCTTGCCAAAGACAAGGCAAGGGCACACATAAAGACGAGATGCCTCAAAATTTCATCCAAGAATGTGAAATCTTTCACGTATGGGGCATCGACTTTCTGGGGCCATTTCCATCATCCAAAGGGAACAATTACATCCTCGTAGTCGTTGACTACGTATCAAAATGGGTTGAAGCAAAGGCTTTACCTACTAACGATGCGAGGGTGGTTGTGAAATTTTTGAAACAATTGTTTGCTCGATTCGGTGTTCCTCGTGCTATTATTAGTGATCGCGGGACTCATTTTTGCAATGATCAATTCGCACGAGTCATGGCTAAGTATGGTGTCAATCACCAACTTTCCACCGCGTATCATCCACAAACTAATGGTCAAGCCGAGGTTTCCAACCGTGGACTTAAGTGAATGTAACACTCTCATTTTTCGTATCGGTACAGCGGAAGGGTCTTTCAGAGTGTTACGGGATAGCACAATAACTCCAATCATAGACAACACATAAAAATGGTTGTTCAAGGTTTAACATACATTCATTCGATAAAAGTTTTAAAAGCGTACAACAGGTCCCAAATTATACAGGTCATTAAGTTTACAAAACATAGATCGAATGAACATTTTTAATATTATGTGGGCCATCAGAGTCGATCTCCATCTGGATTACCTTCAAGCACCTGAGATAAAAACATGCAAAAATCATATCAGCGAATGCCGAGTGAATTCATAGAGTTTAATAAAAACCATTATATAAAACAATCATTTAAAATCAGAACACAAGCATAATATCGGAAGTAAGTCCTCATATTGCTAGTCAGGCAATATATATCAAGCATACATCTTAAACCGTCCATGAGACCGTAGTCTCTATATTACCATGATAGGTAATATATTCATCGTAATAGCGTCGTTATCGTTTATAGGATACATTTTTATTTGGATTACATACGTTTTATAACATACGTTGTAGGATTATTATTAGCCGCATGACATTGTTACCTTACTATGAAAACAGCGGGCCGCGAACCCGACAAACAATTTGCCCATCTAAGTTAGCGTGTCGTCACAAAAATCACGCTATGGAATCTTCTCATACATAAATTCGCTTACCAATCAATGTGGTACGACGGGGATCAACCGTCAAGGCGCGAACTGGGGTGATCGTCCCCAAATAGTACTATCAAATGCATAAGCGTCTACCAAATCCCGGTAGTTCACAATTCATGCTAATGGGACTTTAAGTGACATAACCTAACTACTAATAATCCTTTTAGTCTCGTATATAGGGTCATAGCATCATTCGGGTCCATATCATTAAGCATACAATCGGGACTACTTGTGTTCTATTTTTATAAAAATCTAGCATGTTATCTCCCTCGCGGGTTTACAAATCATTTTATAAAACATTTAAAAGAGTGCGAGGCTATGAACTCACGTTGTTAATGAAAGGCGGATTATCGGCTACGGGCGTGCTTCGGTCACGGAAACCTATATAAATAATAATCGGTCTTAGACTCGGTCCAATGACATTTATCAAAATAACAATATTCATATGATGCTTTTGTACATATGATGATGATCAAGTGGGTTTATACATCCTTGTTTACTCATTTTAGTGTTTACGTTTTGGTAACGTTTTACTAGTTTGCTAGTTCTACCGAATTACCTATTTTAAGTCCATTAAGCCTAGTATAAGTTCTTTAACTTGTTTTTATCCCTTTTATACCTATATTATCAGTATATATACTTTTCATGTTGGGCCCAAATGGGTTAAGCCCAATAAGTTCTTTTTACAATTTTTTATCTTATTAAGTCCAATTATTAGTCCAATATGTCTAGTTAGCTCGTAAATGTCCGTATTTCTTATAGTTCGGGTTTTATCGGTTTTTAATTGTCTTAGTTACTTATACATCAGTATATGACTTTTATAAACTTTACATTAGACGGGTTTGGTCGTCTAAGTTTTATTTGGCGAAAAACGTTAATTTTACGGCGATAGCCGAAAAAGTCGTAAAAATCAAGTTTATAGTTTTTATTACTTATAAATATTATTTCACCACTATTTATATAAATTACCCATTTAATTAACCTTTTATACATTTATATAAATAAGTTTTATAAGTTAGTGGGTTTATATTTTTACATTTTATACATTATAATATGAGTGCTTATATAATAATAATAAACATTATTTCCAAAAATCTGATTTTTAACTTCATGTTCACCATTTTTAACATATCTAGAGTTCTATAATGAATTAGAAGCTCATTTTTGGGTGACATGTTCTTCATAATATGTGATACATTTAACTTAGTTATAGCTACTGCCCATTTTGAGTTTAACCTTCCTTAACAGTTCCTACAAAACTGTTTATCCAGATTAGACCACCTAACTTGTTTTGATCATATCTCACTCATTATTTTGATTCCATTGCATGGCCAACTCTCACATGTGTATAACATCTTCTACTTACTGTAAATGGATCAAACCATGCAATTTTATCAGTTCATCTTTTAGTTATCTACTGTTTTTATACAGCCAACTAAATAATCAAGATTTTAGCTTCATTTCTTATAGTTATCAACCTTTTAAAGCATATTTATCAACACTTGATCCCCACACAACATTTTTATCATCATATATACATCATATACATATACAAAATGAAAGAAAATACATTTGTTCTTTACAAAAATAACAAGAGAAAAATGGAGAGGATGATCTTCTTTACCAACCAAGTGGATTTCTTGTTTTAGGAAGACAAGAACTTGATGAACACAACAAGTATCTCCAAGACCATCAAATATCAAGAACATAGGTTGGAAAATCAGCCCTAGGACACAAGCAAATCACCTCCAAAGTTGTTAATATGGCCACCAAATGATCAAGGCTTCAAGAGAACTCCTTAATAGAGCTAGTAAACATGTGCTTCATGGCTAGAAGAGATCAAATGGGGTGTTTGTTGGTATATTTTGGACGGCAAGGATGAGGGTGTTGAGAGAGTTTTGAGAGGATTTTGCATGTAAGGGAAATGGTATAATGAAAACAAGTAGCTAGTTTTGTGTTTAGTGGAATGTGTTAGCTTAAAGAGTAAGCATGGCTAACACTTGGAATGTGTTAGCTAACTTGATGCCACCTTGGTGGTGTGGTGTCAAGTTATGCCGTCCCAACCAAGCTAGTGGGGTGGGACAACGTGTTTTGTCCCATCTTACTAGTTTACGGGTATTTCTCGATTCTAGTTTTCTCGATTTGCGTGCCCTCGGGTCGTTTTACGAAAAACGTTTTTATAAATTATGAATCAACGTCACAAAACGAATCCAATAAAAATTGTCTCAACAAAAACGGAGTTCAAAAACGTAAATACGTAATCCTAAGGTTTCCGGTTTAGTCGTAAAAGACGCCAAATTATGCACGTAAGCCTAAATTTAAATCCGTAAATTGTGAGTTCGTCAACCAACACAAAAATAAGTTTCAAAATATTATACGAGAAAATATTTTACTACCTGAAAATGTTAGATTGTCACAGAGAATCTTAGAGCGTACCGTGGGAGAGCATCGTGCCTCATGGGCCGATAAATTAGATGATGCTTTGTGGGCTTTCCGTACCGCTTATAAGACACCTATAGGTTGTACTCCTTATCGCCTTGTGTACGGAAAGGCATGCCACCTCCCCATTGAGTTGGAGCATAAGGCTTATTGGGCCTTGAAATGGGCTAATTTTGACATAAACAAAGCCGGTGATCATAGGAAAATCCAACTCAATGAACTTAATGTACTTAGAAATGAGGCTTATGAGAATTCAATGATCTACACGGAGAAGTCTAAGCTCATTCATGATTCCAAGATTAAGAACCGAGAGTTCCACGTTGGTGATCAAGTTTTAATCTTTAACTCTCGGTTGAAAATCTTTTCGGGTAAACTTAAGAGCCGTTGGTCCGGTCCATTCACCGTGGCCCAAATCTTCCCTTATGGCACCATGGAGTTATCCCAACCAAATGGGCCCAACTTTAAGGTGAATGGCCAACGGGTTAAGTTGTACTTTAGAGAGGACATCTCTCACGAGATGATTCCATCCCTCTCCATGTTTCCCTTGAATTAATTCGGGAAATCGAGTCGAGCTAGAGACTCGTGATAAATAAATCAAGCATCGTATAACTAGGTTAGATTTTTACCTTTTCCATCCTTTCCACCCTTTTTCACCTTCACCCATTTCCACCAATAAGTGTAGGGGGGAGCCAAGTAGGTTGTTTGTGTTGTGATGTTGTGTAGGGATGTGTGCTTTAATGATCCACTTTTGGTGTTTTTGACGCGACCCGTGATCCCGTGTTCCCGTGTACCCGGTTCTATCAAAACTATTGTGATTCATACATGTATATAAATAAGATGAATAAATGTAATCACTTTAGTTGTCTCTTCCTTAGCTCGATTTAAACAATGTGCACAATGTCCTAAGTGTAGGGGAGTTTATTCTCCCACATGCTTAAACATTGAGGGCAATGTTTATATTAAGTGTAGGGGGGACTTCTATCGAATTTTAGTGGACTTTTCCATGAATTTGACCTCATTTAACCGAAAAATTAAAAAATTTCAACGTTTTTCAAATTTTTGATCTATTTTGGCCTAGTTGTATTTCCATTTATTTTTTTTTATTTTCTTTCTTTTTGTCATCGCATCGTATTTATATATTCCATTTCAAGAATAAAGTCAAAAAAATTAATACATGATGTGACAATCCGTCAATTTATGGTTTATATTTTATTCTCAATATTTATTTGAAAACATTATTTTAATGTTATAATATGAACTCACTTATTTTTGGGAAGAAATTTGGGTTTACATCTTGAAGTAGCATCGACTACGTCTAAACCGGAGGATTCTACGTTACGTGCTTACGTTTACATACACCGTCTTTGGTGACAGTCCGACATTTTAGAAAATAAATTTATCCATAAATATTATTTTGGGATTTTAAATTTGTGTTGGTTCATAAACTCACAAATTTACGAGAAGAGATTAGGACTTACGATTATAATTTAACGTCCTTTACGGCTAAACCGGAAACCTTAGGATTACGTATTTACGTTTTTGAACTCCGTTTTTGATGAGACAATTTTTATTAGATTCGTTTTGTGCCGTTGATCCATAATTTATAAAAACGTTTTTCATAAAACGACCCGAGGGCACGCAAATCGAGGAAACTAGAATCGAGGAGTACCCGTAAATTAGTGGGATGAGACAAAACAAGTTTTTCCTCACCTCACACATGGGATGATTCACTAGCTACCACCAACACCATGAGGTGTCAAAATTACAAGCCATAAGCTAACACTTGTACTTAGCTTAACTTGTAAGCACCAAAACCACAAAACCACTCACTCCAAAACCATTTCTCCATTTACATACATGCAAACTACTCATAATCTCCTCCCTCTCTCTCTAAATTCATCCCATCTTCACCAAAAACACCCTCATTTGATCAATTATTAACCATAAAATCATGTGTTATTCACACATATGATGAAACCCTTTTGAAGCTCTATAGATTGGTGGTGATTTTAACATCCAAAGAGAAGTTTGCAAGATGAAGTAGGGCTGATTTTCAAAGACCAGAATCTCCCTTGGTGATATTGAAGATTTCATACAAGAGTTCATAAGATTTGGTGACCCAAAACCAAGTCTTGATCCTTCCAACTACTTAATCTTGGTGGTATAAAGATTGTTCTTCCTATCCTCTTGTTATTTTGGTTATGTAATCTTGTAATTTCCTTATTTATGTATATGTATATGATGATGAATGATGATTAAAAATATTATGTGGGTATTTGGTGTTGATAGATTTGGTAAATATGGTTAAAAAGATGAAAAACCATATGTAATAATGTTAAAATCTTGCTTAAATGTGATGGCTGTATAAAAACAGTAAGTAACCAAATTTTAAACTGATAAAATGGTAAAGTGGAATCAAAATACAATAATTATTAGGTGTTATACATATGTGAGAGTTGGCCATGCAATGGAATCATAAAAATGAGTGAGATATGATCAAAACAAGTTTAGAGTGCAAATCTGCCTACACTGTTTTGGACGAATTTATTAAAATATTTAGAGGTTGATTCATCAGTAGCTATAAAGGAATAAAATGAAGCACATATCATGTAGTTTCTGTGATAAAAATTTGGTGTTCTATATCCATGTAGAACTCTAGATATGATCATTTTAGTAAACTAGATATTTAGGACTGATTTTGTGAAATTAATGTTTAATATTATTATATAAGCACTCAAACTAATATAGTATAAAATGTGAATTAAAACCTACTAACTTATATATTTCATTTATATAAAAATGAATAAGGATAAATAAATGGACATTATATAAAAATGGTAGTTTGGTAAGTTTTATAAGTTATAAAAACTATATACTAAGTTTTACGTCTTTTCGGCTAAAATCGAAAGATTAACGTTTTTGTTAAATAAAACTTAGACGGTTGGACCCGTCTAATGTAAACTTTTATAAACTCACATACTGATATATAAACATATATAACAAGTAAAAATCGATAAAACCCGAGCTTTACAACATATAGACATTAACGGGCCAAAGTAGCCTTCATGGACAATAAACCCGACTAATTTGGTAAAACACTTATAAACTTATTTATTGGGCTTAACCCATTTGGGCCCAACATATAAAGTATAATACTGATAGTAAAATTATAATTGGGCTAATGAATAGTATTGGGTTTATAATAGGCCCATTGGGCTTCAAAATGTAAACAAGTTGAACTAGTGTAACTAGTCTTGAAAAGTTACCAATACATAAATACTAAAATGAGTAAATAAGAATATATAAACCCACTTGATCATCATCATATATATAAAATAATCATATGTATACATAATTATTATTTTGATAAAGTCATTGGACAAAAGTCTAAGACGAGTATTATTTGTCTAGGTTTCCGTGATTGAAGCACGTACAGTACATCCGAATTGCCGATAACCCGCTTTCCCACATCAACGTGAGTTCATAGCCTCGCACTCTTTTAAATGTTTTTATGAAATGTTTTATAAACCCGCGAGGGAGATAACATGTTAGTTTTTATAAAATAGGACAATAGTTGTCCCGATTGTCTGTTTATTGATTTGGACCCGAATGATTGTATGACCCGATGTATGATTATATGACCCGATAGATGAAATGAAATGGATTATTAAAGTTAGGTTATGTCACTAAAAGTCCCATTAGCATGAATTGTGAACTACCGGGATTTGGTAGACGCTTATGCATATAATAGTACTATTTGGGGACGATCACCCCAGTTCGCGCCTTGACGGTTGATCCCCGTCGTGCCACATTGATTGGTAAGCGAATTTATGTATGAGAAGATTTACACAAGCGTGATTATTGCGTCGACACGCTAATTTAGATGGACAAATGAGTTTCGGGCTAGCTACCCGTTGTTTGTTGTAGTAAGGTAACAATGTCATGCGGCTTATAATAATCCAAAAATAAGGAAATACTGCTATACGCACTAAATTACGATATATTGTCTGACTAGTAATACGGGGTCTTACTATTGATATTATGTTCGTGTTTTGGTTTTTCATAACCATATTCATATAACGATTTTTATTTAACTCTATACAACGTTATAAAACGTATTGTATGATATTTTTACGACAATGGCTCGTATAATGATTTTGAAGGCAAAAGCCTATATTATGATTTTTGATAAGGATTTGTATAAAAAGACTTCGACTATTTTATGTCCTATTAGAAAGATTTGTACAAAATGATTTTCGGTAATAATTTTATACCGATGTTATATTGATGCATTTAATTAAAATTCTATGAATTCACTCGGCGTTTTCGCTGACCTTTTCTTTTAACATGTTTTATCTCAGGTACTTGAAGGTAATTCTGGGAAGACAACAAGAATTCATGGCCCGCACTTCAACAATAATTTCCATTCAAATGCTTTGTAAAACTTGTATGAAACAATATGACTTGGGACCTATGTAAATTTGATATTTATGAATGGAAATGCTTTATTAATAAACGAGGCGATTTTTAAGCGTTGTCTATGATGTGAGTAATGTGCTATCCCGTAACACCAACGAGTCTTCCGCTGTATTGAATTGCATAAATTTGGGGGTGTTACAGTTTGGTACCAGAGCTCTCGTTATAGAGAACGGAAGATTTTTAAAACCAAGGTTTTGAATAAAACATTTCAAAATATTTTAACTATAAACATTTTTCACAAAATGTCTAAAAATCTTTTGACTATAACGGTGCCGAAGAATTCCCGAGTTATCGACAAGGCCAGACTGAGAAGTGTTATTTTAATATATATATAACTTGGACTATATATATATATATATATGATGCAATTTTATTACATGATTGTTTGATGATTATTTTGATATTTATACGAGGTATTTATACGACGTAGATTGTCACAAGGAACCCTAAATCCCCTAGTAAATTAATCAAAGCTATTCTCGTAGGAATTCTAGCTATCCTAGATCTAAACCAAGTTGTGGATATTTATGACCCCAACAAATGGTTGATATTCGTAGAAATGTTGATATTCGTTGATTGTGATATTAAAGAGGAATTGGCGAGATTAAATCTGATATCGATGTCATGACGATCTTTCCTTATAGAGTGGAGTTTGACAAAACGTTATCACCTGGAAAGATGTCATCTGATTCGTTGTCACCCATTTCTTAAATTTGAGAATCGAAAGGGTGAATGTTGCACTTGAGGCTGTCAATAGAACCATTACCCAAAAGCCTCATGCCACTAGTACCTTTCCGAGAAGTCTAATTGAATGTATGGGTTATTTCATACTAGTGACTCATTTGATAACTATTGTTGTAAGAGCTATAGGATTGGAAATTAAGTGTTGTTCATATCGAGCTTTTATTGCCCTTTAAGGTATAAGAATAAGGTTGAAAGTATTGGGGAATGAGGTAGGATATCGAATTGAGTATAAGTTGATTGAAATTTGAATGAAGTAAAATTTAACCCATATGGAATATGAGAAATTGTTAAGTGGAAGTTGTTAAGTTCTATGATTGAATTATAAGGTTTTAAATGATTGTTGATTCGTGTTAAGGTTTGTTCCTAGGCCATTGTCCACTAATGAGGATGCCTAGTGTCGAAGAATTAAACTTAAGAAATCTTCTTCTGAATTGGGACCGATGGATCTTTCGGGACATGTGGAACACCTAATGACTCTTGTAGATTAATATTCATTATGGTATCTTATAAAAATAATCCCTAACTTAACTGAGACATCAGTTGGTAAGATGAGTTCTTGGAATTGTATGACATAGTGACGCATAATGTGTTACGGTACAATTTTGACTTATTTGTGATTAATGAAAAGACTACCATTGATTGCTAAATTCTACATGTATCGATGTTATCTATCCTTTATTGCTTCATCCTAATGTTCGCATTAGTGATGAAACCATTGAACAAGTACTCATCTCGAATTGAGTTACGTTGTGGATTATTCTCTTTGTATTCATGAGTGCCATCGAGGTCATGAACCTCATGATTATTTGGCTAAAGCTCATTTCCTAGCATATTGTAGTTAGTTCTTGGTGAACAACTCTTCATCACTCTGTTGGAGATCACACATTGTTTATATAATGTTAAAACCGTATCCTTTGAGAAAATTGAATTTTCATCACTATAAGGATTATTCAAAGTGAGATTTATAAGTGATCGTTATCGAAATGAAGTTGTTTATAAAACACCTTAGAAAACTTAATAGTTTTCATAACAAAGAAAATCTTTGTAAATTTATTTTTGATTCTTATTTAAGAATTAAGCATGAAAATGTTTTTATTATAAACATGATGATAAAATTTTGGCGAACTGAGTATTGCATCGTTAATCTTGAAATTGTATATAGTTGCGCGCCTACATACAATTTGGAAGTGACCATGCAAGACTGATTAGTAGTCACCATGAAACATTAATAAACATTAAATTTTCTTTGAAGATTGTGAAAGATTAAATTTTATGAGATCTGCAAGAAGTGAAAAGTAGGGACATATTGTTAGGGACACCTACATATGTGCCCGTACCAATTATTCTTCTGAGTCGAATTTAATCATCTGTGGAATTTGTCTTATTTGACAATTGATATTCCCTTCTCGTCCAATTCTCCCGTAGTGAGATTCTTAGGAAAAGTATCTGATTACCGAGTGTTGATACCCGACTGGATGTATCGACGTTCCTATCATTTCTTATGATTTGATTTCATTTGAATGACCTGGGTAACGATCTGAGGAGCTTTCGAATACGTACTCAAATTATGAAAACATGGGATATATTCATATTCATTAAATGTTTTCGTCTGTATCTGATTTGAAATTCTCTCGCATAGATTATGTGTTGACCTTACTCTTTTAAGGTTAGTTATGTCTCCAGATATCCTTGAACTTGTGAAGGATTATGAGTTATTATTATTCTTTTGAGAAGTTCACATCTTATCAACGGTAATGAAACTGGAAAGTTGATAGTGCCAGTAGAATGGATTGATTGATTATGACATGACGACATTGTCTTAATTGATGAAAACTCGAGTAGAATTCCCCTAAAAGATAAGATGTTGATTATCAAAAGTGATCTAAATAATTCTTGATGGGTGACCATATCCTGCATTAGACTTGAAATTATACCGTGAATAGTTGTGAATTAGTCATAGATATTATAATCTAGAAAGAACCTAATATGAATTTATTAAAAGACGTTTCTGTTATCTGAAACTTTAGGAGGTATTTATTGGTGAATTACCTAGACTTTTGCCATTAAGGCAAGTTGAAATTGGTATTGATTATATTCCCGGTGCTGCACCTGTGGCGTGTGCACTGTACGTCAGCACCATCTGAATTAAAGGAATTACCGTACAACTGAGAGAGTTGTCGGAGAAAGCTTTTATTCTACCAAGCTCGTCATTATGAAGAGCTATGCTGTTATTATTCCTTATATTTGCTGAATTACCATGAACTAGGTAAATTGACGATTAAAAAATCTATATCCACTACCCAAGATGATAGATTTGTTCGATCATTTACAAGGTTCTAGCGTATGTTCTAAAGATTTGATCCATGGCATGGTTATCATCAACTTCGCATCTGCGAAAAAGATTATCTATTCCAATCACTACATCCAGAACTCGTAATGAACATTATGAGTTTCACGTGATGTCGTTTGGATTGACTAATACACATGTAGCCTCCATAAATTTGGTGAATCACATGTGTAGGCTGTAATTTGATAAATTCATGCTTGTGATCATTAAGACCATTTGTTTGTTTATAAGAATAACAAGAAGTTAATAATTATTTATAGACTGCCCTGAATTGGCCGAATAGTGAAAACTTGTACCTTGAATATTTAACATGTGATTTAAGGCTTAATCATTTACATTATTTGACCGTGTGATTAAAAGATAATGGAATCTATATTGACTTTTCAAAAATTAAGAGCCCTTTTAAGACTTTTGGCTTTACCAAAAAGAAAGTGCAAATATGTTTTGACAAATGTTTTAACAAAGGATTTTTAAGGGATTATTCCCTTATACCCAGAACATTTAACTAAACTCCTGTTTAGGGGTAAATGTTTGTGTATACCTCAAGACAACCTAAGCGGAATTGAGGAAAACATTTAAACCATGATTTGAAATTTGAAACGACAATTTTTGCTTTTCAACTAAGAAAATTTTGACCAAAGTATAACCAAAGATTTTTGAAACATTTACGAATCTTATTAATTATTTCCGATAAATCAGCAAAAATCGTGTTAATTAAATTCAAATTTATTTTGAACATTTTATTATAATTGGTCGAACTAAGAAATTTAAACTTTTAACATTTACGTTTCATAAAAACTTAATATTTATTGTTAACTTACGTGTAATAATTATCGAGGCTTTAAAACGACGGATCAAACAAAAACTGATAAAAATAATAGTTGAGATAGAACTAAGACTTAGAAAATATGAAGGAATAATTTTTGAATAAATACGGTCATGATATTTATTTCATCAAGGAAGGTGAATATAGTTACTGACACATTATATAGAAAGGATAAAAGAATCAATTAGGATGTATTTCTTAATAATGACTATGCAAAATAAATTGCCGAACAATATAAAAATAAACGATGTTTGTAAAAAGGATAATATAGATAATAAAAAGGGTTCACGGCTAATGTGAACCATTAGAATTGAGAAGCCGATGGCGTTAAATGTTTTAAAGGCTGCTTGTGGTTGCCTGACTATAAAGGATTTTGAGATTTAGTCATATTGAAATCTCGTAAGTATAAGTATTTTATTCATGCCATTTCTTATTAAGTGTATCTTTATCTAAAGAAGATGTACTAATGGCAAATTATGAAGGCAGACATCGCCTCATACATTAGTAAACATCTAACTATTGCAAAGGTCATCATCTGAATTTGATTCGATTTGGGTCATCGTCGACAGACTGACCAAATCTGCTAATATCATTTCTGTTAATGATAGATTATGGATGAAGAAATTGACTCTTTTGTATTTAAAGGAGTTGTGTAAACAAGGTGTACCTGTATCGATCATCTCTATCAAGATCCTCGCTTCGCATTGAATTTCTAGAGATTTTCTCAGAAGTCATTGATAACAAATCTTGATGAGAGTACTGTGTACCACCCCAATCGAAGGGACGAGGTAAAGTAATGATACAAAATACTATAAGTGTTGTTCTATGTTAGAATGATTGACATTTGGTAATAAACTGTATAATCGCTTTCCTTTGGAAAGATTATCATTGATAATTATCGTGTTAGGATCGAGATCGAATCTTGTGAGGATATATATTAGAGCATTTGTAAGCAGGATTTGGGATGAAGACACCCGACATACACCCATTGTGAGTTGGACATGTCTTTTAGGTTTAAGGTTTCCTATGATGGCGAACCTAACCTTACAAAATACTCGACCCGCGAGACCTGAAATGATTGTTGAAATTAGGATTTGATTATTGACTGCCGATAGTGGGCAGGAGGTTATGTGAATATGAAATGTAGATCTTGAAGTTCCGGATGGGTAGCGAAGTTATGCCAAAAATTTTAACTATGGAAAAATGAATTGATGATCTGAAAGATCATGGGATATAAGTCCCCGTTGTATGAAACCATTGAGATGATGTAAAAGATTGGTTTGAAAGGCATATAAGCTGGATCTACCCTGGGACTTCAAGAGCTGCGTGAATTATGTTTCGTATATCGGACTTGATGAAATGTCTATCAAGTAAGAATCTGATTGTTTCTTAGTAAAGTTTAGATTGGCGAAAAGTTGCATTCATCGAAAACCCGTGAACATCATGGATAGAGAAAGTAAGTCAACATTAAGCCTGATCGTATTCCCGTAGTTATGTTTGAAGAAACTCGCGTATTGTAATGGATTACACTATAAGAGGCGAGTAGTAAGGTAAGATGATCTTTGAGGACAAAGATCTTGTTTAGGGGTAAATGCTGTGACAATCTGTGAATTTATGGTTTATATTTTATTCTCAATATTTATTTGAAAACATTATTTTAATGTTATAATATGAACTCACTTATTTTTGGGAAGAAATTTGGGTTTACATCTTGAAGTAGCATCGACTACGTCTAAACCGGAGGATTCTACGTTACGTGCTTACGTTTACATACACCGTCTTTGGTGACAGTCCGACATTTCAGAAAATAAATTTATCCGTAAATATTATTTTGGGATTTTAAATTTGTGTTGGTTCATAAACTCACAAATTTACGAGAAGAGATTAGGACTTACGATTATAACTTAACGTCCTTTACGACTAAACCGGAAACCTTAGGATTACGTATTTACGTTTTTGAACTCCGTTCTTGATGAGACAATTTTTATTAGATTTGTTTTGTGTCGTTGATTCATAATTTATAAAAACGTTTTTCGTAAAACGACCCGAGGGCACGCAAATCGAGGAAACTAGAATCGAGGAGTACCCGTAAATTAGTGGGATGAGACAAAACAAGTTTTGCCTCACCCCACACATGGGATGGTTCACTAGCTACCACCAACACCATGAGGTGTCAAAATTACAAGCCATAAGCTAACACTTGTACTTAGCTTAACTTGTAAGCACCAAAACCACAAAACCACTCACTCCAAAACCATTTCTCCATTTACATACATGCAAACTACTCATACTCTCCTCCATCTCTCTCTAAATTCGTCCCATCTTCACCAAAAACACCCTCATTTGATCAATTATTAACCATGAAATCATGTGTTATTCACACATATGATGAAGCCCTTTTGAAGCTCTATAGATTGGTGGTGATTTTAACATCCAAAGAGAAGTTTGCAAGATGAAGTAGGGCTGATTTTCAAAGACCAACATCTCCCTTGGTGATCATGAAGATTTCATACAAGAGTTCATAAGATTTGGTGACCCAAAACCAAGTCTTGATCCTTCCAACTACTTAATCTTGGTGGTATAAAGATTGTTCTTCCTATCATCTTGTTATTTTGATTATGTAATCTTGTAATTTCCTTATTTATGTATATGTATATGATGATGAATGATGATTAAAAATATTATGTGGGGATTTGGTGTTGATAGATTTGATAAATATGGTTAAAAAGATGAAAAACCATATGTAATAATGTTAAAATCTTGCTTAAATGTGATGGCTGTATAAAAACAGTAAGTAACCAAATTTTAAACTGATAAAATGGTAAAGTGGAATCAAAATACAGTAAGTATTAGGTGTTATACATATGTGAGAGTTGACCATGCAATGGAATCATAAAAATGAGTGAGATATGATCAAAACAAGTTTAGAGTGCAAATCTGCCTACACTGTTTTGGACAAATTTATTAAAATATTTAGAGGTTGATTCATCAGTAGCTATAAGGAATAAAATGAAGCACATATCATGTAGTTTCTGTGATAAAAATTTGGGGTTCTATATCCATGTAGAACTCTAGATATGATCATTTTAGTAAACTAGATTTTTAGGACTGATTTTGTGAAATTAATGTTTAATATTATTATATAAGCACTCAAACTAATATAGTATAAAATGTGAATTAAAACCCACTAACTTATATATTTCATTTATATAAAAATGAATAAGGATAAATAAATGGACATTATATAAAAATGGTAGTTTGGTAAGTTTTATAAGTTATAAAAACTATATACTAAGTTTTACGTCTTTTCGGCTAAAACCGAAAGATTAACGTTTTTGTTAAATAAAACTTAGACGGTTGGACCCGTCTAATGTAAACTTTTATAAACTCACATACTGATATATAAACATATATAACAAGTAAAAATCGATAAAACCCGAGCTTTACAACATATAGACATTAACGGGCCAAAGTAGCCTTCATGGACAATAAACCCGACTAATTTGGTAAAACACCTATAAACTTATTTATTGGGCTTAACCCATTTGGGCCCAACATATAAAGTATAATACTGATAGTAAAATTATAATTGGTATAATGAATAGTATTGGGCTTATAATAGGCCCATTGGGCATCAAAATGTAAACAAGTTAAACTAGTGTAACTAGTCTTAAAAAGTTACCAATACATAAACACTAAAATGAGTAAATAAGAATATATAAACCCACTTGATCATCATCATATATATAAAATCATCATATGTATACATAATTATTATTTTGATAAATTCATTGGACAAAAGTCTAAGACGAGTATTATTTGTCTAGGTTTCCGTGATTGAAGCACGTACAGTACATCCGAATTGCCGATAACCCGCTTTCCCACATCAACGTGAGTTCATAGCCTCGCACTCTTTTAAATGTTTTTATGAAATGTTTTATAAACCCGCGAGGGAGATAACATGTTAGTTTTTATAAAATAGGACACTAGTTGTCCCGATTGTCTGTTTATTGATTTGGACCCGAATGATTGTATGACCCGATGTATGATTATATGACCCGATAGATGAAATGAAATGGATTATTAAAGTTAGGTTATGTCACTAAAAGTCCCATTAGCATGAATTGTGAACTACCGGGATTTGGTAGACGCTTATGCATGTAATAGTACTATTTGGGGACGATTACCCCAGTTCGCGCCTTGACGGTTGATCCCTGTCGTGCCACATTGATTGGTAAGCGAATTTATGTATGAGAAGATTTACACAAGCGTGATTATTGTGACGACACGCTAATTTAGATGGACAAATGAGTTTCGGGCTAGCTACCCGTTGTTTGTTGTAGTAAGGTAACAATGTCATGCGGCTTATAATAATCCAAAAATAACGAAATACTGCTATACGCACTAAATTACGATATATTGTCTGACTAGTAATACGGGGTCTTACTATTGATATTATGTTCGTGTTTTGGTTTTTCATAACCATATTCATATAACGATTTTTATTTAACTCTATACAACGTTATAAAACGTATTGTATGATATTTTTACGACAATGGCTCGTATAATGATTTTGAAGGCAAAAGCCTATATTATGATTTTTGATAAGGATTTGTATAAAAAGACTTCGGCTATTTTATGGCCTATTACAAAGATTTGTACAAAATGATTTTCGGTAATAATTTTATACCGATGTTATATTGATGGATTTAATTAAAACTCTACGAATTCACTCAACGTTTTCGCTGACCTTTTCTTTTAACATGTTTTATCTCAGGTACTTGAAGGTAATTCTCGGGAAGACAACAAGAATTCATGGCCCGTACTTAAACAATAATTTCCATTAAAATGCTTTGTAAAATTTGTATGAAATAATATGACTTGGGACCTATGTAAATTTGATATTTATGAATGGAAATGCTTTATTAATAAACGACGCGATTTTTAAGCGCTGTCTATGATGTGAGTAATGTGCTATCCCGTAACACCAACGAGTCTTCCGCTGTATTGAATTGCATAAATTTGGGGGTGTTACAAATGAATAAAATGGTTTTAACAAATTTAGATATCTTTGATATATTAGGCCCGTCGTGAATATTTTGACTCAACCCGAGTTTACTTATCGAAGTTTACTCTAGCTAGTATCCTTAACCATATGGACCATAATTGGTTTATTAGGCTAAGCATCCACGAGTATCATTCCTTGAGATTTTAAATTGTGGAGAACGAGAGATGATAGAGTTGATAATAAGTTTAAGGGTTAATTCTTGCTTATATGAGTTTTTGTGGCTCTTTCTTCCCGCTTGTATATTTAATTGCTTAATAAATGAGGATTTTTGCGGTGTAGATTCGATATCTTAGCTCTTATCCAAATCTTTTATCTCCTTGTAATTAAAGCATGAACACATTGAGGGTGCCAGCGTTGTGGATTTCCGACTAAGGTGGCTCATAACCACTAAGTAGGAGGTATTCAGACCATGGGACCGCGAAATTTGGCCTAATATATATATCATAAATAAAGAAATAATAAGATTAAAACATGACCTCAAGGAGCCTTAGGGTGTGGGGCATGTAGCACGAACCTTGTCATTAGAGCCTTAGGGTGTATGGCATGGTAAGTGTTGAATAAAAATTGATAAAAATCAATTCCCTTGTTTATGGTTCAAGGAGCCTTAGGATGTGGACCATAGATGAGGAGCATTTTTACATCTTAAAGAGCCTAAAGGGTATATGATGTGAACTTTCTAAACTCCACATAAAGTCTACATGACTTTGGAAGAATTAATAAGTAGTACTATATGCCAAATTTTGGATCCGGGAATTTATTGCGCAAATCGTGTTAAATTATCCTCGATGTGGGCTTACTTTAATGACAACGTTTTTGAGGACGAGGTTAGGATCTGAGTGTCGGGTTTGCACCGTTTTGCCTTCATTTTTGGACTAAAGATTATTAAGTAAGTCAAATGAGCCTACGGGTGAATGACAATCTTTAAAATCTAGAGATACAACTTAGGAATTGGAGAAAGAGTATTACACAATTGTATTATATAAGTGGTTTTAACTTAAGAACTTATGGTAAACAATGATCTCGTTTTTAAGCTTGGCATGAGGAACGTGAAACTTGAGGGTGATTAATATTCATGACACCAAAGCCCTAATCTCAGTCTTAGATTTCTTTACGAGTTTTCTCCATAAAACAATTTCAAAGTTGATAAATTAATCGAAATTATTATAACTTTTGTTTCCTTGAATAAAGTTTTTATCTTTTCATCGTTCTTTAGTTTCTTTTCATTGTAGTAGTAATAGTATATCTTAATAAAGGCCAAAATGGATTAATTATGAGGAAAATGTAACTTTATGCTTTAAAATTATTCATTGCATGGGGTCATTGCAATGGTCAAATGTAGGTGATTTTATAAGTGTGTAAACACTTATCCTTTTACCACTAAAATCAATGAAAAACAAGACCTAATCATGTGTTTAATATCGTAAAAGTCAGAATTACGCGTGGTTTTGTGTTTTTGTGTGAAATAGGTACAAAAGATCAAAAGGAAAGAAAACACGGGATTTCACGGTCAATTGTTAAAGAAACGTCAAAGAACGAGACAAAGTCAAAGTCAAAGAACCAAAAGTGTAAAAAAAATACCAAGATCACGAAAACCGGCAAAAACGACACAAGATTGAAGACAAGATCGAGAAACCAAATCAAAAATCATTTTAAGACGAGATTCGAGTTTTTAAAGTGAATTGGGCTTTGTGGGTCCCACTATTGGTTAATGGGCCTTAAAGCCCAATTTGGAATATAACTTTGTTACTTTGGGGTAAAAGCCCAACAAAAGCCCAATTCACATTTAAATAAAAAGAGACGGATGAAAAATATGGGCTCTAGCCCATATGGCAATAAAGGAACGAATGAAGTGATTGCCAAGGCCCATTTACACAAATTTTTGAGACGGTGGAAGGTTTATTAACTCAGTTATTTGGTCAACTTCACATTTACCCACACCCAATTTACTTTCGATAAAAACAATGCCTCACCTCTCATCTCTCTCCCAAAACAAAACCAGATACTTTCTTTTTACTGTTACCCAAACCCTAGGTCAAAATATTAGTGGGGCTTTTATTTGTAGAGCCGCGTGATACCCACGATTGGGAAATTAATTCCCAAAAATTTCGGGGAGAAGAAGATGGTAGAATACAAGTGACGTGCCCTTTTTCTGTCATATGATTGGCTATGACAGCTCAATCCCAGCAATCCTCCAATAAAAAGAATACACATCAGCATCGAAGAAACACAACAAGCACAACCCCTTGACAACCTGGCGATCCGTGTGCACAAGGATGAGTTTCAGCCGTAGATCAAGAAAAAGAGAGAGAAAAGACGGATTGGACGGTTGAGATTCGAGATCTGCTCAACAAATCTTCATCAACAAGTTTTAAGGTTTGCCTATAAAACCCCCAATATTGTATTTTTTATTCTGTCCCATTTCTTATTTTCCTAGTTATTATGCTAAAATAGTTTTTAGGGTATTTGTAATTTTCCTTTCCAGTTTTTGTAATCTCTCTTTAATATTAATAAAAGTTTATTTTCATTTAATTCTAATCGTGTCTTATTTTCTGTTAAATTTCTTATTATTGCAATTTATTCTTCAAACTGTTTGATATAATAATTAAAATTTTATTTGAACAAGTTAATTAATAGCTTGTTTTGAATAAAGAAAATTAATATTGGGGATAAATTTCCCCACTGGAAGTTTATAATAAATCGTTCGAAGAATGATGGTTTGATGTTCATGGTTCGATGGAGATTTTTGGTTGAAAGGTGGTGTCGATTCAGTTAAATAAGGAGGATCAGCGTCGTCCTTCTTCTCAGAGGATTTCATCAAATAGGTTCTATTCCTTTTGAATTATATGTTTTAGTTAATTTGTGTTTAAAATTATTTCTGAATTTGCTTTGTTTGATATTGGTTATATGATAAGATTGAATCTGCTTTTGTTTAAGTTGATTTGTTTTTATTTTAGTTGATTTAAATCTGAGTTTTCATATCTGTTTCTAGTAGCTTAAATTTATAGTCAAAAGGGTTTGAAAAATAGTCTGTTGTTTAATATCTGTTTATGCTTGCTGAGTTTGTTCTAGTTTGCTGATATAGTTAGGTTGCATATTGATTTAGTTGATAAGTTTTGAGTTAAGCTGATATTCATCTGTTTTTAGAGCTGATTTTGATTTTAGTTTGCTTTGGTTATAGACTGCTGATTTTACTAGTATTATGACTAGTTGATAGCTGCGTTTTAGTTGTTTGTTTTCTCTTAAATTGATTTAATGCTTTCTATCTTTGCGTCTTAAGCTGGTATCGATTTGATTATATATTGCTGAGATTTGGTTGCTGTATTATGCATTTGATAGTTTGAGCTTTTGCTGGCTTCTTTTCTTTGTTATATTGTCTTGAATTGCTGTTATATTTGAGCCAACAGACTCTTTTAGTCTGTGTGGCTATTGTTGAATTTATCTGTCCAAAATAGCTGCTATAAGTCACTCCTGTGACCTTGTTTGATGTTTTAGCTGTCATAAAAATAAAATCAAAAAAAAAATCGTCCACAACGAGATTCGACCTCGTGACCTCACGGGTATCTGCCAAACGCGTTAACCAACTAGTATAGCTCTTCTTTTGTGTCTAATTACTACCTCTTTAATTAATATAGTTTTTTATTAGGCTGTCAGTTCTACATTTCATTCAAATACAAGTTTTTCATTTAAAATAAATTTTATATATTTAGTTTATTAAAATCCTTTTATAAAGTTTTAATATAAAAAAAATAAAAAAAATATTTTATTACTTTTAGAAAGTTAAATTGTTTTTAAAATTATTTTTTAAATAAATTAGTTTTTAATTAATTTAGTTTTATATAAAATTAGTTTAAATAGATTTTGTTAAATTAAAAGTGAGAGTAATTTCTTTTTAAATAGATTAAATTAGATTTAAGTTTTGTTTAAATTCTAAATAGTTTTTAAATTTGTTTAAATAGTTTTATTTTAAATAGTCTACATTAGTTTATAATTTTAAATAGTTAAGTTTTAGTTAATTTAATTAGTCTATAATTTTAAATAGTTTTAAATTAGTTTAATTAGTTTTAAAAAAGATTTTAATAGTGTAAAAGTATTTTCTTTTTTTAATAGATTAAATAGTTTTTAGTTTTAAATACCAAACAATTACTCTTAACCAAGAACAATTAATCTCTACGTATAAATTGGATATCAATTTGAGTCGAGTCGAGGAACGATAAATAGATTAAAAAGAATTGCAAAATTCCTACATTAATGATCATTTCCGAATCGAACCGTACCAAGAAACTTGCTGACGAAATTTCTGAGCTGAGAGCGATCTTCGGTCATATGCTTGGAGCAACCAGAGTCCAAATACCAGAGAACAGTTTGGACCACCTGTTTTCATCAACAACAGTAGATAATGCATTGGAAACTATTGGTTCCGGAGTGTTAGCAGATACAGATACAAAATTATCAAAATTGCTAACATTTGAGTTATCCTTTGGTTTCCAGCATTTTCTAATGTGAGTTTTTACCAATAACAGGTTTTATTGTTCCAATTTTCTGAGGTTTTGGATTATTAGTGGGCACTACAGTGGGAGTGGACCTATTTAAAGGACACTTGGTTCCTATAATAGTGTCGGTGTTCCTAGTTAAAGGACACACTTGTGTTTTGGTAGCCTTGTACTCCTATTTAAAGGGCACGCTTTCTTCGCTGTAGTGGGAGTGATCCTAGTTAAAGGGCACACATTTCCTACTATAGTGAAATTTCTACCAGTGGGACGCCACATCCAGCCAACTTGGGTTAACACTTTCCTAGTCGGTTTCCATTCTAAACCATTTTACGGGCATTCATCTCATTCACATGGTCAATGAGGCAAGAATCATGATGACTAGAGAACACACATTCATTACAATTCCAACATTTTAAATTAGAATTCACAATAGGCTTAGAGCACTGCACAACCGCAGAGCATTTAGGTTTAGCTACATGATTCTTTTTATTCAAAACAGAAATAACATTCCTAGGGTGGGCTTCTACTTTCTTCTTCACTTGACTACTAGATGAGGGCAAGATCCTATCATTCTTCATGTTTCTTGTAAGCTTAGATCTTTGAGCCTTAGTAGTGGTGTTTACACCTGTAGAAGGCAACATGCGAATATTAGAAGCTGATTTTGATTTTTCCTTATCTTTAGTGACCAATGTTTGAGATGGTTTAGTCCTAGGGCCCTTGTTAAATGGTGTGATGGCGACGAGGTTCCTTTTGATCACACTAGAGGACAATGTTGAGATGGTGGCTGCGTTATCCACAACATTTTTACCTTTGAGGGTACAAAGTGTTTCCTTTAACTCAGCCAAAGCCAGATTTTTATCACAAATTTGTTCCCTCAAATCAGATATTTCCACCAACTTTCGATTCAATCGTTCAATCAAAGATTGATTCTGTGTAGTGGTATTAGCATATGCGGGCTTTACTGAATCAAAGAGTCGTGTATGTTTCAGTTTTAAGTTATCAACTTTGGACAAAATCTTAGAAACTCGATTCTCTAGATCAAGTTTAAAAATCTCAGCGGCCTCAAGTACTTGCACACAGTTAAGCTCCTTAGTTTTCTCTATGTCTATAGGCAATAATTTAGCAATCTTGTCACTTGGCTGACACTGTGGTGTTTTAATAGATTGATTTTCACATTCAAGCGAAATACAGTGTTGTTGAATCTCATCAAAACGTTTTAAAAGCGAAGTATAAGAATCTTGAAGCTTTAAAAGTTCAGCGTCAGATTTGTGACAAGTACTATCTACCACATTATCCACATATTCAACATTATGCACAATAGAATCATTATCAGCACTATTATTCACACAGACGAAAACAATATCAAACGACATCACTTGCTTCAGAAGCTGATCATTTTGGCGTGAAACACGTTCTATTTCAAGTAAACTGTTTTCATAAGCATCATCCATTTCATTGAAAACACGTCTAACTTCTTCTATTTCCAAAAGCAAATCTTGATCAATGTTACTAAGACAAGCTTTAACATTCTTTACAAACGGAACAATTTCGTCTCGAAACGTAGTTCTAGCGTGCTCAAAATTCCATTCACCTTCCGTTATGGCCGAAGCGGTCGTACGTTCCAAAATAACCTTGTCAAAATCGACAAAGTATTGGTGCACAGCATTTAAGTTAACGGACACCTTACTTACCGGTGGAATTAACTTAGTTAAATCCATTTTGACAAGTGTAGGAGACGTACTAGGAAGGTTTTCCGTTGACAAACTTTGGGGCACAAAAGCTGATAATTGAGCTAATTCCTTTTGTAAGCGAATACGGGTCTTTTTAGAAAATTGATATTTATTATACTTATCATAATCAATCTTATGGAATTTTGAAATCATTTTAGATTGAGTTTCTTCCGCAAGTAACTGTGTCTCCTCAGTACTACGAACATAAGGTGCTTCTTTCAATTTGCCAATTAGGGTCATATCATAAAGACAAGGAATATATTCCTGAGCTTGTTTTGCATAACCGGGATTAGGTGGTAAATCTTGAAAACGCTTAATTCGAGTTCTTTAAACGATTTAGTTAAAAGATGAACCTTTTCTGTGGAAGCATATTATTTTAAAAGCTGTTGTTCTTTGAGTTTAAGAAGTTTGGTAGCATTAATTTCCGATTCAGACTTTTTAGACTCGAGAGTTTCGAAATACATTTTAAATTTCTGAAAAGCATTGACAACCGACTCTTTTTCTTTTAATTCATTGGAAAGATTAGCTTTTAATGATTCTATTTCTTTTAAGTGTTCAATCTTCTCAAAACGAAATTGGTCAAATTCAGAATAAGTTATTTTCTCTGCTTGAGGTACCATTTCAAAAGTTTTGACCTTTTCTTTATGCAACGTAAGCTCAGCTGTTAGGGTGGTATTCGTATCTACGGATTATCTGAGAGCCATATGCATTTGATCAATAATATGTTTAGGCACCATGACCAAATCATGTTGAGCATAAGACGCCATACCCGTCGTAGCATTTGGTTGAGGTTCACTCAAATGTGTAGGATTTGTTACCACATCAGTTGAGTTACTAGTTCTCGAATGCTGTTCAAGGTTGTCATTTTCATGCTCAACTTGATGTGGGTTATCATTATTACCAAGATTGGTTGTTGTTGGTACCTCACTGATGACATCAGAACCGTAGTGAGAGAGATTAGCAAGAGAGCAGCTTGGGCTGTGTGAATGTAATCACAATCCGAATCATATGAATCCAGATAATCTGCTTGATATGCTGCATTAGAAGTAGAAATGACTGCAATGCCTTCATTATCTGCTGCCCCTGGGTCTGCAAGAAATGCTAACTCCTCTGAATCAAAGATCTTTCCCTTAGACTGAGCATCGACCAAATACATCTTCTCACGAAACCATGTTGCATCCCTTCTACTTTTAGGCGAGTGCATTGCCTAGCCATATGACCTTATCCTCGACAATTGTAGCAAGTCACAACCTTTTGAGGACCAACAGTGTTTCCACTTCCACTAGCTTGAGAATTCACAGCTTGAGCGTTCACGGTCCTTGTAGTGGGTCCATATGAATTTTGCCTTCCCTGAATGGATTGGACCGTCACTTGACCATCTTGCATAGTGGCTTTTTGGCGAGGATTTGAAGAAGTACAAATCTGATTGTTTGTTGGTGGAAATCCTCTAGTTGCAACAAGTTTTGACAAGTAGACAGTGAGGTGGTTTAGAACATCAGTTGGCGTATCATTTGGAGTAAAGACCGGTGCTTCAATTGGTGGAAGTTCATTGGCGTAGAAGGCTTGTGCTTGTGGTGCTTCAAGTGGAAAATATCCTTGCTGAGGAGTATAACCTATTGGAGAAGTGATAGCTTGTGATGGTGATGCCTGATGTGTTGGTTGCTGTGGATAAGGCTGTGGAATAACACTTTGTTGAAATGCTTGTTGTGGCATCATTAGTTGTTGATAAGATGGTTGCTGTGGTTGCTAATAGGCGTGTTGTGGTTGTTGCTGCAAGTATGATGGTTGTTGATAAGTGTAAGCCATGTTTTGTTGGGGGTCATTTGTTGAGAAGCATACATGGCAAGTGGATCATGAACTTGTGGAGTTGACAACCGAGCCTCGATCACATGGCATTCGTGTTGTTGAAGAAAAGCTTGAAGTTGATCCACATTGGTGGTATGCAAGTCCTTAGCCAATTTAACATCCGTCACGTACTTACGCCATTCGGATGGAAGGGTGTTCAAATACTTGGTGTTTAATTGAAACGTAGAAATTTCCATGCCATAGATATTGAGCTCATTCAACAATAGAGTAAATCTCAAATAGTAATCATTGAGAGTCTCCCCTGGGACATAGGCAAACTTATCAAACGCATCATATAGATCACACTCTCGTTCTTGTTTAGTTAACGAGGTGCCTTGCATTAGAACACGAATCCTATCCCATAACTCTTTGGAAACTTTATGTTTACTGACGATTTTGTAGACATCTGGAGGTAGGGCTTGAAGAATGATGTTAGTAGCGTATTTATCACACTTGTATTGAATCTTATCATCTCCAGTTAGTTCACCCGTTATGTGAGGACGAGTAACTGCACCTTCTGTCACAGTACCAAATACCAATGGTCCATTGAGTACCGATGCCCAAATGAGATGTCCGTTCTCTTTATTCAACATATAAAGTTCAATGCGGGAAGCCCAATCCCCGTACATAGATTTCTCCAACATTGGTGGACGATTGTCCGTACCCGAGAGGATGGACTTATCCGTGAGAGATGTGTACTCCATTTTAATAGCAAAAGATTTACAACTTTGGATCGAACAATGAGAGAAAGTAAATGTGTTTGATTTCGTGTGTTGAAATCGAGAAACAATGTTAAAATCCCCTAAGATATCTTCAGATAAACCAAAAATTTCAAAGCAAACTCAAAAACTCACGAAAACTTTTTCTGGATGAAAAATGTATGATTTTCGGAATAATTGGGAATTTCTGAATAAACGATTTTTTCCGATAAAGTAATGGTTTTCGGATAAAGTGATATTCTTCGGATAAACTGCTAATTTCGGATAAGTTGATGGTCTTCGGAAAAAATGCTATCTTCGGATAAAATGCTCAATTCGGATAAGTGGCCTTTTTTCGGAAAATGAAAAGGTTTTTGGATAAACTTGCTTTTTCTGATAAAGTTGAGTTGTTCGGAATAAAGGAGATATTCGCATAAAGTAGAATTTTCGGAATATGAAGTTCTTCTGAATAATGGAGATATTCGGATAAAGTAATATTTTCGGAATAAATGAGATATTCGAAAAAAATGTACCTTTTTCGGAAAAATGACAGATCTTCGGATAAAGCAATCTTCGGAATAATCACCACTTTTCGGATAAAACCTCCTTTTTAGAATCAACTTCTTCGGATAAACCCCTTTCTTCGGAATAAGCACACTTTTTCGGAATTCCACTTCTTCGGATAAACACCAAATCTTCAGAATAATCACCCTTTTTCGGAATAAACCTCCTTCTTCGGAATAAACCTCTTCGGATAAACCCTTTCTTCGGATAAACAAAAACCCTTTTCCGAAAATAGTTTTTCGGAATAAACCTACTTCTTCGGATAACCCAAATCCTTTTCCGAAATTACAGTACTTATCTCCTGTTTCTCGGATATCAAACCACGAACGAATGTTTATGCTAAAAATTGATCCAAACACCCAAAATTTTTGTGTTTTTAACCAAAATAACAAAACAAAATCTTTACCACAACTATGTTAATGATTTGTATCAAGATTAAACCATAAAAACACAAAAAAAATTTTGGATCAAAATAGACACAAAAATCAAGAACACAAACAAATCTGAAGCATCTCATTCCAGGCGGAATATGCCTTTCTCACCATGCATTCATTGTGGTATGGGCAATCATCACCTAGATGACCGCCACTATTACCCTGTTTGTAATATTTGTGGAAGTTATGACCATGACATTCATGGACATAATCGAATCATTTCACTCAGAATAGATATTAAACCAAGAAACCCAAACTCTATTACCAAATGTTGTGAGACTTGTGGAAGAGATGTCCATACTACATCTGATCACAACCATATAGAGTGGTTCAGAAGAGGTGAAGCCCTCCAGGCTAAGAAAGCTAAAGTTGTTCAAACCTCATTTTCTTCTGAACAATCACACATACCCTCT
Source organism: Glebionis coronaria (assembly GCA_025667525.1). Taxonomy (NCBI): domain Eukaryota; kingdom Viridiplantae; phylum Streptophyta; class Magnoliopsida; order Asterales; family Asteraceae; genus Glebionis; species Glebionis coronaria. Next base: position 246,125,472 of record CM046876.1, read on the forward strand.
ACAAGAGGACCCTTCAGATCTAGAACACCTTCTAGATCTAAAAACCCCACCCAACAAAGGTCGGTTTCAAAACAAAACTGACTATTTTCATAACTTGTGCAGTGGGATCTCAGGAAGCCTATTTGGTACCTAGATAGTGGCTTCTCAAGGCATATGACTGGCACCAAAAGTTATCTGCACAAGTATAAGGAGGAACAAGGTCCTAAAGTTGTTTTTGGTGATAACTCATCAGCTACTACTGAAGGATTTGGTTCAGTGAAATGCAATGGTATAGTTTTCTCAAGGGTAGCATATGTAAATGTATTGAAGCACAACCTCATCAGCATAAGTCAACTTTGTGATGCAAAGTATCTTGTGCTGTTTGATGACCAAAAAGGTATAATCTTCAACTCCAATCATGAAATTGTGATGATTGATCCAAGAGTCAAAGATGTTTATGTCATGAACATGAACTCTACTCAGAAGACATGCTTCTTTGCTAAAGCCTCCAATATTACCAATTGGCTTTGGCATAAGAAGCTCTCACATCTCAATTTCAAAACACTAACTCTGCTAGCAAAACAAAATTTTGTTATTGGTCTTCCCTGACTTGTCTACTCCAAGGACAAACCATGCTCAACATGTGAAAAAGGAAAGCACCATAGGGCCAGTTTAAAAACTAAGCAAACTTTCTCAATCAAAGAAAGTCTTCATCTGCTTCACATGGACTTATTTGGCTCTGTATCACCTAGGGCCATTTGTCATGAAAAATATACACTTGTCATTGTTAATGAGTACTCAAGGTACACCTGGGTATATTTTCTGACGAAGAAAAGCCATGCACCAGATGCCATTATGTCATTCATCAAAAGAGTTGAAAATCAAAATGACACTCATGTCAAACAACTCAGAACTGACAATGGCACTGAATTCAGAAATCAATCACTGATCAAATTATGTTATGACAAAGGAATTTCCCATAATTTCTCATCTCCTTACACACCTGAACAAAATGGTGTGGCTGAAAGAAGGAACAAAACTTTGATTGAAGCAGCAAGAACAATGCTTGCTGGATGTACTCTCTAAGCATTTTTGAACTGATGCTGTAGCCACTGCTTGCTACACTAAAAATAGATCCATTATTGTGAAGAGACACATGAAGAGTCCCTATGAAATCTTCAGGGAGAGAATTCCAAACATTTCATTCTTACATGTGTTTGGGTGTCCAGTATTCATTCACAATCACAAGGATCACCTTGGAAAGTTTGATGAAAAATCTAATGATGGTTTCTTGGATACTCCCTAGTATCTAAAGCATACAGAGTCTTCAACACAAGAAGACAATGTATTGAAGAAACCTATCACATCACTTTCAATGAAAGTTCTGAAGCTCTTACTTTTTCAAATCCATCAGATGATGAAATTCATATACATGAATCTCACAATTATCCATCTGATGAATTTAATCATTATGAGCCTTCTCAAAAATATCAAACAAGCAATTCAGTCCCTTATATTGATCCATTTGAAGATATGACAAGTCCTACAAAAGGAAATCCCTCAGTATCACATATTGATGGCTGTCAATCAAATAATGATCAATCTCAAAATGATCAAAATAATTAGCAAGGAAACACAAATGACCAAAATGAGCAGTCTCAAAACAATCAGCATGCTGACATACATGATCAAAATGATCAATCATATGCAGCTGCTGAAGAACAATCTGAGCCCCTTGCTCAAAGCTCTCCTATCATCTCTAGGGAATTAGGTTTTGGATATGCTTCTTCTGACCAAGAAGGAAGTCCTCCAATGATTGAAACCTTGTCCACTGAATATCCTTCAGTAGACACTAGAGACATTCCAAGTCCAAGTCCATGTCATGGACTTCCAAGTTATAGCTCTAATCATGATACCAGTACCTATTCTCCAGCTCCACAAAAATATTGGACTCAAAATAGTCACATACAGCTGGCGAACATAATAGGTAATCCTGGTGAAGGTAGAGTCACTAGATCTATGGCAAAGAAATTGTGCTTCATCTAGAGAATGCCTTTATGCAAATTTTCTCTCAGAAATGGAACCTACAAAGGTTTCTGAAGCACTCACTCACCCTGGATGGGTGGATGCCATGCAAGAGGAACTCAATCAATTTGAAAGAAACAAAGTCTGGAAATTGGTTCCTCTTCCATATGGTAAATCAACCACTGGCACTAAATGGGTTTACAAGCTCAAAAGAGATGAAACCAATACAGTGACCAAAAATAAAGCTAGGCTGGTGGCCTAAGGATTCAATAAAGAGCCTGGTGTTGATTTTGATCAAACCTTTGCTCCAGTTGCACGTATGGAAACCATACAAATTTTCCTTGCATGCCACTTACATGAACTTCATCATCTACCAAATGGATGTCAAAAGTGCATTCCTGTTATATATTGTAAATCTTGCTTATGTTTTAGAGAGAGAAAGAGATAGAAAGATAGATAATTTTACACTTCTAGAGAGAGAAAGTAATGGAACTATGTTTATTAGAAATGAAAACCACACCCTCTCTATCAAAGGAGAGGGATTTTATACCAAGTCCATAAAGTGGGCTTGGTTTACATATTGGGCCGCCAACCCATACATCACATGGGCTCGGTTTGGGCTTTTTTTAATAAGTAAACATAAACTAAACTACGAGCTTCTATTATATCTATTGTTGGAGTGACCGAACCTTTCTAATACGTAAAACGTATTTCCAACAATTCCTAAATGGTGACCTAAAAGAAGAAGTTTATGTTACCCAGCCTCCTGGCTTTGAGAGTAGTAAATACCTAAATCATGTTTACAAGCTTTACAAAGCTTTGTATGGACTGAAGCAAGCTCCAAGAGCATGGTATGAAACTCTCTCAACATTTCTCATTGAACATAAATTTGTTAGAGGAAAAATAGATAGCACCTTGTTTATCTATAAATCTAAAACTGACACCATTCTGGTACAAATTTATGTGGATGACATAATCTTTGGTTCTACAAGCTTGAAACTTTGCAAACAATTTGCCAAGCTTATGACCAGCAAGTTTGAGATGAGTATGATGGGAGAACTCACATACTTCCTTGGTCTTCAGATTAAACAATCTGACCAAGGCATCTCCATCAATCAAGAAAAATATGTCAAGGATCTGCTGAAAAGTATGATATCAATTGTGCTTCAGTAAAGACTCCAATGGTACCCCCTAACAACTTAGGACCTGATCTCACTGGACAATCAGTCAATGAGACTCAATATAGAGGTATGATTGGGTCACTCATGTACTTAACTGCAAGCAGACCTGGCATTTAATTCTCTACATGCCTTTGTGCAAGATACTAAGCAGATCCAAAGGAATCCCACCTTACTGCTGTAAAGAGAATCTTCAGATACCTAAAAGGTACACCAAGTCTAGGTCTTTGGTACCCCAAATCCTCAGGATTTAATCTAAAGGGGTATTCAGATTTTGACTATGCTGGATGCAATTTGGACAGAAAAAGCACTTCTGGTGCCTGCCAATTGCTAGGTGGCAAACTTGTGTGTTGGAGTGCTAAAAAGCAACAAACAGTTTCCATGTCTTCAGCAGAAGCTGAATATGTGGTAGCTGCTGGATGTTGTGCCAATGTTCTTTGGATGAAAAGCCAACTGGCTGATTATGACGTAGAATATGAAAAGGTACCAATCTTTTGTGATAACACTAGTGCTATTGCAATATCCAATAATCCATTCCTCCACTCAAGAACAAAACACATTGATATCAGATATCACTTTATCAGAGATCACATTGTGAAAGGGGACATTGAATTACATTTCATCCCCACTCAATACCAATTGGCTGATATCTTCACCAAACGATTGGATGAACCAACTTTCAAAAGATTGATAATGGAGCTTTGTATGTTGAACATTGATGATACAAAACCTGAACCTTCAACATTCACTGAAGAAGTCTGAAGGTTCAACATTTCTTAAAAGATTTTGATTAATGTTAAGTAGAATTGTCTGAGTAAAGGAGTGTGCAATGTGATGTGTCTATTTCACTTTATGTGATTGTGTATATGATGTTTTGTCACCTTATCTTATTCACTGAAGCTGAACAAGTAATCACCAGTCATCAAAAGGTTCCTTCAGCGACGCTGAACAAATTTTAATACAGTTGAGTAGCCAGGCCTGAGTAGAGGAGCGTGCAATGTCATATGTATTGTTCACTTATGTGAACATGTATATGGGGTTTTGTCGCCTCATCTGACGCACTGAAGCTCACAAGTATAGCCATCAGCTTCAGCATATCTAAGCAACAACTTTTAAAACAAATCAATCATGTGACTCAATGGAGTAAATGGCATTAAATTTCTTGAGAATAAATACAAAACATTCTTTCAAAAGGTGTCAATTGTTTATTTAGGAAATATCAAGCGTCCATATCACAATCAACAACTTTCTGATACAATGAGGCGTTTCACTGTTCAAAGCAACAAAAAATCATCACCTTTTTTAGAACATTAATGAGAGAGTTTGTGCCATTTGTTCAAAAGAAACCTTAAAAGTTTAATTCTATTTTCAAATGTTTTACAAAATTTGACAACTCAGTTTAAAAAAGTGTTTACATATATCTTTTGAAGATTGATGATTCATATCATTTGCAAAAACTTTAACAAAAAACACACACACAACTCTCTCTCTCTTTTTCAAAAGAAAGCACACACAACAAACATCAATGGTTGCCGAATCTTCCTCACAACCACTAGAGATAAGGTCAGAACTTCTCAAAAGCATACACCATGACAAGTAGTTCTTTTTCCGTTGTAGTGTATTTCATTTGAGCCTCGATCATCGTCTTGCTAGCATAATGGATAGGTCGAAAGTGCTTTTCATAACGTTTCCCTAAAACGGCCCGAATTGCATAATCACTTGCATCACACATGATTTCAAAGGACAATTCCCAATTAAGAGAAACAAGAATGTGAGCTTTGGTAAGTTTCCTCTTAAGAGTTTCGAAAGCTCGAACACAATCCTCATTGAAGTTAAAAGGAGCATCCTTCTCGAGAAGGTGTGTCATAGGTCGAGTGATTTTTGAAAAGTCTTTGATGAAACAATGATAAAAGCCCACATGGCCTAGGAATCTCCTAACTCCCTTAATGGTTTTGGGATGAGGTAATTTGGCGATAACGTCTATCTTAGCTTTATCTACCTCAATCCCCGCTTTCGATACCTTATGCCCTAAGACGATTCCTTGTTTACACATAAAATAACATTTTTCCCAATTAAGCACAAGGTTGGTTTCTTCACAATGTTTTAACATTTTCTCGAGATTGGATAAACATTACGTGAACGAATCACCAAACACCGAAAAGTAATCCATGAATACTTCCATCGACTTCTCGATCATACCATGAAAAATAGCCATCATACACCGTTGAAACGTTCCCGGTGCATTGCAAAGTCCGAATGGCATTATACGATAAGCAAACGTTCCATATGGACACGTAAACGTAGTTTTCTTTTGATCACGAGGGTTGATAGGGATTTGAAAGTAACTGGAAAAACCGTCTAAAAAGCAATTGAAGTCATTTCCCGCAAGTCGCTCCAACATTTGATCCATGAAGGGCAAAGGAAAGTAGTCTTTACGAGTGGCATCATTTAACTTTCGGTAGTCAATACACACCCTCTAACCGGTCACAACACGAGTGGGAATTAACTCGTCGTTTTCATTAGGCACAACGGTCATTCCTCCCTTCTTAGGGACACAATGGATTTGGATCACCCATAGGCTATCGGAGATAGGATAAATCATTCCCGCTTCAAGAAGTTTTAAGACCTCTTTTTTAATGACATCGTTGAATTTTGGGGTTTACCCTTCTTTGACATTGAATTGCGGGTTTGTAGTCCTCCTCCTTTAAAATTTTGTGAGTGCAAAATTTTGGGTCAATACCCTTAATGTTAGATATTTTCCACGCAATTTCCCCTTTATGAGCTTTAAGAATAGTCAAAAGTGCGGCTTTTTCATCATTGTAAAGATCTTTCGCAATAATAACCGGCAACTTGTCATCACCTTCCAAGAATGCGTATTCAAGGTGAGATGGAAGATCTTTCAATTCAAGGATTGGCGGATCCTCGATTGATGATTTTTGTTCAACACTCATAACTTCCATCGGTGGAAGAAATGGTGGAATGAGAGTATCATTACCAATAATCACCTCATCTTCATTGTCGATTTCATTCAAAATAAAATCGCCTCCTTGGAATGGAGTGAGATTTGGTGTAGAACTAGCAAGAATCGGATCCATAATAGTGGGATTGCCACTTAACGAACTATCAGAAAAACCTAACACTTCTTGTGAAAACTCATTGCAAACTACATCGACTAAGTCAATATGGTTGATGGTAGCGATTGCATAAACATGAGAAGGTGTAGAGTTTTGAGTAGCGTTTATAACAAGTTCCTCCTCGTTGAATCTCAAAGTGATTTTTCTAGCATGCACATCAATGATCGATTTCGAGGTATCTAAAAATGGACGACCTAAAATTAGAGGAACTTGAGGATCCATGGGAATGTCCACTACGATAAAATCAACAGGATAGTAGAACTTCCCCACTTTAATGAAAACGTCTTCGGCTACTCCACATGCGAGAATCGTAGAATGATCGGCCATCTCGATTGACATTTTCAATGGAGTAAGAGCCGGAAGCGATAGCGATTTCCACATGGAAAAAGGCATCAAATTAATGCTCGCGCCAAGATCGGCCAAGGCGAGGCATCCTTCCATTTCTTGAATATCACAAGGAATGAGAAACTTCCCGGGGTCACCAACTTTTTCCGGTATTCAGTTAAGATAAAACGAAGTACAATTAGATAGCTTAGAAAGCTTTTCCTTATCGTTCATCATACTTTTAAAAGTGGAAGCGAAACGAGGCATGTATAACAACGCGTCGGCTAAACTTACATTCAAATGAACTTGCTGAAACATTTTGATAAAAAGATCAATTTTTTGTTTATTACGTTCTTGTAACTTCTCCTTGTTTCGTCTCGATGGGTAAGGTAAGGGTGGTGTGGGTTGAGGCATAGGCATCAACCTTGGTATCTCGGGTTCCACAACTGGTATTGGTTCAACCGTAGGTGTGGTTTGAGCGGTACTTCGTTGGCTTGTAATATGCTCCTTTACTACCATCACCTCGGGTTCTTTCTCGATTTCCTTCTCCGTAGAAGTACTAGGACGAGAGATTGGTTCTTCGAAAGTTTTACCACAACGAGTAGTAATAACCTTCATTTCTCCCTTCGGGTTTGTAATGGTATCACTAGGAAGACCACCCGAGGAAGAGGGTTTACACATGATAGCTTCAAACATACTAGCCATTTGATCTTCAAATTTTGATTGCCTTTTATCCGCTTTTAACAAATCTTGCTTAATCTCATGTTGACCTTGTTCCATCTTTTGTTGATTTTGTTGAAGACGTTGAACGTTTCCTTCCATTTTATTAGCATGAGTTTTCTATTCATTAGCAAGTTCGTTTTTAAGCTCGTTTTTCAACTCGGATCTTAAGCTAATCATTTCTCGTTGCATGTTATCAAACTTAGCATCATTTGCCTTAGCATAATCTAAAAATTCTCCTTGAAGATTTTGAGTGTGAGCATTTTGATAACCTTGTGTAGTATTTTGAAAATCACAGTTTTGGTTTTGATTTTGCACTTGCCCATTGTTACCACTTTGGTAATTACCCTTGTTATAGTTACGTTGATTGCCTTGAACCACCACTTTGTTGTTGTTTCGATAGTTGTTAACATTTTGATTTTGGGGAGCTGGATTTGGGCGGGAACCTTGGCCGTTTTGGTTGTAAGTTCCCGTTGCTACGTAAGCACTCGAAGTGTTACCAGCGACGGTAATGCACTCGGAAAAATCATGAGCTCCACAACAAGATATACAACTCTTTTCAACCGCTTTAACCGATGCGGAACTCAAAGCCTCTTGTGCTTTCCAATGAGTCATAAGATTTGAAAATCTATCGAAAAACCGATTCTCCTCATTTACTTCATCATGTAAGGCATTCTGTTACGAGAAGATGACGATGAACCCATAGTGGCAACACTCGGTGTGTTATGAGGGTTATAAACCTTAGATCTATTCTCGATAATCTTTAAATCTTCATCGGTCGTTTTACACAAAAAATTACCACCCGCGGCGGCATTCAAATAGTCTCGTTCATGATCGTTAAGCCCATTATAAAAAGTATCAATTTGATGCAATTCGGAAAAATCATGGTGAGGATATTCATGTAACATTTCCTTCAATCATTCCCATGCCATTGAAAAACTTTCATTAGATCTTTGCGTAAACCTTGAAATATAATTTTTCAAATGTGTCGTCTTTGATGGCGGGAAAAATTGGTTAACAAACTTAGAGACGAGATCACCCCATGTCAAAATCGAATTTGGCGGTTCTTTCTCGAGCCAAATTTTTGCGGGTCCATCTAAAGAGTATGGAAACAACATCATCTTAATGGCGTCATGTGGAACATCCTTAAACTTGCTTGTTGCGGTGAGACGATTGAAATTCCGTATGTGACAATGTGGGTTGTCTTTTTCATGTTCGCGAAACTTGTTTTCTTGTAGCATCGACATTAAACCCGTCTTGATCTTGAAATTCTCCGCAAGGATGGCGGGAATCACAATAGCTTCTCCAAAACCCTCGGTGGGTGCTTGAAGCAAGTCCATCATAGTACGATTAGCCATAGTGACTATTGGTTCTACAACGGGTTCGACAATTGGAGGTTCTTCTTCAATCAAAGGATCTTGATTTCCTTCCTTTTGACGACGTTTGCAAGCTCGTTTTGCTTGATTACGAGTTTGCATAAACGTGACGTAGAACGTAGATGTGAGCAAAGAAGATTCTTTTGAGGTTTTTGTTGATTTTCAATTTTTTTGTTTTTTGATTGTTTTTAATTTTTTGGACTTTGTGTGTATTATGTAGACAACAATCTACCAAATCTCTCCTCGAATCAAACTCTTGATTAAAGGAGCCTCAAAGAATGAAAACGATCACGTGGAGTGAACGCCTTCGATTGACTATAGAACGTTGGTTGAAAACCAAATTGTTCAAGAGGGTTTAAACACAAAGAAACCAAGCAAATATATATGATACGTAATAATACTTTGGGCGGCAAAACCCTCGATTAGTTTTCAAGATCAAATACTCACAAGTGAACAGGGGGAATGAGGTGGCGCGAAGCACTTATGGGCCTAGCTTCCCTTTAACGGCCTTTTATAGCACGTTGCCTATCTATTCACCTTAAAGTTCGTATTTTTCAAAATCGAGCTAATAGAAAGTATTTATCTATTTTTGCCTTTTTCTTTTTGTTTGAGATTCGAGTACAATAATTAGGAGATCAAATCCCAATTAAGGTTGTGCTATCACACTTTTGGAGATATTTTGGATTAATTGTGATACATATACAATATAGTAATAATAATTCACAAACAAAACGAAAAACCGATAATATGTGTTAATAGAGTTCTAATTAACACAAATAATATTTATGGTTAATATATTAGAAACAAAATGATCCAAATTAATCACAACACACCTCCTCGGCAGCGGCGCCAAAATGATTGTGGTATTTTACAATCTTGCTTAGGAAAACAAGACGTAAAAGAGCGGTAAGTATTAAACAAATGATTTAATGAAAATCAAATGCTAATGACCCAATGAAAAGTTCGTTTCCCTAGGAGGTTTATTGTGTGTGAAAAACTTGTAATATTTTGGATTGATATTGAGAAAGAAAACATGAGAAAAGAGAATGACGGATACGAGAAAATTATACTACGACGACAAAACGTAAAACTGTAAAAATAGCCAAAATAAAAACTTGCACTAAAAATTTCCAAAAATCCCAAAAAATCGAATTAGGGTTTAGAAATGATCAAAACTTTTCCAAACCTTTTATTTAATTAATATTTAATTTTTAATGCTTATTAAAGCCCTAATAATCAAATAAATTAATAGAAAGTCCAAATAAAGATTTTTCAATTTGTAAAACTCTAAAATGACTTAATTAAAATAAAAAGATTTTTTCCAAATTTTTAAAACTATTAAAACTATTTAAAATGTTTAAAAACTAAAAATAAATATTAAAATAATATTAAAAATTCAAAAATTATAAAAATTTCTAAAAACTTGCAAAATAGTTTATTATAACCTAAATAATCAGAAAATGAAAGTGAAATTACCAAAATACCCCTATTAGGCCCCCAAATAGGCTAAAAACAAAAATAGTCAACTTAATGGGCTTTTTAGCGCAATAAAATTCAAACTTAACCAAATAAGCCCAAAATCACCTGACTGACTCAAATTCAATTTTAAACAAAAAACTCTAAAGGCCCAAAAGCTGAAAATGTGTTTATCATAGCTTAAATAACACACAACTTATTCTTATTTGGCCAATAAGCCCAATAAGCTATAAGCTGATGCCATAAGCTCTAATTTAACACATAATAAGTGGTAAAACACTTATCCTTTTACCACTTAATTATAATAATAGCCAAGCCAAAACGTGTATTTTATGTCGTAAATGTCGGAATTATGCGTGGTTTGTGTTTTTGTTGTGATTTAGGACCAAAATGTGAAAAGGGAAGAAAAGATGGGCTTTCACGGGCTTTTATCGAAGAAAAAAAGACAAAATACGAAGTCGAAAGATCAAGAGTGCAAAAAGAACGAAAGTCCAAGGCCTATTCCGAAGATTTATCGAAGAAAAAGTCTAAAGACGGAAGTTTAACGAAGTCGAAGAACTCAAGTCTAATTAATGAAGAAATTACAAGACGAGTTCAAATAATCCCGAGACAAAGTCGAAAAAGTCACCGAATTTAGAAGACGAAAAGACGAGAAAAGGAAGGAATGAATCAACACATGCTAATCTCCACAATCCTCCTATAAATACCCTCCTAATGACACATTAGGAGGTGTTAGCTAATTTGACACATTAGTCTTTCCAAATTTATTTTCCAAGCACTTTCATATTGTCATTTACTTAATTATCATTTAAATTTTTGCCTTTAATTTCAAGTAAGTCTCTTAATTTTGTTGTTGAATCCTTAATTTTAATCAAGTTTTATATTAATCTCTCCTTCTACCTTTCTTATTTTTGTTAATATTTATGTTTATGTGCTTATTGTTATGCTTATTTGATTAATTGTTATGTTTTTATGTTTCTGATTGTGTTAGCTTATTGTGTGTTTGATTTGATTTTAGTTAAGTGTTTTTATTAGTTTATTTTATTAAAAGTTGATTTTTAATGTTTAGTTTTATTAGTGTTTTTCATGTTTTTAATTTGTGGTTGAATTAGTTTTTCTTAAAAGTGTTTTAGATTAAGTTTTGGTTATTTGCTTATTTGTAGCTTATTTTCTGATTTTTAGTTTTTATTGTATCTGTTTTTATAATTTCGGATTAGGGTTTATTATTCCGAAGATCTTCCTTTTTCTGAAATTATTTTTCCTGAAATTGTTCATTTCTCTGAATTTGTTTTCTTTGAAAATTTCTCTGAAAAAGTTTGATATTCCGAAAAAATCATTTTTCCAAAGAAAGTTCTGAAAAGGTTTATTCCGAAGAAAGTTCTGAAAAGATTTATTCCGAAAAAAATCTCTGAAAAAGAATTATTCCGAAGAAGCAGTTCTCTGAAATATAAATGTTAGCCTCAAAATATTGAGTCAAACAAGAATGCTCGGTCATATGTTTATTATGTATCGTATTTTAGAACGTTGTAATAGGTAGTATATTAGTCGTGTTATACGGGCTTACTTGTGACAATCTTGATATTTCAGGTCGTTATTTTAATCTCGACTATACATATTATGTGTTGCTTTATTGAGAATTTTGAAATATCGACTAACCGAGAAGGTAATGGCTTGAAACTTAACGTAAGAATGTCGTTTAGATTAAAACCAGCAAGGAATACGTTAGGTATCGATATTATATTCTCAATTTATTATAAGAATGATTTTATTATATTTATCTTTATTTCCCGTGCTTTACATTTTGACGAGCGACGAGAACTACTAGTGATCGCGATACCGACGGATGCCCAAAATTTTATATTTTATTATCAATAGTTTTGATATTTAATATTTTCTATTATTATCGTCTAATTTTTATTTTTAAAAATATTTCGTAATTTACGTTAAACTTTTATGTGTCATTCGTTCATTCGACACATTAACTATTTTAAGTCATTTAATTATCAAAACATAAATGTCCTTCGAATGTCGATGTTTTTATTTTATATCGATCGTTTATTTTTCGTGTTTTACGAGTAATTTTTAAATCGCGTAACTTTTAAAATATCGGGCTTCGATAATACCCGCTTTAACATATCAAAATAATAATAATGAAATAATAAACACATACGTGTTCATAAATGATGCATTTGCCATCATAATTCAAATGTGTCATTAGTTGACATCAAAGTGAAAGACACGTGCCTTGTTTTGTGTAATATGGTTTGAACAAATGTCTTGCTAAAATCTTTTTATAGACACATGTTGTAGTTAGCTCGCATGTATACACAACCTACTCACTCCGTTTATTTATTTTACCAATACAAAAACTAATACTCTTTTTGGTCTCTCTTTTGCCGCTCCATGGAACACCACTATCTTCACACATCATTTTACTATTAATCAAAGATTTATTTTACAAACAAAGGCACTTGTACTAGTAGTTTTTATTATTGAATAATGTCACTTTAGTCATCATCAAAGACATCTTACGAAAGATATATATCGACCTGAAGTTTAAATATATTTAAAGAGTATTTGCATTCGTAGTTAAATTTTGATCAAAATATATAATTGGTAGCTTGCTTAGTGTTTTTAATCATGAGTTTCAAGCTATTACTGTTGATGGTCTCGTATACTCGTGTGCTGACTATTAGGCGTTTCGTTCTTGATCAACGTGTAACTGCAATATCAGGTGAGTCTATAGCCTCGCTTTTAAATTCTTTAATTGTTTTAGAAACCTGCGAGGGGATAACATGCTTGTTTTATTAAAAATAAAGAGTATAACTATAAGTTGCGGTAAACCAAATGAATGGTGCAACTAAAAGTTGTCGAAGCTCTATTTACTTGAAAAATATTTATTGAAAATGAAGGGTATAACAAGAGTTGCTGTAAACCCATGAATGGGTGCAACCAGAAGTTGTGGTAAACCCTCTTTATTTTAAGAAAAGAACACAAGAGACCCGATTGTATGCTTAGATGAAAGTTATTACATAAGTTAGCTTTAGCCTTAAAAGACCCATTGAATCGTGAATTGTTAATCGAAAGAACGCTAATACTATGGATAGATCTATCGGGGTGACGCCCAGTCCGATGCGATTAGCTATCGCAATGTGTAGTGAAGCACATGTGTATTGGAGCACATCGGATGCATATGTATAAGAGAAATATACGCACTTGGCTAGGTGTGTTGGGCTGAAATAATATATGTTAACGTTCAATGTCATGAGGCTTATGTAATAACACCGACAATTATGTCCGTACAACATAATTGTCTTTCGATGGATTATTAACCATGGAAGGTTATTTAGAATACTTGTGTTCTCTTTATTTAATTTAAACTCTATGGATTCACTCAACAATTTTTGTTGATGTTATCGTATGTTTTATCTCAGGTCCATAAAGAAGGTACTCAAAGAAGGTGGTTTCATGAAGCTTGCTAAATTTTGGTGACTCTGGCCCGCTTTTATAAAATATATCCATTCAAAATAACTTTTATCTTTTGATGTGTACTGTAAATATTTTAAAATTTTCTGGGACCGTGGATTATTATCTTTTGAATGAATGAATGGATGTTTTATTAAAACGACTCGTTTTGAGCCGTTTTCTATAATTGTGTGATTGTATCATGTAAGTAACACTCAAGGACCCTTCCGCTAATGTGAACCGATTTTGAGAGTGTTACAGATTGGTATCAAGAGCTCAAGTTATAGTGAACGAAAAGATTTTCCAAAAATGAATTATTGAAATCTTTTGGCTATAACAGTTGCAAGTGAAACCTCCGAGTTACCAATAGACAAGAATGAGAAAATTATATATATGAGGTTATATATATATTTATGTTGAAATCCTTATTGATTATTTGTAATTGTGAATTACAAGGTATGTTTTTCATTTATTTAATTATCAATGATAATTTTATACTTATACGAGATATTTATACGACTTAGATTGTCACGAAGCAACCCTAGTCATTCTAACGCTAACGTTGAAGTTATTCCTGGGGTGAATCCCATTATTTTTTTTGTTTAACTAAAGTTGTGGATGCCTATGATCCCAACTAAATGGTTAATATTTCTGATGATATTTATTTGGTTATAAGGATTTGATTCCTAAATTCTTATTCTTAATTTATCAATCCATTCATCTCGTTTAGTAAATTTAATCCCCATTTTCATTAATCTTTGACATTCGACTGTTTCGCTAGAAACAATTTTGTCTGAGATTGTACATGTTCTTTGTTAAGAATTGAGATTGATTGATATGGTATTCACATGCCAACCAGGATTCCATATCATATCATTGATTTTTTTTGGCTAAATCAGTTTTTGTTTTTTCTGTCTTGATCTTCTACGTTGAGCTAGCGATGCTTAAATAAGGTGATTTATAATCGTCTTGTTGAAATGAACTGGCCATTTATTTGAACAAGGAAATTATAAATTATTGAACCACTAATTTCTAAATCTTATTTGGATGGATTTGATCAATCCATGGAAATAATGATTTATAAACGTGTGGGCTTAAGAGTATAGCATCCGTGCAGTTAAACTCTTATTGACTCGTAATTCGTTTGCTTGACTCATTCTTTGATTTTGTTCATCTAATTCTATGATCATGCGATGATTTATACTAGGGCTGTTCCAAAGCTGCCAATTGAGGAGAATACCAAGCGTTTCAGAAAGACACTGAAGAAATCTTCTTCTAGTGGGACCAAAGAGCCTTCTGAGCCACATGATTCACCTATTAAGTCTTAGTGAATTTGCTTATCATTTGTAGTATCCTTTGTAAATCACTAACTAAACTGTAACATCAGTTAGTAGAAAAAGTCTTTTTGAGTTGTCCAGCATTAGACGATGATAATCTATAATGCATGGCAATTAAACTTGTACTTGTTTGTGATTAACGAAATGACTATCTTTTGATTCCTAATTCTTCATCATACGATTATTATCTTTCCTTGATTGTTTCTTATAATCATTCGCTCCTTTTAAACCCTTTGTTCCTTCTAATTATTCTTTTTTTATATAATGCAATCATTGAATGAATACTCATTATGATTCGCGTTGTACTAAAATCATGCGCCAAAAATATGACTAGGCACGTTTGAGCCAAGTTATTAGTGAACAAGTTGCCGCATCCTTAACTGAATTCATGGCCAACATGAATGATAAAACTGGCGGCTCTAGTGGGTCGGTAGTTCGATTGGAGCAAGTAGTTCTGTGGTGCAGATGGTTTTGGAGGAATAGCGTGTGGAACCAAAAAAAAAAGGGCTTGGATTCGTTTAAATAACTAGAACATAGTTATCGCAGGTGATAAAAATAACTCCCAACTGCAAATCGTTTTGTGCATTAAAGCTCGTAACTATATCAAAAGAGGTTGTGAATTATTCCTAGCTCCAATATCGGAGAAGGAATCCAAGGATAATCGATTCGAAGATGTTCTAGTCATTCTTGCCTATCTTGATGTCTTTACGGAAAAATTTGTCGGGGCTTCCGCCTCCAAGGCAAATAGAATTCCAAATCGATCTAATTCCTGGTGCTGTACCAGTGGCACGTGCACCATGTCGTTTAGCACCATCTGAACTAAAGGAATTATATGTTCAATTGCAAGAGTTATCTAATAAAGATTTTATTCGACCGAGCTCATCCCCATGGAGAGATCTGTCATTATTCGTAAGAAGAAATATGGATCGTTTCATCGAGAATTGAATAAATTGTCGGTCAAGAACCGCCATCCTTTAACGAGTATTGATGATATATATAATCAGTTGTACGTTTCTAGTGTCTACTCGAAGATTGATCTACAGCCTGGTTATCATCAACTTCGCATCCACGAGGCAGATATTCCAATTACTGCGTTTAGAAATCGTTATGGACATTATGAGTTCTATGTAATGCCATATGGATTGACCAATGCGCCAGCAGTATACATGGATTTCATGAATCGCGCTTGCAAGCCGTATCTTGATAAAATTGTGATCATGTTTATTGATAATGTTTTGATTTACTGTAAAAAAATAAAGAAGAGTCTGGAGAACATTTGGAGACTATCTTGAATTTGCTAAGGATTAAAATGTTTTATGCAAAATTTTCGAAATGTGATTTTTGGCTTGAATGCATGAATTTTCTTAGCTATGTGATTAACAGAAGTGGAGTTCTCGTTGATTCCGCAAAAAAAAAAAAAAACAAAAAAAAAACAAGAAAAAAAAAATCTGTTTGGATTTGATTCAATTTGGGTCATTTTCGTCCGATTGACTAAATCTGCTCATTTCATTCCAATAATAAAATGATCGTGAAAACTATGAATCGTTTGTTAGTTGCTCGTAGTAGACAGAAAAGTTATGATGATGTGAAGCCAAAACTTTTGGAGTTCGAGGTAGGTGCCAAAGTTATGCCGAAAGTATCACCATAAAAAGGTGTTATACATTTTGAATAACGTGGGAAGTTAATTCCTCGTTATGTTGGGCCACTCGATATAATATTGAGAATAGGCCCGGTGGCATACAAACTTGAATTACCTCGAGAGATACAAGGAATTCACAATACTTTTTATGTGTCAAACCTAAATCAGTGTCTATCCGACGAAGATATTATTATCCCTCTTGACGAAATAAGATTTGACGATAAGAAAATTTTCATCGAAAAACGTATCAAAATTATAGATAGGGAAATAAGAAACTGGAACAAAGTCGAATTTCTATTGTCAAATTCTGATGAAACACGAGACGAGGATCAAAATACACTTGGGAAAGGGATGATCAAATGTGGAAGAAATATCCTCATTTGTATAAATTCAACAAGACGGAAGACAATAAGGCAAATTGATCATCGAGGACGAAGATCCTAATTTGGTAGGGATGATGTGACAATCTTGATATTTCAGGTCGTTATTTTAATCTCGACTATTACATATTATGTGTTACTTTATTGAGAATTTTGAAATATCGACTAACCGAGAAGGTAATGGCTTGAAACTTAACGTAAGAATGTCGTTTAGATTAAAACCAGCAAGGAATACGTTAGGTATCGATATTATATTCTCAATTTATTATAAGAATGATTTTATTATATTTATCTTTATTTCCCGTGCTTTACATTTTGACGAGCGACGAGAACTACTAGTGATCGCGATACCGACGGATGCCCAAAATTTTACATTTTATTATCGATAGTTTTGATATTTAATATTTTCTATTATTATCGTCTAATTTTTATTTTTAAAAATATTTCGTAATTTACGTTAAACTTTTATGTGTCATTCGTTCATTCGACACATTAACTATTTTAAGTCATTTAATTATCAAAACATAAATGTCCTTCGAATGTCGATGTTTTTATTTTATATCGATCGTTTATTTTTCGTGTTTTATGAGTAATTTTTAAATCGCGTAACTTTTAAAATATCGGGCTTCGATAATACCCGCTTTAACATATCAAAATAATAATAATGAAATAATAAACACATACGTGTTCATAAATGATGCATTTTCCATCATAATTCAAATGTGTCATTAGTTGACATCAAAGTGAAAGACACATGCCTTGTTTTGTGTAATATGGTTTGAACAAATGTCTTGCTAAAATCTTTTTATAGACACATGTTGTAGTTAGCTCGCATGTATACACAACCTACTCACTCCGTTTATTTATTTTACCAATACAAAAATTAATACTCTTTTTGGTCTCTCTTTTGCCGCTCCATGGAACACCACTATCTTCACACATCATTTTACTATTAATCAAAGATTTATGTTACAAACAAAGGCACTTGTACTAGTAGTTTTTATTATTGAATAATGATCACTTTAGTCATCATCAAAGACATCTTACGAAAGATATATATCGACCTGAAGTTTAAATATATTTAAAGAGTATTTGCATTCGTAGTTAAATTTTGGTCAAAATATATAATTGGTAGCTTGCTTAGTGTTTTTAATCATGAGTTTCAAGCTATTACTGTTGATGGTCTCGTATACTCGTGTGCTGACTATTTGGCGTTTCGTTCTTGATCAACGTGTAACTACAATATCAGGTGAGTCTATAGCCTCGCTTTTAAATTCTTTAATTGTTTTAGAAACCTGCGAGGGGATAACATGCTTGTTTTATTAAAAATAAAGAGTATAACTATAAGTTGCGGTAAACCAAATGAATGGTGCAACTAAAAGTTGTGGAAGCTCTATTTACTTGAAAAGTATTTATTGAAAATGAAGGGTATAACAAGAGTTGCTGTAAACCCATGAATGGGTGCAACCAGAAGTTGTGGTAAACCCTCTTTATTTTAAGAAAAGAACACAAGAGACCCGATTGTATGCTTAGATGAAAGTTATTACATAAGTTAGCTTTAGCCTTAAAAGACCCATTGAATCGTGAATTGTTAATTGAAAGAACGCTAATACTATGGATAGATCTATCGGGGTGACGCCCAGTCTGATGCGATTAGCTATCGCAATGTGTAGTGAAGCACATGTGTATTGGAGCACATCGGATGCATATGTATAAGAGAAATATACGCACTTGACTAGGTGTGTTGGGCTGAAATAATATATGTTAACGTTCAATGTCATGAGGCTTATGTAATAACACCGACAATTATGTCCGTACAACATAATTGTCTTTCGATGGATTATTAACCATGGAAGGTTATTTAGAATACTTGTGTTCTCTTTATTTAATTTAAACTCTATGGATTCACTCAACAATTTTTGTTGATGTTATCGTATGTTTTATCTCAGGTCCATAAAGAAGGTACTCAAAGAAGGTGGTTTCATGAAGCTTGCTAAATTTTGGTGACTCTGGCCCGCTTTTATAAAATATATCCATTCAAAATAACTTTTATCTTTTGATGTGTACTGTAAATATTTTAAAATTTTCTGGAACCGTGGATTATTATCTTTTGAATGAATGAATGGATGTTTTATTAAAACGACTCGTTTTGAGCCGTTTTCTATAATTGTGTGATTGTATCATGTAAGTAACACTCAAGGACCCTTCCGCTAATGTGAACCGATTTTGAGAGTGTTACATTACTTTAGGCTAAAGTTCATTAATAAGTAACTAAAGCCCAAAAGGAAAGCCCGGCCCAAACCATAAAGAAGCCCGCATGTGGGTGGACTATATATACCCTTCCTAGCATGTTAGGAAGGGTGTTGGTCATTTCATTTTCTCTAATCTAATATTTCACAAGTTTCTCCAACCATTTCTCTCTACTTTCTCTCACTACTTTCTCTCTCTAAAATTCATCTAATATCTACCTTTCTTTCTTTAATTCGTATATATATCATCTAAATATATGGGACAACAGTTGGTATCAATCGCCATGGGGTAGTTTTGTGATTGGTTGTTGTGTTTTCACTTGATTTATTTGATTTGATCCTTATTTCTTCCACGAATTCAAGATTTTTTTGTGTTTGTTTGTGATTTCAAGTCGTATACCTTCTTCATTTGTGTTGTAGTGATTTTGATATCTTGGTTTTGATTAAAAACACAAACTTTCTTGGATCAAACGTTCAAAAATCCTTTTTCATCATTCCGAAATTCTTGCAAAGGTATCCATCGGAAAGTACAAGTATTTTGAGGTCAGATAGCAATAACCACTAGGTTCTACTTTGCGATCTAAGGATTACGATACCTTATTCCGATCTGGACATTCCGATCGTACATTGCGATCTGGGATTCCGACGGTTTCAAGGGACTTTTGAGTCGTTACTCTGCCAAATTTGTTTTAGCCATATTCTGATCTGAACATTCCGATCTAAGCATTCCGACAGGTAAACATTGCGATCTGGGATTCCGACAAGTATACATTGCGATCTAAGCATTCCGACAGAAGGACATTCCGATCTGAACATTCCGATAGTGCATTGCGATCTAAGCATTCCGACAGCCAACATTCCCATGGACATTCCGATGGCACATTACGATGGACGTTCCGATGACATGTTTAGCTAAATTTTGCTTGAGTATTTTTTAGACTTAGCCACCATATAGACTAGTTTCGGAATATCGTTTACACGAAGATCAAATAAAAAGAAGAGTTAAAATTTTTCCGTCAAGTAAATTCAAATTTTTTCCATAATAGTTTTAGGACATTTCTAGCTCAATTTCAAAATTTGGCGATACAAAATTTTTTGGTCTACCGTTTTGTCGGACTGGGGAATTTATTGTCGGACTGAAAAAATAGCATTTTTCGGAATTTCAACAACAACTCAATCACATCATATCTACTTAAGATCCATATTCACTTCATCATTTCAGAGAATTTTGAGATGGATTCTTATAGTTGAGTTTTAACTACTCTTTAGGAAAAGAGAGCAAATAGGGCAAGTAATGAATACGACGATTTAGGAAAACCGTGTATTAATGACCCTAAAGTGAGTTCGTTCTCAAGGAGGCTAGTGTGTTATGTGTGTAATGACTTGGATTAGATTTGTGATTATATTTTAGAGAAAGAAAAGTAGAAATGAGATTAGAAGAGAATGACGGTTACGAAGACGGATTAAACTAAGTCGAAAAAGGTGTACACGTAAAACCGTAAAAAGTACCAAAACTAAAATTTTACCCTAAAAATTCCTAAAAGTTTCCAAAAATCCACAATAATATTATAAGATTTTACAAAAAATCCAAACTTGCCAAAACCTTTTAATTAATTAGATAATGACTTTTTAATGCTAATTAAAGCCCTAAAAATCAAAATTAATTATTAAAAAGTCCCAAACAAGATCTTAAAGTTTGTAAACCTCAAAAATACTCTAACTAAGCTAAAAAGTAATTTTCAAAATTTTAAAACCACTAAAAACTATTTTTAAACAATTAAAAACTACTAAAATCAAATAAAACTTAAATTAATTCTAGAAAATAATTAAAAGACTTTAAAAATAATTGGAAAGTTGCAAAAATCCTAATTAAGTGTTTAGAACCTAGGAAAAATATAAAAACTTAGAAAATCAGGCTTTTAATTTTTAACAATAAAATAATATTAAAATATTATTAAAAATCCAAAAATCATAAAAAATTCTAAAAACTTGCAAGCTAGCTTAATTTAACCTAAATAACTCAGAAATGAAAGTGAAATTACCTAAATACCCTTAATGGGCCTAGAAAATGGGCTAAACCCAAAACAGTACCTTATTGGGTCAAATTTGGGCCCAATAATAAAAAGTGTTCAAAATAAGCCCAAAAAGCACTAGTTGACTCAAAATTTGATTTTAAAAAACTTTTTCCAAAGGCCCAAAAGCTGAAAGTGTGAAATAAGCTAGCTTATACCAAACAGCTTATTCTTAATGGGCTTTTTGGCCCATTAAGCTATAAGCCAATGCCATAAGCTGAAATTAAACACACAAGCTTAGTGGTGCAACTTGGATCCGGATTTTTAAAAATCCGGTCAAAAAATCCGATCCGAATTTTCCAAAAACCGGATTTTAAAAATCGGTCCGGATTTTTTAGTCCGATCCGGATTGACCGGATTTCCATTTTTTCCGAAAACCGGATAGAAACTGGATCATTTACCGGATTTATCCGGTTTTTAAAAAATCCGGATAAATCCGGTTTTTAATAATTTAATTTTTTTTATAAATATATCTGGAAAAAAATACCTCATGTAAAACTAAAAATTGAAAAATACCTCATGTAAAACTACCTCTGTAAAAATTGAAAAAATCTATCCGGATAAATCCATTTGTTTCTTTCAAAAACAAAGGGTGTACTTGAGCTTTCAATGTAAATACTTTTGAGCTTTCAAAAGCAAAAGGTGTATTTGATGAGCAGAAAGAGAGGGTAGAGAGGGCAGGAGGAAATGATGTACTATAAAAGGAGTGAGTGGATAGAAACAAGAAAAGAAAAACCATGTTGGAAACTCACTTTATGTGACGACATTTAAGAATTCCCATTAGTTATCATAGTCACACACGCTTAGACTAGACTAGGTTCTTGTACTGTTAAGCATGTCGTGTGTGACTATATATACCCCTCCTTAGCTTCCAAGGAGGGGTGTTGGTTGTGTCACATTTCAAGTTAATACATTTTCTATTCATTTCACACACATCTAACCTCTCTCTCTCTCTCTCTAGGCCAACAATGGCTTCCACCACCACTTACCACCACATTAGACCACCGGATCATATTTAGCTTTTCTACATTTGGCATCAGAGCCACGGTTCCATCCTTGGATCGTGTTTACATTTTCGATTTGGTGGTCTAATCTTTTCCTTGTGTCTCGTTACACTTATTTCTGTCCATTTAGTCAAAAAATTTTGTCACGTCTGATATGTTTTGTCCAAACAGTTGGTTATTATGTGTCATATTATTATTCTGGTCCAACCAATCCAATCAGTCACATGTTTTTTTTTTCATGGTCCAAATCTATTTCACTGGTCAAATTATCATGGTCAAATTATCACGTTTTGTATTTTGGATTATAACTTTTGTCCCCATCTAAGTATTTTTTTTCTGGGTTATATATTTTTTGAAGATGATGGTGAAAAACTCATATTTGCCAGAAAAATCCTATCCAGACACAAGATCCCTGAAAAAACGGTACAAGGACCATTTTTGGACTTATCTTCATGATTCAATCGCATGTATTGCGATGGAGGGTGTTTTTCACACATTCCGATGGGTTGGCCATACCCATTGCGATGGACTCATTCCGATGAGTCACATTGCGATGGGTGGCTGACCTGTCGCAATGGCATAACACATGTCGTCATGCTGCCCGATTTCTCGCAACATTGCGATGGATGATTTATATTGCGATGGGTACCATTGCGATGGGTACCATCGCAATGGGTACCATCGCAATGAGGCGGTTGACTTTGCGATGGGTTGATCAGATATTGCGATGCATTTTTTTTACAAAAAGACTCATTGCGACGACTTGACTTGTTTAATACTTGACCCGAGACCAATACTATGACCAAGTCTGCGATGGGTTATGTGACCAAACCAAACGTGACTTGACAACATGAACCAGGACCACATTTGTGACCAAACCGACCCATCCTACCGAGTCAACTCGGTCATTACCGAGTTGACTCAGTCAAACTCACTGAGTTGACTCGACTTCCAGCCTTTTATCTCCACAACACCACAAATCTTAACCTAACCCTTCGTCTCCTAATCCCTTTCTAGACTCGACACAAAACAGACAATTAATTTTGATCTCAGATTCGGTCAAACTCTCAAACGATCTATTTAGACCAAGTATGTTTGAACTTATGTCATCACTGATCCATTTTAATATACGAAATCTTAAGAATGATTTAAAACATGCATGTTTTAATCAGTTCTTCATTTCGTTTCAAACTCAAAACGAATTAAAATAAACATGAAACCTACCTGAGACCGTCCACACGATCTTTGCGCTGCTTCTTCGTGTGAGTGGTCAATTATTCGAGATGCATGTTACTTCCATCTTCACCTACAACAATTAGAGCCTGTATTTTTCAATCTATAATTGAATTGAGATGTTATGTTGAGATGGATTGAGTTTGATATTCGTGGACTGAGATTTGAGATGGGAGTAACATGAATAATTGAGAGGCGATGGAAATTATTTTGGTGATGGATTGGTGTAGATTGGGTGAGGGACGGAGGAAACGAGGTTGGGAGAGAAGTTAGGTGAGAGATGGAGAGGTGGCTGCAAATGCAACGTGACAAATAGTTAGGATACCCTAATCTTTAGGGTTAGGGGTTATATCCTCTTTTCTATGGATCGGGTTATGAATAGGTGTTTGGGCTGTGGACCGGGTCATCAGTACACACGCCTCTCAGTCCTTAGTTTTGTGGACCGGGCATTGTTAGTTGGGCCTCGAATTATTTTGTCACATGGTTTTGGGCCATGGAACTCGGGCCATAACACACATTTATTTAACACAATTTGGGTTTTGGACTCTAAGTTTAGTAAACAATGGCATGATTGGAATTTGGGCCGTATATTTTTTCAATCCTATACACGAATTTTTGTTTCAAAAAAAATTATTCATTTTTTTTGAATAAAAATTTTGTGTCTAATGATATACTTTGGACATTCTCGAGACAAAAAGTGACGTGACAAAATACCGTGACGAAACAAATGTGACAAGAAATTTTTTTAATGATGAGACCAAGAAATTTGGGCGATTTTGAGTGACTACAGATTTTTTTGTGGATCGGATATTAATTATTTGAAGACGGAGACGAATTTTTCGAAGGCGTGTATTTATTTTATCTTTCAATAGATAACTTGTTCGTGCTTAATCTTAGAATGAAGACTTGGTTATCTGGTTTCCGGGTTCGGGGTGGATGGTTGATGACTCGGATAACTATCACTCAAAGGGGTTACTTTGTTGTACTCAGTGTCACGTGCATAGTCGACGTGGATAATTTCAAGAGGGGTTGTGCTTATAGACATCTTTAGTGATGCTTTGGGCACTTAAAATTTTATCCACCGTTCTTCATTCAACAATAGTGCAAGCTTAAGTCACAAGCTCGAAGGATTCTTATTCAGTTTCATGTTTGATGTATCTGGTTCATTCCATCAGTGGTCACTTCAAATTGCCTTCAAGTGGGTTGGTACAGATGGCAATGGAGAGTTTATGAGAAGAGATTTTCGATCAACAGCTGATTCTCACTGAATATAATTAAGCTTATTTATTATTCTCTCGAGATTTTCAGGTTTATGTGCTTACGATTTATTGATGGTTCCGAGTTTCGAAACCATCAAGGGGGAAGAAGAAGACACATCGAACGCACAACGAGTACACGTGATGAACGTCATATCTTCTTTTGATTTGAAGACATTCCGGGATGACATTTGTCATAGCCGCAGAGAAAATCAGTGTTTTAACTCGTGGCGTTATCAATCTCTAAACGGTACACTACTGATTCGATGATTAATTGTTTGGTTGTTGCAATTATTCATCATCATTATCCTATATGCATTCCCGGGACTTAATTGACTCTGGTGCATCTCCGGAAGAAGATATGTGCATTTCCGGGACTTAATTGACTCTGGTGTTACGATGTCAACTTCATGAATGGGATAAAGTGTCTACTTCAGTATTTGAGCTTCATAATGGGGATTGATTTACTTTCTTCAACTATGTGGGGGAAGAAATGTCTTGATTCTTTCTGGTATGCATAACTTGAACTTTCAGGGGGAAGAAAAATTCAGAAGAATTATTCAAGCGTGAGAAGAGAAGTTGTTGATCTACTTGGTGTACCCCAAACTTTCAAGTTGCTTACAAGGATTGTCGATTTAGGGGGAAGCTAATTAAAAAAGCTTCTACATCAAGTTTATGTGGCATGAATTAGGGGGAAGCTAATTCAGAAGCTTCTCCTTAACCAGAAGTGTATGGGTTACTTAGCTCGTGCCGTTACAGTATTTCTACTACAAGTTAAAGATGAGTCGTCTAGAAGTCAAAGGCCTCAGAAGACATCATCAGCATTGGACGCTTCAAGAAAGCTCTTGTTCTTATCATTATGTACTTGTTAGGAAAAAATATTGTAAGGAATTCTACACGTCGTCCCATGGGGGAAGATTGTTGGAAACTCACTTTATGTGACGACATTTAAGAATTCCCATTAGTTATCATAGTCACACACGCTTAGACTAGACTAGGTTCTTGTACTGTTAAGCATGTCGTGTGTGACTATATATACCCCTCCTTAGCTTCCAAGGAGGGGTGTTGGTTGTGTCACATTTCAAGTTAATACATTTTCTATTCATTTCACACACATCTAACCTCTCTCTCTCTCTCTCTAGGCCAACAATGGCTTCCACCACCACTTACCACCACATTAGACCACCGGATCATATTTAGCTTTTCTACAAACCACAACCTTATCTTCACAAGATATTTATCTTTGTAGATATTTTGATTATTTGAAAAAAAAAATTGACCATGATAAAACATTATTTTGCAAGATATATTACTACATTATGTCATTTTTTTGTTACATGATAATTTATGCACCAAATGATTTATGTTATACCATGACGTATTTAATTTTTTTATTTTGCAAGATATATTACGAACATTTTTATCCGAAAAACCCGATCCGATCCGAATTTTTATCCGAAAAAACTTGATCCGAACATTTTTAACCGAAAATCGATCCGAAACAAAATCCGATAACGAAAATTTTAATCCGAAAAAAAACTGATACGAACTTTTTTATCCGAAAAATCCGATACGGAAAAATCCGATCCGATCCGAATCCGGATTTTCAAAAATCCAGATTTATCAAATCCGGATTTTGAAAATCCGAATCCGGTTTAATCCGGTTTATTTGCACCTCTACAAAAGCTTCTTTTGTCCTAAATAAGACTTCTGCAAAAAGAAATTTGAAATAAGCCCAAGGAATAAGCCTGAAAATGCAATAAGCAATCTACAGAAAACGACAAAATAGTCGTTTTTGAGTTCTAGTCCACCCCAATTGCTGATTCAAGTTTCTATAGCTTCTAAATGACTTAATTAAGCAAAATTGTGACAATCCGTCAATTTATAGTTGATATTTTATTCTCAAGTATTATTTAAAAATATTATTTTAATGTTATATTATGAACTCACTTATTTTTGGAAAGAAATTTGGATTTACGTCTTGAAGTAGCATCGACTACGTCTAAACTGGAGGATTCTACGTTACGTGCTTACGTTTACATACACCGTTTTGGTGAGAGTTTGACATTTCAGAAGATAAATTTTTATCCGTGAATATTATTTTGAGATTTTAAATTTGTGTTGGTTCATAAACTCACAAATTTACGAGAAGAGATTAGGACTTACGTGCATAATTTAACGTCCTTTACGACTAAACCGGAAACCCTAGGTTTACGTATTTACGTTTTTGAACTCCGTTTATGATGAGACAATTTTTATAAGATTCGTTTTGTGCCGTTGATTCATAATTTATAAAAACTTTTTTCGTAAGACGACCCGAGGGCACGTAAATCGAGGAAACTAGAATCGAGGAGTACCCGTAAATTAGTGGAGATGAGACAAATTTACACTTGCCTCACCCCCACTATGGGTGGCCAAGACTTAGCCAACACACCAAGTGTGGTGTCAAGTTTACATACACACTAAGGACACATGTCCTTAGTGCTATGCAAAACCACTTAACCACAAAACAAGCTAACCATAAACCATTTCTCACACATGCAAACCAAGAAACTCTCTTAACTCTTCCTCTCTCCCCTTGAACGTCCAAACCACCATTATATCACCATCATCATCAAATTTTGACCATAAACAAAAGATATAATCAAAATATGCTGATAACTACACAAAAAGATGAAGATTGGAGGTGATTTTAACATATAAAAAGGAGTTTTCATGGAGGTCTTTGGGCTGATTTTCAAGAAGGAGTTTAGGGCTGATTTGTTGAAAGTTTCTTCATATCATTGGTAATCTTGAAGGTGGTCTTGATATTTCATAAGATTGGTTACCAAAACCAAGCCTTGTTCATCCAGAATCTCAACCTTTTCATCACTTTGGTGGTATAGAGATTGTTTCTTCCTATCCTCTTGTTATTTTGATTATGTAATCTTGTATTTTCTTTATTTTTGTATATGTATATGATGATGAATGATGATTAAAAATATTATGTGGGGATTTGGTGTTGATAAACATGGGTAAAAAGATGGAAAACCACATGTAAAATGGTTAAATCATGCTTAAAATAATTGGCTGTATAAAAACAGTAAGAAACCATATGATAAACTGATAAAATGGCATAGTGGAATCAATATACAGTAAGTATTAAGTCTTGTACACATGTGAGAGTTGGCCATGCAATGAAATCATTATAATGAGTGAGATATGATCAAAACAAAATTGATGTATCAATCTGAATAGTCTGTTTTTTGAGGACTGTTAAGGATACTTAGACTTAGATTGAGAAGTAGCTAAAGCTAAGTTAATTGTAGCACATATCATGTAGTTTATGGTGTCCAAAAATGAGCTTCTATCTCCATGTAGAACTCAAGATATGATAAAATTGGTGAAAGTGAAACTAAAAATCAGATTTGTGATATTAAAGTATAATAATATTATAATAGCACTCAAATAAATATAGTATAAAATATAAAATTAAAACCCACTAACTTATATATAACATTTATATAAGTATTTAAAATAATAAATAAATGAGACATTTTATAAAAATGGCAATTTGATAAGTTTTATAAGTTATAAAACTATAAACATGATTTTTACGTCTTTTCGGCTAAAACCGTAAAACTAATGTTTTCGTCAATTAAAACTTAGATGGTCGGACCCGTCTAATGTAAAATTTTTAAAAGTCATATACTGATATGTAAGTACTTAATACAAGTAAAAACCGATAAAACCCGAACTAAATAACATATGGACATTAACGGGCTAAGTTAGCATTATTGGACTAATAATCCAACTAAATGGGCTAAACACTTATAAATTTACTTATTGGGCTTAACCCACTTGGGCCTAACATGTAAAGTATAATACTGATAATAAAAGTATAAAATGGTCTAATTTAAGGTAATGGACTTATAATAGGCTTACTGGACCTAAAACATGTAAATAGGTAAAACTAGTAAACTAGTATAAAAGTTACCAACACATCACACTAAAATGAGTAAATGAGAATTATAAACCCACTTGAATATCATCATATATATAAAATCATCATATGTATACATAATTGTTATTTTTATAAAGTCATTGGACAAGATTCTAAGACAAGTATTATTTGTCTAGGTTTCCGTGATTGAAGCACGTACCATACATCCGAATTGCCGATAACCCGCTTTCCCCATCAACGTGAGTTTATAGCCTCGCACTCTTTTAAATGTTTTTATGAAATGATATATAAACCCGTGAGGGAGATAACATGTTAGTTTTGATAAAATAGGACATCATTTGTCCCGATTGTTTGTTTATTGATTTGGACCCGAATGATTGTATGACCCGATGAATGAATATATGACCCGATGTATGAAATAAAATGGATTATTAAAGTTAGGTTATGTCACTAAAAGTCCCATTAGCATGAATTGTGAACTACCGGGATTTGGTAGACGCTTATGCATATAATA
Organism: Glebionis coronaria; assembly: GCA_025667525.1. Taxonomy (NCBI): domain Eukaryota; kingdom Viridiplantae; phylum Streptophyta; class Magnoliopsida; order Asterales; family Asteraceae; genus Glebionis; species Glebionis coronaria. The sequence goes on from CM046876.1 coordinate 246,154,776, forward strand.
GTACTATTTGGGGACGATCACCCCAGTTCGCGCCTTGACGGTTGATCCCCGTCGTGCCACATTGATTGGTAAGCGAATTTATGTATGAGAAGATTTACACAAGCGTGATTATTGTGACGACACACTAATTTAGATGGGCAAATGAGTTTCGGGCTAGCTACCCGTTGTTTGTTGTAGTAAGGTAACAATGTCATGCGGCTTATAATAATCCAAAAATAACGAAATACTACTATACGCACCGAATTACGATATATTGCCTGACTAGCAATATGGGGTCTTAATATTAATTTTATGTTCGTGTTTTGGTTTTACATAACCATATTCATATAACGGTTTTTATTTAACTTTATACAACGTTATAAAACGTATTGTATGATGTTTTTACGACATTGGCTCGTATAATGATTTTGAAGGCAAATGCCTATATTATGATTTTTGATAAGGATTTGTATAAAATGACTTTGGCTATTTATGGCCTATTATAAAGATTTGTACCAAATGATTTTCGGTAATAATTATGTACCGATGATATATTAATGGTTTTATTAAACTCTATGAATTCACTCGGCGTTATCGCTGACCCTTTTCTTTTAACATGTTTTGTCTCAGGTACTTGAAGGTAATTCTCGGGAAGACAACAAGAATTCATGGCCCGCACTTAAATAATAATTTACATTTAAATGCTTTGTAAAACCTGTATGAAATACAATGACTTGGGACCTATGTAAATTTGATATTTATGAATGGAAATGCTTTATTATTAAACGACGCAATTTTTATGCGTTGTCTATGATGTGAGTAATGTGCTATCCCGTAACACCAACGAGTCTTCCGCTGTATTGAATTGTATAAATTTGGGGGTGTTACAGTTTGGTATCAGAGCTCTCGTTATAGAGAACGAAAGATTTTTAAAATCAAGGTTTTGAATAAAACATTTCAAAATCTTTTAACTAAAAACATTTTTCTCAAAATTTCTAAAAATCTTTTGACTATAACGGTGCCGAAGAATTCCCGAGTTACCGACAAGGCCAGACTGAGAAGTGTTATTTTAATATATATATATATATAACTTGGATTATATATATATATATATATATATATATATATATATATATATATATATATATATATATATATATATATATATATATATATATATATATATATATATATATATATATATATATATATATATATATATATATATATATATATATATATATATATATATATATATATATATATATATATATATATATATATATATATATATATATATATATATATATATATATATATATATATGATGTAATTTTATTACATGATTGTTTGATGATTATTTTGATATTTATACGAGGTATTTATACGACGTAGATTGTCACAAGGAACCCTAAATCCCCTACTAAATCAACCGAAGCTATTCTTGTAGGAAATCTAGCTATTCCAGATCTAAACCAAGTTGTGGATATTTATGATCCCAACAAAATGGTTGATATTCGTAGAAATGTAGATATTAGTTGATTGTGATACTGAAGAAGAATTGGCGAGATTAAAACTGATATCGATGTCATGACGATCTTTTCTTATAGAGTGGAGTTTGACAAAACGTTACCACCTAGAAAGATATCATCTGATTCGTTGTCATCCAATTCTTAAATTGAAATCGAAAGGGTGAATGTTGCACTTGAGGCTGTCATTGGAACCATTACCCAAAATCCTCATGCCACTAGTACCTTTCCGAGAAGTCTAATTGAATGTGTGAGTCATTTCATACTAGTGACTCTTTGATAACTATTGTTGTAAGAGCTATAGGATTGGAAATTAAGTGTCGATCATATTGAGCTTTTGTTGCCCTTTTAAGGTTTATGAATAAGGTTGAAAGTATTGGAAAATGAGGTAGGATGTTGCATTGAGTATGATTTGTGTAACACCCCCAATTTCATGTCATAGCAGCGGAAGGGTCATTGGGTGTTACTATCATGGTTCAACCTCAATATCATAGAAAACGCCTCAAAATGAGTCGTTTTAACAAAACATACGTCCATTCATTTGTTTAAAGATAAAACAGTTTACACACGGTCCCAAATAGTTTTAAGTTTACACAACCAACCAAATAAGAAAAGTTTCTTAGAATAGACATAGTTTAGAAAAGCGGGCCAAAACATTTTAATTTAGCAAGCTGCGTGAAACCGCCTTCCTTGAGTGCCTTCTTCATGGACCTGAGATAAAACATGCTATAAAGTCAACAAAAATGTTGAGTGAATCTATAGAGTTTAAATTTAAATAAATGAACACAAGTATTCTGAATAAACCTTCCGTAGTTGACAATCATGTGGATCAGACATAATTATCGTTGTTATTTCATAAGTCTCGTGAAATTGAACGTTAACATATATTATTTCAGCCCAACACACCTAGCCAAGTGCGTATATTTCTCTTATACAATTGCATCCGATGTTTCATTACTGGTGCATCACAACACCACGCGATAGCTAGTCGCGACCGGACTGGGCGTCACCCCGATAGATCTATCCATAGTATTAGCGTTCTTTCGATTAACAATTCACGATTCATGGGTCTTTAAGGCTAAACAAACTTATATAACAACTTTCATCTAAGCATACAATCGGGTCCTTTGTGTTCAATTTTAAAAGAATGAGGGTTTACCACAACTTCTCGTTGTACCCTTCATTTATCAATAAATGTTTTTCCAATAATAAGGGTTTCCACAACTTCTCGTCGTACCCCTCTTATTTTAATAAAACAAGCATGTTATCCCCCTCGCGGGTTTTATAAAACAAGTAAACATGTAAAGCGAGGCTATAGACTCACCTTGATACGATAGTAGTGACGTGACGATCGCCGACGATTTGTGATGCCCTTTTTAAACACGAAGACCGCAACCTACCAATTAAGGCGCGTTCGTTAATAAACGACTCAAGTATAAATAATACTTAAATAATATGAAAGTCAATTTAGAATGACCATAAAAATCCCGAAAAATAACAAAATATAAGTGTACTTCTATACCCTTTTATTCAACACTTATTCATTTAAATTACTTGCACCCTCGACATTGACCCGTCATAAGACGCCAAGTCAACGCAAGTCAAACCATCATTTCTACCTCCCTCGGACCAGTAGCTAAGTCATTTATATAATGACTTAACACTCGAGTAAGTCACTATGTCCAATAGTGAATACTCGACTCACGCCATACAAGTATTGAACTACGCCATACAAGTATTGAACTACTATGTCCAAAATACCAGTTCGCGCCTTGACGGTTGATCCCCGTCGTGCCACATTGATTGGTAAGCGAATTTATGTATGAGAAGATTTACACAAGCGTGATTATTGTGCCGACACGCTAATTTAGATGGGAAAATGAGTTTCGGGCTAGCTACCCGTTGTTTGTTGTAGTAAGGTAACAATGTCATGCGGCTTATAATAATCCAAAAATAACGAAATACTGCTATACGCACCGAATTACGATATATTGCCTGACTAGCAATACAGGGTCTTAATATTGATTTTATGTTCGTGTTTTGGTTTTACATAACCATATTCATATAAGGGTTTTTATTTAACTTTATACAACGTTATAAAACGTATTGTATGATGTTTTTACGACATTGGCTCGTATAATGATTTTTAAGGCAAATGCCTATATTATGATTTTTGATAAGGATTTGTATAAAATGACTTTGGCTATTTATGGCCTATTATAAAGATTTGTACCAAATGATTTTCGGTAATAATTATGTACCGATGTTATATTAATGGTTTTATTAAACTCTATGAATTCACTCGGCGTTATCGCTGACCCTTTTCTTTTAACATGTTTTGTCTCAAGTACTTGAAGGTAATTCTCGGGAAGACAACATGAATTCATGGCCCGCACTTAAATAATAATTTCCATTCAAATGCTTTGTAAAACCTGTATGAAATACAATGACTTGGGACCTATGTAAATTTGATACTTATGAATGGAAATGCTTTATTATTAAACGACGCGATTTTTATGCGTTGTCTATGATGTGAGTAATGTGCTATCCCGTAACACCAACGAGTCTTCCGCTGTATTGAATTGTATAAATTTGGGGGTGTTACAAAAATCAACAAAGAGTTTTCAAATAAGCTGACTCAATTAGCTGGAAAAAGCAAATAAGCACTTATGTAAAAGTTAAATAAGTTGGTTTTCTAGTAAAAAGTGAAAGTCAAAGTCCAATAAGCTCCAGTCTACTTAAATGGGTCAAATAATGAAGATCTATCACAAAAAATAAGTTGTTGCAAGTCTGGATAAGCTAGAATAGCTTATTGATAAGCTGAGTTCAATTTTACACTAGTAGGGGCTAGTTTTGAGTGTTGAGCAGTGGAAACTTTTTCCACTGCTTGACTATTAGACTTTTTTGTCTTTAGTGACTTTTTTGGAGATTCAGATTACACAAAGGCACCCAAATGATCATTGGATCAAAAGGAGTCAAGAACAATCAAAATAACACAATCACAAGCACCCAATTGATACAGTTTAATCAATAAAGTCCCAGATATTGCACAGACATGAACAATTAAGCAGTTGAGCACTTATAAACAGTTTTAGCACAAATCAGCCAGCCAAATTCAACCAAATGCATACACAAGCTATTATAAACTCAAATAAGCAAGTCTAAACAGGTTTCATGCAATGATTCAAAGAATTAAGCAAGATTCAAGCCAAAGAATGTTACTGATGAACACTAACACATGCAGTTTTACACTTTGCTGATGTATTTGACACCCAAGCCAGATTCAATACCTCAAATCTCTCAAACAGGTTATAATGACTTTGTTTAAACCACTTTTATCCCTAAGCATGCATACACCCTAAGTGTTCCCAAAATCCTAGGTCAAAATAGGCAATAACAAAGATTCTATAGCAGATTGTTTGATTCAAGGCTTCAAACCCAAAAACTTGCAGCAAAACACTCTCAACAAGGCATATATCAGATACCAAGCACAAACAATACCTTCTAACAACACAATACCAAGTTTCAATCACAAGCAGGTAATCCCAAACACCCCTTTATCTTTTCAATCTAAATTTTTCAAAGGAAAAGTGAGATTCAAGACTACCCAAGCTCAGATAAGCACAATAACAAGTAAGATTAACAGATTCAAGCAGATTTAAGCCACAAAATACACAAGAACTAAGGCAACACTCAAATATCACAAAAATCCAAAGTATTATCAGATTTTGGGATTAAGGGTGTGTACCTCATGGATGTACATCCACACCCATGGATTTTGAGCTTATGTGCTAGCTAGAACAAGCACAATCTTCCACAATAAAGCCTTCTAAGAATCAACAAGGTTAGAAGCACAAGTATAAAATCAGAAACTTGAAAAATCTTGATTAATGCAACCTTGTTACCCCACACTTGATTATCCCCAAGTTATAAGCCTCACCACACCTTAACCAACACAATTAGGATGCTATGATCAGCCCTATAACCCAAGAATTCCAAGGTTGAAACAAGAACTTAGCAAAATATCAAGAATATGAAGAAAATGTGCAAACTTTTGCACACTCCTCTTTTGAAAACAGGTTTTTTGATTCAAATTCAGTAAACTAAGAACATAAACAAGCAATAATAAGATGGCACTTGGTCTTTCTTCAAAACACTTAACTCTAATTTCATAAAACTGAAAAGGGATTTACAAGTGCTTGAACAAGGAAAAACCAAAAGCAAACGTAAATGTTAAGACCTAATGCCTTTATATAGGCTACAATGAGACTAAGGAAGCTGAAAAATAACATAAACCCTAGTTGTGAAGTCCCAAAAATGCCCTTGGAAAATTTGAATATCTTGGAGTCTTGTGAAGAATTCTTGGCTGTTTGTTGAAGCTGGCAAAGGGAAAATGCATCCAAGGGTGTAGATGAAGCTTGAAAAGTAAGCCAAGTTCTTGAGCGTTGGATTTGCTGGCCTGTTTTGTTTGGACGTGAAGAGTGGGTCAGGGGAGGGTTGGCAATGTCACATGCATGAGAGTGATGGGAGTTTAGGGGTTGGGTTTTGATTAAGAGGCCATTAATCAAGATTCTGGAGGTTTTTAGGGCTTAATTACAAGTAATTAAGAAATCCCTAATTTTATCAAGAACATGAAGAACAGGTTGTTTGATCTTGTTTGGGATTTAAATAAGTGTTTAGGCGCGAGTTAAACTTAATTAATTATTAAGTTTAAACCGGTGGTGAGTGGATTGGTGAGGTGGCAGAATGGAGAGAGGGGATTGGTGGAAATTGTGAGTGGGGTGAGGTGGCAGCTTCTGGTTGGTCTAGGTTACTATGTTGTCTGGCCAGCATTAAACCTCCATCTTTGCACAAGTTGTCATTTGCATTCCAAACCTTGTCAACGCCCATTTTAGTTATAACAACTTTTGTAACTTTGCACTTTTGCCCCAAAAACTTTTGTAAAATGATTTTAGGGGTATTTCTTACCAATTTTGGATTCTTGAAGGGCTTATTTGGTAATTTCTTCAATGATAATGGTCTTGACTTTTATGTTGAGCATTTCGGAGGACTGAAATTTCCAAGTCTTGTTTGATGAGGGACCATTTTTACCACATATTGAAAGTCAAGGGTCCTTTTTGTAATTTTGAGATTTTCAAAGGACCAATCTTGTAATTTCTTGTACTTTGAAGGTATTCATGATGTTTTTGACTTTGTGGAGGATCATGGTTGACAATTTAACTTTGTTGAGGGGCTAAACTTGCCAAATCTTCAAAGTGGAGGGCCCTTTTTGTAATTTTGACAAACTTTAGGGACCAAACTTGTAATTATGAGGATACAAGGGTATAAAGTGTCAATTCTTCCATATTGGAGGGCCCTTCTACATAATTCTTCAAATCTTCAAGGGTTAAACTTGGGAAAGTCTTCATTAGGGCTTGGTTCATTGTGCGACTTCGTTTCCCGTGTTCGTTTTTGTATGATTCTTGTGATTTTTTGTCATTTTCTCAATATCCGTACCTAAAATACACAAGCAACAAACACAAGCATATATATGGGTATTTTGATGATATTTAATGCATTTTAAGCCCTATTTGGACGATGAGACTATGTATAAAAGCAGTCTCATCACTCCCCCATACTAAACCATTACCGTGCCCTCACACAATGCTAGAATAAAGTATCGTAGCATCTCCAAAATTCATTTTTATTCACTTTATTGAACGATAAACTAGCTATACTATTACTATTGCTACTACTACTTGTGTTTTAGACATAATGTATGATTTTCATCGCAAAATGGGACGTTTAGGTTCATAGAATAAGAACACGTGAATGCTTCGTTAGAAATAATTTCATCGTCCTCGATTTTCACCCCAATTCCATGCCAAGCGTGCAACGAGATCATTGTCATTATAAGTTAGTAATGCTAACACTACTCATATGCCCTAATCACGTACTTATCCTCCCATTATTCCTAAGTTGTATCTCTTATATTTTATGTTGTCTTGAATGTTTCACGAGGATACATTGTTTGACTTATGCGATAATAGAGATTTAGGTCTAAAAATAGAGTCCTAACAGTGTAACCAAGACCATCAAATCAATAACCCCTCCTAATAGACAACGATGTCAAAAAATTAAGTTGACAAGAAGAATCGATAAACACGGTTTTATAACGGTTTTGAACATGAGACTTATTACCAAGACTTTTATACGCCCCCTAACGGAAGGGCCTTTTTATCTTTGGTTTACCTCCATCTTTTATTCAACTTCGCCATGAAGCTTTTATTATGACTTCGATCTTGCCTTGCCTTTTATTATCCACCTCATCGGTAGTTTTATTAGCCAAAGACGTATATCCTCACGCTAAGGCGAATTTTGGATCTTTAAAGCTTCAAAGATTAAGGCTTGATTCACTTTCAATTTTGCATAGATTTTTCGGCCTTGTGGGGCTTCAAATAGTTTGATTGATTTAGGTGAGCACTTGAAATCTTATTATTGGGTGAAGCTTTCGATTATTAGGGTGCCAATACTTCAAAACCGTGACACTGGCGATACCTTAATGTCTTCCCAATTTAATTACACAGAAGCTACTAGAAAAGACTAGAAACCCAACAATCCCAACTAAAACGCTAAGTCAATATTTATTAAGCAAAAAATATTTACATGCGAAGGGAGAATAAGCAAACAACGAGAACACATGAGTTTTTGAAAGAATACGAGTACTCTACGTTTAACATAGTAACTTATAATTAACCCTATCATTTCTCGTCCTCATTTAAGAGACTTAGCCTGATGTGTAGTTAAGGAATCAAAGCTAAGTGCTCAACACACACGGTCGAGTAAAAAATTACTCTTATTCTCGCCATCGGAAAACCTACATTCGTGTCTTCAAACACTTATAAAACATGAGAAAATTTTTAAAATTTAGCCATTTTTAGCCTTATTTTGCAACAAAACGATAAACAAAAAGATAAACTTTGGAAAGCATGAAGGTTTGGCAAGTCAAGTATCTATTCACCCCCCCCCCCCCATACTAAAGTTAAACATTGTCCTCAATGTTTCGAGTCTAGGGGTGCAAACACCCCCATACTAGAGACGTAGTCGAATGCCTAATCTAGTATGGAAAGGGTGTAACCAATAAATTAATAGCCGTTTATGAAGTGTGCTATAAACCTAAGGTTAGAACATCAAAAGGATATATCATGGATATTGAGAAAGTCTTCAAAGCAAACGATCGAGTGCTCCCATAAAATGAACACGAGAGGCTCCAATCGTGAAGATCATGATCATCTAAAGTCCACAATTCACAAACAACCACGGAACAAAGGTTGGAAGGGCACAAATCCCCACACATTAATTACATTAGAAAGCTATAATATGTACATAGGATAAGCATGGGACTCCCCCACGAGGCTCCTTGTTTTTTATTACCGAGTCATGAGCTCGACTCGATCCCCTCAATACTAATTATCATTGGGGAAGGTGACTTGGTCGAGGTAGTTCAAGGATGGAACTTCCCCGCCAAAGTAGTGCTTCAACCTATGTCCATTCACCTTGAAGTTAGGACCATCATCTTGAGCTAGCTCTATGGTCCCATACGGAAACACTTGAGTCACGGTGAATGGACCGGACCAACGGGATTTCAACTTACCGGAAAAGATTTTCAAGCGAGAATTAAAAAGCAAAACTTGATCCCCAATGTTAAAAACCCGGTTTTTAATTTTAGAATCATGCAACTTTTTAGTTTTTTCTTTGTAAATCAATGAATTTTCATAAGCAATGTCCCTCAATTCATTCAATTCATTTAATTGCATTTTCCGGTGTTTTCCCGCGGTCTCCATATCATCATTATAATGCTTTAGGGCTCAATAAGCCTTGTGTTCTAAATCGATAGGCAAATGACAATTCTTTCCATACACAAGCTTATAGGGAGTGCACCCAATGGGTGTCTTATGAGCGTCCTAAAGGCCCATAAAGCATCGTCCAACTTATCCGACCACAATTGTTGGTTTTCCCCAACGGATCTCTCCAAGATCCTCTTCAACGCTCGGTTTGAAACCTCGACTTGCCCAATCGTTTGTGGGTGATAAGCCGTAGAAAGCCGATGTGTAACCCCATATTTCCTTAGGACCCTTTCGAATTGGTCGTTACAAAAATGGGTTCCACGATCGCTTATGATCGCACGAGGGGTTCCAAACCGAGAAAACAAGCTTTTCAAAAACTTGACTACCACACGAGCATCATTGGTGGGCAAGGCTTTGGCCTCCACCCACTTAGATAGGTAGTCAACCGCAACGAGAATGTACTTATTACCACGAGATGATGGGAACGGCCCCATAAAGTCTATACCCCAAACGTCAAAGATCTCACACACTTGGATGATATTTTGTGGCATTTCATCTTTTTGTGAGGCTTTTCCTTGTCGTTGGCATGAATCACATGACTTCACAAGATCTTGTGCATCTCGGTAAATAGTAGGCCAAAAGAAGCCCGCATCAAACACCTTCTTATCCGTGAGATTAGCACCGTGGTGACCACCCGTGGGTCCCTCATGACAAGCTCTAAGGATGCTAGAAGCTTCGGTACCAAACACACAACGTCGGATGATTTGATCCGCACAAGTTCGAAACAAGTAAGGGTGGTTCCAAAAGTAGAACTTGACGTCACGAAAGAATTTTCGTTTTTCTTGAGTCGTTATACCCTTGATGATGAAGTTACCCGCATGGTAATTTGCAAAGTCCGCAAACCATGGGGTGGAAGAATCAAGCTTAGAATTCACTACACCAAGTGTCTCGAGCGGAAATGTTTTGGTGATTTCCTTGGGCTCGTAAACACTTTGGTGAGGATCTTCCAAACGAGAAAGATGATCAGCCACTAGATTCTCGGCTCCTTTTTTGTCAACGATTTTGTGATCAAATTCTTGAAGGAGGAGAATCCAACGAAGTAATCTAGGCTTAGCATCTTGCTTTGCCATGAGATACTTGATAGCCGAATGATCCGAATACACTATAAATTTAGCTAAGACGAGGTAAGGTCGGAACTTCTCAAATGCATACACCACGGCAAGGAACTCCTTCTCCGTTGTAGTGTATTTTAGTTGAGCCTCGGTCATCGTCTTGCTAGCATAGTGAATAGGCAAGAAGTGCTTATCATGACGTTGCCCCAAAACGGCCCTAATAGCGTAATCACTAGCATCACACATGAGCTCAAAGGGGAGGTTCCAACTGGGAGCAACAAGAATGGGAGCTTCGGTAAGTTTCCTCTTAAGGATTTCAAAGGCTCGTACACAATCTTTGTCAAAGATAAAACGTGCCTCTTTTTCAAGAAGATGTGTAATGGGTCGAGAGATCTTTGAAAAATCCTTGATGAATCGACGATAAAAGCCCGCGTGGCCTAGGAAACTCCTAACTCCCTTAACGGTTTTGGGATGAGGTAATTTGGCGATGACGTCTACCTTAGCTTGATCTACCTCAATCCCCGCTTTCTAGACCTTGTGCCCTAAGACGATTCCACTCTTAACCATAAATGACACTTTTCCCAATTGAACACAAGGTTGGTTTCCTCACAACGTTTCAACCTTCTCTCAAGGTTCGACAAACACGAAGTGAACGAATTACCAAACACGGAAAAGTCATCCATGAAGACTTCCATCGTCTTCTCGATCATGTCATGAAAAATAGCCATCATGCACCTTTGAAAGGTTCCCGGTGCATTGCAAAGTCCGAATGGCATTCTACGATAGGCAAACATTCCATAAGGACACGTAAACGTAGTTTTTTCTTGATCACGAGGATCGATGGGAATTTGGAAGTAACCGGAGAAACCATCTAAAAAGCAATAGAAATCGTTTCCCGCAAGACGCTCTAACATTTGGTCCATGAAGGGCAAGGGAAAATGGTCTTTACGAGTGGCTTCATTCAACTTACGATAGTCAATGCACACTCTCCATCAGGTCACGAGTCTAGTGGGAATTAACTCGTTGGCATCGTTTGGCACAACGGTCATTCCTCCCTTTTTAGGGACACAATGAATAGGACTCACCCAAGGGCTATCGGAAATAGGGTAAATCATTCCCGCGTCAAGGAGTTTAAGGACCTCCTTTTTGATGACGTCGTGAATTTTGGGATTCACCCTCCTTTGACTTTGGATTGCGGGCTTGTAATCCTCCTCCATTAAGATTTTTTGGTTACAAAACTTGGGATCGATTCCTTTAATGTCGGATAACTTCCACGCAATTGCCCTCTTGTGGTCCTTTAGAACATCGACAAGTGTGGTTTTTTCATCATTCGAAAGTTCCTTCGTAATAATAACCGGCAACTTGTCGTCCTCCTCCAAATAGACATATTCGAGATGAGGAGGTAAATCTTTCAACTCAAGGGTAGGTGGTTCCTCGAGTGAAGATTTGGGCTCGATACTCATAACCTCCTCGGGTGGAGGAAATGGGAAATCGTTAAGAAAATCCTTGATAATCGAGAAGTCCTCATCGTTGTCGAGGTCTTCGTTACAAGTACGTGGAACATCGAATTCTTCCAACGTGTAACCACCACCTTCAAATGGAGTGAAGGTTGGTGTCGAATTATCAAGAATTGGATCTAACATAGTGGGATTGCCACAAGTTTCTTCATCACCAAAACCTAGAACTTCTTGTGAAAATTCCTCGCAAACCACGTCGATCATATCAACAAGGTTTATGGTTGCAACGGAATAAACATGAAAATTTTGAGAGTTTTGAGTTGCGTTTATAACAAGTTCCTCGTCGTTGAAACGTAAGGTGATCTTTCTAGCATGCACATCAATTAAAGCCATAGACGTATCTAAAAACGAACGACCTAAAATGAGAGGAACTTGAGGATCCGTGGAGATATCAACAACGATAAAGTCTACGGGATAGTAGAACTTCCCCACTTTCACAAAAATGTCTTCCGCCAAACCACATGCGGGAATCGTGGAATGGTCGGCCAACTCGATAGACGTTAGTGAAGGAGTAAGATTAGGAAGATTGAGCGACTTGAAGATTGCAAGTGGCATCAAGTTAATGCTAGCACCAAGATCGGCCAAGGCGAAGCATTCCTCCATATCTTGGATTGCACAAGGGATCAAAAATTTACCGGGATCACCGACCTTTTGAGGTATGCGATTAAGATAAACCGATGAACAACTAGACAATTGGTGCAATTTCTCCTTGTTGTTTAACATACTCTTAAAGTTAGCGGCAATCGAGGCATCATGACCAAGGCATCGGCGAAACTCACATTAAAGTGCAAATCATGAAACATTTTCATAAAAAGCTCAAATTGATAATTGTCGCGCTCTTGACGTTTCTCCTTCCTAAGTCTTGATGGATAGGGCAAAGGTGGTGTGGGTTGAGGCATAGTAGGCATAGCCTTTGGAATCTCGGGTTCCAATGATGGTAATGGGTCAACCGTAGGTGTGTCATGAGCGGTACTTCGTGGGATTGGAACATGCTCCTTTTGGACCACCACCTCGGGTTCTTCCTCAATTGCTTCCTCCGTAGGAGCAATTGGTTGAGGAGTCGGTTCCTTAAGTGTCTTACCACTACGTGTGGTAATCACTTTCATCTCACCCTTAGGGTTTGATACGGTGTTGCTAGGAAGACTACTCGAAGACGGTTTACACATTATTGCCTCAAACATAGACGAGACTTTATCTTCAAATACGGATTGCCTCTTCTCGGCCTTAATCATTTCTTGTTTAATCTCATGTTGCCCTTGTTCCATTTTTTGTTGGTTTTGTTGTAACCTAGTGACATTTCCTTCCATATTATTGGTGTGGATCTTAAGTTCATTAGCTAACTCATTTTTCAACTCTTTCTTCAATTCGTTCTTAAACTCGGATCTTAGGCTAATGATTTCTCTTTGAATATTGTCAAACCTAGCATCATTCCCACTAGCGTATTCAACAAACTCACTTGGAAGATCTTTCAATGTTTGCAAACCCTTGTTGTTGTTTTGAAAATCATTTTGATTCTTTTTTGAAACTTGATTATTAGCCCCTTGATTACCATAATTTCCTTTGTTGAAATTGTTTTTGAAACCAACTTGATTGTTGCGATAGTTGTTGTTAGCATTTTGATTTGAACCAAAACCCGGTGGAGTCAATTGATTAGAGCGGGAAACTTGACCGTTTTGGTTGTAATTTCCCGTGGCCGCGAAGGCACTCGAAGTGTTACCACCGTTGGTAATGCACTCGGAGAAATCATGACCTCCACCACAATACATGCAAGAAACCTCAACCGCTTTAGCCGTAGCGGGGGCACTTTGTTCACCAACTTTAAAATCAATCAAAAGTCCTTTTAGCTTATCAAAAATCTTGTTTTCCAAGTTCGCCTCAATTTGGCAAGCATCGATGGTAGTAGACAAAGAAGGTGAAGCCGAAGACGAAGACGAAGCCTTACGAACACTAGACGTGCTACAGGGACTATACACCTTAGATCTATTCTAAATTATAACCAAAGCTTCCTCAACCGTTTTACACAAAAAATTACCACCCGCGGCGGCATTCAAATAATCCCTTTCATGATCATTAAGTCCATTGTAAAACGTGTCAATTTGATGCAAGTCGGAAAAACCGTGATGAGGACATTCATGTAACATTTCCTTAAACCTATTCCAATCCGTTGAAAAACTTTCATTAAATTCTTGTGAAAACTTTGAAATCTCGTTTTTCAAGTGCGTAGTCTTAGAGGGCGGAAAGAATTGGTTCACAAATTTAGACACGAGATCCTTCCACGTCAATATAGAATTGGGTGGCTCTTTCTATAACCAAATTTTAGCGGGCCCCGCTAAGGAATACGGAAAAAGCATCATCTTAATCCAGTCATTCGAGACATCCTTAAACTTGCAAGTGGCGGTAAGATGATTGACTTGGCGAATATGGTTGTGTGGATTGTCCTTCTCATCACCACGGAATTTGTTGTTTTGGATCATTGACAACAAACCCGTTTTCACCTTAAAATTCTCCGCAAGGATAGCGGGAATCACAATAGCCTCTCCATAGCCCTCGGTGGGTGCTTGAAGTAACTCCATCATAGTTCGATTCGCCATGGTTGGTGCTTCTCTTACAATGGGTTCGTCAATAGGAGACTCCTCACTAGAAAGATTGGGAGTGGGAGTTTTGTTCTTTCGTTTACGTGCACGTCTTGCTTGATTACGAGTTAGCATAAACGTCACGTATAACGAGGGTACGAGCAAAGAAGATTCTTTTTGGTGTTTTGTATTTTTCATTTTTTTTGTGGTTTTTGATTGTATTAACCTTTTTGGATCTTGGTGAATGTATTAAGTAGACACAAATCTACAAATCTCCTCCTTAATCAAATCTCTTGATTAAAGAAGCCTAAAGGAATGAAAACGATCACGTGAAGTGAACGCCTTCGATGACTTTAGAACGTTGGTGGAACACCAAAACGTTCAAAAGGGTTTAATCAATGGAAACCAAGAAAATATATATGATACTTAGTAATACTTTGGGCGGCAAAACCCTCGATTAGCTCTCAAAATCAAATACTCACAAGCAAGCGGGGAAACGAGGCGGCGCGAAGCACTTAAGAGCCTTTTTCCTTATGATATATTTTATAATATCCGCCTTATACCCACCTTATAGTTTGTATTTTTCAAGATTGAGCTTCACGAAAGTATTTATATATTTTTGCCTTTTTCTTTGGTTTGAGATTCGAATACAATGACTGGGTAATGACCTCCCAAGTCAAGGTTGTGATTTCTCACGTATTTGGAGTACTTGTGAATTTATTGATCTACGTATACACTATAGTAATAGTATTCACACAAAAACCGAAAACCGATAATACGTATTAGTAGAGTGCTACTAATACAAATACTATTTATGGTTAGTATATAAAAACAACAATTCCAATCAAAACACAACACGCCTCCCCGGCAGCGGCGCCAAAATGATAGTTGAGTTTTTACTACTCTTTAGGAAAAGAGAGCAAATAGGGCAAGTAATGAATACGACGATTTAGGAAAACCGTGTATTAATGACCCTAAAGTGAGTTCGCTCTCAAGGAGGCTAGTGTGTTATGTGTGTAATGACTTGGATTAGATTTGTGATTATATTTGAGAGAAAGAAAAGTAGAAATGAGATTAGAAGAGAATGACGGTTACGAAGACGGATTAAACTAAGTCGAAAAAGGTGTACACGTAAAACCGTAAAAAGTACCAAAATTAAAATTTTACCCTAAAAATTTCCAAAAATCCACAATAATATTCTAAGATTTTACAAAAAATCCAAACTTGCCAAAACCTTTTAGTTAATTAGATAATGACTTTTTAATGCTAATTAAAGCCCTAAAAATCAAAATTAATTATTAAAAAGTCCCAAACAAGATCTTAAAGTTTGTAAACCTCAAAAACACTCTAACTAAGCTAAAAAGTAATTTTAAAAATTTTAAAACCACTAAAAACTATTTTTAAACAATTAAAAACTACTAAAATCAATTAAAACTTAAATTAATTCTAGAGAATAATTAAAAGACTTTAAAAATATTTGGAAAGTTTCAAAAATCCTAATTAAGTGTTTAGAACCTAGGAAAAATATAAAAACTTAGAAAATTAGGCTTTTAATTTTTAACAATAAAATAATATTAAAATATTATTAAAAATCCAAAAATCATAAAAAATTCTAAAAACTTGCAAATTAGCTTAATTTAACCTAAATAACTCAGAAATGAAAGTGAAATTACCTAAATATCCTTAATGGGCTTAGAAAATGGGCTAAACCCAAAACAGTACCTTATTAGGCCAAATTTGGGCCCAATAATAAAAAGTGTTCAAAATAAGCCCAAAAAGCACTAGTTGACTCAAAATTTGATTTTAAACAACTTTTTCCAAAGGCCCAAAAGCTGAAAGTGTGAAATAAGCTAGCTTATACCAAACAGCTTATTCTTAATGGGCTTTTTGGCCCATTAAGCTATAAGCCAATGCCATAAGCTGAAATTAAACACACAAGCTTCTTTTGTCCTAAATAAGACTTCTGCAAAAAGAAATTTGAAATAAGCCCAAGGAATAAGCCTGAAAATGCAATAAGCAATCTACAGAAAACGACAAAATAGTCGTTTTTGAGTTCTAGGCCACCCCAAGTGCTGATTCAAGTTTCTATAGCTTCTAAATGACTTAATTAAGCAAAATCAACAAAGAGTTTTCAAATAAGCTGACTCAATAAGCTGGAAAAAGCAAATAAGTTGGTTTTCTAGTAAAAAGTCAAAGTCAAAGTCCAATAAGCTCCAGTCTACTTAAATAGGTCAAATAATGAAGATCTATCACAAAAAATAAGTTGTTGCAAGTATGGATAAGCTAGAATAGCTTATTGATAAGCTGAGTTCAATTTTACACTAGCAGGGGCTAGTTTTGAGTGTTGAGCAGTGGAAACTTTTTCCACTGCTTGACTATTAGACTTTTTTGTCTTTAGTGACTTTTTTGGAGATTCAGATTACACAAAGGCACCCAAATGATCTTTGGATCAAAAGCAGTCAAGAACAATCAAAATAACACAATCACAAACACCCAATTGATACAGTTTAATCAATAAAGTCCCAGATATTGCACAGACATGAACAATTAAGCAGTTGAGCACTTATAAGCAGTTTTAGCACAAATCAGCCAGCCAAATTCAACCAAATGCATACATAAGCTATTATTAACTCAAATAAGCAAGTCTAAACAGGTTTCATGCAATGATTCAAAGAATTAAGCAAGATTCAAGCCAATGAATGTTACTGATGAACACTAACACATGCAGTTTTACACTTTGCTGATGTATTTGACACCCAAACCAGATTCAACACCTCAAATCTCTCAAACAGGTTATAATGACTCTGTTTAAACTACTTTTATCCCTAAGCATGCATACACCCTAAGTGTTCCCAAAATCCTAGGTCAAAACAGGCAATAACAAAGATTCTATAGCAGATTGTTTGATTCAAGGCTTCAAACCCAAAAACTTGCAGCAAAACACTCTCAACAAGGCATATATCAGATACCAAGCACAAACAATACCTTCTAACAACAAAATACCAAGTTTCAATCACAAGCAGGTAATCCCAAACACCCCTTTATCTTTTCAAATCTAAATTTTTCAAAGGAAAAGTGAGATTCAAGACTACCCAAGCTCAGATAAACACAATAACAAGTAAGATTAACAGATTCAAGCAGATTTAAGCCACAAAATACACAAGAACTAAGGCAACACTCAAATATCACAAAAATCCAAAGTATTATCAGATTTTGGGATTAAGGGTGTGTACCTCATGGATGTACATCCACACCCACGGATTTTGAGCTTATGTGCTAGCAAGAACAAGCACAAGCTTCCACAATAAAGCCTGCTAAGAATCAACAAGGTTAGAAGCACAAGTATAAAATCAGAAACTTGAAAAATCTTGATTAATGCAACCTTGTTACCCCACACTTGATTATCCCCAAGTTATAAGCCTCACCACACCTTAATCGACACAATTAGGATGCTATGATCAGCCCTATAACCCAAGAATTCCAAGGTTGAAACAAGAACTTAGCAAAATATCAAGAATATGAAGAAAATGTGCAAACTTTTGCACATTCCTCTTTTGAAAACATGTTTTTTGATTCAAATTCAGTAAACTAAGAACATAAAAAAGCAATAATAAGATGGCACTTGGTCTTTCTTCAAAACACTTAACTCAAATTTCATAAAACTGAAAAGGGATTTACAAGTGCTTGAACAAGGAAAAACCAAAAGAAAACGTAAATGTTAAGACCTAATGCCTTTATATAGGCTACAATGAGACTAAGGAAGCTGAAAAATAACATAAACCCTAGTTGTGAAGTCCCAAAAATGCCCTTGGAAAATTTGAATATCTTGGAGTCTTGTGAAGAATTCTTGGCTGTTTGTTGAAGCTGGCAAAGGGAAAATGCATCCAAGGGTGTAGATGAAGCTTGAAAAGTAAGCCAAGTTCTTGAGCGTTGGATTTGCTGGCCTGTTTTGTTTGGACGTGAAGAGTGGGTCAGGGGAGGGTTGGCAATGTCACATGCATGAGAGTGATGGGAGTTTATGTAACACCCCAAAATGTGATATGCAGAAGCGGTGAAGCTCGGGGGCTGTTACGTCATTGTATCATAGTTCAAGGTACAAGAGAACGACTCTAAATGAGACGTTTTATAAAAATACCTCGTTGAAATTAAATTAAAAAGCATCACAGTACAAAGGTCTCAGTTTCAAAAGATAGTGCAGCGGAATGTAAAAGTTTTAAACATCAACGGGATAATAGTTCAAAAGCATAAGTAAATAAATGTTCGAAGATAGCCAAGAAATGCATGCGGACTCCAAGTACTTCATACAACAGGTACAACACATCATCAATTACCTGAGATAAATGCTAAATTGGGTCAACATAAAGTTGGTGAGAATATAGGTTTCAAGTAAAAATTCATAGTCATTCAATTTCATATTTCATTTCATGTACACATGCAACTATAGGAGATATAGTGTCAAGTGTAGGATAAATTGGGTGTTCACAATATTTATGATAGCGCTAAGCTCGTGACATCGAAACTAGTGATCCAGTGCATACAATAGATTGCATACATAAATTTTTGCCCCAATGGAGTACCTAGCCAAGATAACTCCATTCATACAAATGGTACACACTCGTCCGGCGTCAGAATGCCCGAGTGGAGGTTGTCAACCCTCAATAGATCTATCCGTAACATAAGAGCTTACTCCAGCAGAGTAACTAACGATTCACGATAGTGGGGACTATGGCTAACGCAACTTAAGCTATCTCATAAATAGTGTTCACAAAGCGTTCACAGAAATCAAGTTTTACTTGCGTCCAGAAGCAAGTCATCAAAGCATTTATCACATCCCAAAACATTAAACATATAAAAAAGTTTAATAGGGATCTATAAACTCACTTTAAGCAACGATTCAAACCGCACAAGTAAGATCAAATAGTAGCGAGCAACTCTAGCAACAACCTAAATATAATACTATAGTTTAGGCGCTAGCAAATAAGTCACAATAGTTCATCACGTACGTTACTCATCGATCAAGTATATATTTTGTTGTTAAAATCGTGTCTTGTAAATGTTACATCGTTATAAACATTATAGTATATATATATACATAGGCAAAAATATTTATTTTTGACTCGACGAAATTTCGACAGCCTTTCGGCGTAAATTTTAATTTACCAAAATTTATCTTAACAAATTTTCCTACGTGAATTTTAACGAAAATTCGGCAGCCTTTCGGCGTCACATAAAAATTTGCCATTTTTAGTAAGTACTCAAATCTCGTCCTAAATCCCCTATTTTCAACAATTTCTCAATCGCCAACAATCCAACAATTCATTTTTCACAATCGTAACAATTTCAACTTCCAACGTTCAAACTTTCAATAGTATAACAAGTATTCCCTTTTCGAGCTAACACGCTTTTACAAAACAAGTCCAACATCCATACATACTATTTAGTAACCATTTCGACACTTAAAACAACTCCGTTTAACTCGAAAATGTCGTTTCGACCACTTTAAAAATCTGGACAGCAACCACTTATAGTGTTGTTCTCCAAAAATAAAGTTTTCCGACAACGTAATTTAAACAACCACAACTTACTCATTTTAGCTCCGTTTTTAGCCCATAATATATCGAAACGAAGGTATTCACTTATACTTTCATAATCTCGTAGTAAACTAGTGTCAAAACAATTTTTACGACTCTCTACGCCACTTACAAAAGTCGGACAGATTGTACGTATTCTGTAAAAACTCGTTTTCGACCATTTTCAAACGTAACCACTAGTAGTAACACTACTAGTTTCTTCTAATTTTTCATATACAACAACAATATCAAAGATTTTTCTTCAAGTTTACAAATCTAAAATGTATATACTTATATTTTTCACAAATCTTTCAATTATCCCATTTTCATGTATGGATCTAATAGATCCACACTTAATTCTCACAAATCTTGAAATATTTCATGACCAAAAATAGTTTTCATCATTTTATTTCATAAAAATACTTGATGAGTAACATGCATGCATAGATCTACAAAGATCATGCATGGAAAAATGAAAAGATGAAAAGGTTTAAGAAATGACCTTGTGTAACGACTCTACGTAACCACAACGATCCGATCTACAATAATACCCAATAATAATCAACAAGAACTTCTACCCTAATCTTCAACCCAAAAACTTCTCAAATCGTCAAACCAAAAAAATCCATTCTTCTATATGCTTATACAAGCTCTAGGGTGTATTTGTTTTGTGTTGAATCTTGGTAAAATGAAGCTTTTCAAAAATCAACAATGGTGGATATGGAGAGTGTTTGTGCCGTGTGTTTTAGAGAGAGAGAGAGAGGAGTTGTGTGTGTGTGTTTTTGGTTGAGTGAAGTGAATAAGTGTAAGTATATGAAATGTGTTTGTGGTATAAGGTTAAAAATAATGTAAGGTGTGTAAGTTAAGCTTAATTTGGCAAAGTGTGAAAATATGGTGTATCTTGCATGTGGTGCTTGGTTTTGGCCGGTTATGGGGGGTCCCACATGGGGTAAATTATTCAAAAATTTTACTATGGTAACTAGTTAAAAGGTTTAAGGTAAAAAGGTTAGTTAGTTTTAGGTAAATATCAAAAAGTATATAGTTAAGTTAAAAATTACGTAAAACTTAAAAATTTGACGAAATATATTAAATTTACGATTTTTCGACGAAAACTGACATTTTACAATTGGTAAAGTATTTTATGCATGTTAACGACGGTTAAACGTAAAAACGACGTAAAATACGAAAACACGATACGTTAATTAAATATTCACAGTAAATACGATTTATTACTATAAATAGCAAAAATACTAAAATACAGGCATATATAAACATATACAGAAATATTTAAATACGCTGCTCAAGAAAATACGATCACGCTGTTAAAAACTAAACAGTTAAGCACTTAATTCACAGATAACGAATAATCTCATGGATTATCGTCAATTCATTGACCGTCTCAGCACTTTGGGCAGGTTCACAGAAAATGCTTAGAATAATGACTGAGCTCAGAGTCAGGCCATTACTCGTCAGCAAACAGTTTTTCAGACAACGCGGGATAACTTCCCGGTTCCAACACAGTTAAATCACATAGTTGACTAAATAAAAAGTCAAAGGGTAAAATAGTCATTTTACAAAGTAGGGAAAATTACCAGGTGCTACATCATCCCCTTGATAGAGAAGCTTTATCCTCAAAGCTTAGGAGTGTCACGGTTTCTAGAATTGTCAAAGAGTTGCGGATATTTCTTGCGAAATTGATCCTCACGCTCCCAAGTGAATTCAGGTCCACGTTTAGAATTCCACCTCACCTTGATGATTGGAATACGACTCTGTTTCAATCGTTTGACCTCACGGTCCATGATTTCAACAGGTTCTTCGAAAAATTGCATCTTGTCGTCGATTCAGAGTTCCTCCAATGGTATAACGAGTGTTTCATCAGACAGGCACTTCTTCAAGTTCGACACATGAAAAGTGTTGTGCACGCGGCTCAACGCTTGCGGCAATTTGAGACGATAGGCTACAGTTCCAACCTTTGCCAGAATTTTGAAAGGTCCAATATAACGGGGGTTCAGCTTCCCTCGCTTGCCAAAACGTACCACACCTTTCCAAGGCGATACTTTTAGCATCACTTTGTCTCCCACTTGAAATTCGAGAGGCTTACGTCGAACGTCGGCGTAACTCTTCTGACGATCACGGGCCGCTTGAATTCGGTTATTGATTTGAACAATCTTCTCAGTCGTTTCACGGATGAGTTCAGGGCCAGTGAGTTGACTATCCCCAACCTCACTCCAACACACAGGCGAGCGACATTTACGACCATACAACGCTTCAAACGGTGCAGCCTTAATACTGGTATGATAACTATTGTTGTAAGAGAATTCTACTAGAGGCAGATGTCTGTCCCATTGCTTTCCAAAGTCAAGCACACAAGCACGCAACATGTCCTCCAGCGTTTGAATAGTTCTCTCACTCTGTCCGCCAGTCTGCGGGTGATAAGCAGTACTCATGTCCAATTGTGTACCCAACGCTTTCTGAAGTGATTTCCAAAATTCCGAAGTAAATCTACCATCTCTATCAGAAATTATCGAGATCGGTATTCTATGCTTTGTGACTATTTCCCTCAGATAAATTCTCGTAAGCTTATCCATCGAATCATCTTCCTTCATAGCCAAAAAGTGTGCAGATTTCGTAAGTCGATCCACAATTACCCAAATTGTGTCGTATCCGTTTGTCGTTTTAGGTAGCTTAGGTATGAAGTCCATGGTTATATTTTCCCATTTCCACATAGGAATTACAGGTTGAACCAACAATCCGGATGGTTTTTGGTGTTCTGTTTTCACTCTAGCACAAGTCAGGCACCTCCCTACATAAGTAGCGATTTCAGCTTTCATATTTGGCCACCAATACAGCTTCTTCATATCCTGATACATTTTGTCAGATCCTGGGTGAATCGAATACTTAGATTTATGCGACTCGTGCATAATCACGTCCCTTAGTCCTCCAAACCGTGGTAACCAACTTCTACCATTCAGACATAGCGTTCCATTAGTGCTAGTCTCCAATTTCTTTGTAACCATTCCCCCTAGTTTCTCATCTTCAACATGTTCAGGCTTAAGGGCTTCGGTTTTTGCTTCACGAATTTGCACAGGTAAGTTCGGATTGATAACCATAGCTAACGATCTAATTCTACGTGTCATCAGTTGTTCCTTTCTACTTAGCGCATCCGCCACTACATTGGCCTTCCCAGGGTGGTAACGGATTTCACAGTCATAATCGCTGAGCAACTCGATCCATCGACGTTGTCTCATGTTCAGTTCCTTCTGATCAAGAATATGTTGTCAACTCTTGTGATCGGTATAGACGACACACTTGGTTCCATACAAGTAGTGTCTCCATAATTTCAAGGCAAATACTACCGCTCCTAGCTCCAAGTCGTGCGTAGTATAGTTTTTCTCATGCGTTTTCAATTGTCGTGACGCGTAGGCGATAACTTTCTTCCTCTGCATAAACACAACTCCCAATCCTTTTGCTGATGCATCACAGTAGACCACAAAGTCTTCCGATCCTTCTGGTAATGATAGAATAGGCGCACTACACAACATTTGTTTCAACTTTTGGAATGCTAATCCTCCTTATCTCCCCATTCGTATTTCACCTTCTTTTGAGTCAACTTTGTCAATGGTTTCGTGATCTTCGAGAATCCCTCGATGAATCTTCGGTAGTATCCGGCGAGTCCTAAGAATTGGCGAATTTCAGTCGGTGTCGTAGGAGCAGTCCACTCCCTAATTGATTCAATCTTGGCAGGATCAACATGAATCCCCTTGATATCTATAACGTGACCTAGAAATTGTACTCTTGGCAACCAAAAATCACACTTCGAGAACTTAGCGTACAGTTCCTCCTTCTTAAGCAATTCCAATATTATCTTAAGATGTTCCTCATGTTCCTTCTCATTACTTGATTAAATCAGTATGTCATCGATGAACACAATGACAAACTTGTCCAAATACGGTTTACACACCCGGTTCATGAGGTCCATAAACACAGCAGGTGCGTTTGTCAAACCGAACGGCATCACTTGGAACTCATAGTGTCCATACCTAGTCCTAAAAGCAGTCTTTGCAACATCTTCCTCACGGACTCTTAATTGGTGATAACCAGACCTAAGGTCAATCTTCGAGTAAACACTCGATCCTTGCAACTGATCAAACAGATCATCGATCCTAGGTAACGGGTAACGGTTATTGATGGTAAGTTTGTTCAACTCACGATATTCGATACACATCCGAAAACTCCCATCCTTCTTCTTTACAAATAAGACTGGAGCTCCCCAGGGTGAAGAACTCGGTCTTATGAATCCTTTATCAGTCAACTCTTGTAGTTGTGTCGCTAGTTCTTGTAATTCTGACGTGCTAAATGATAAGGAGCTCGAGCAACAGGTGCAGCTCCTGGTATTAAATCGATCTGGAATTCAAATTGTCTAGCCGGCGGTAATCCAGGAAAATATTCAGGAAAGACTTCCGGAAAATCCAGTACGATAGGTACATCTTCCAACCGTTTTTCTTCCGTCTGCTTTTCAATAACACAGGTGATAGGTGTGAAAACACCCATCCTTTTACCACTTATTTCTTACTAAAACAAGACCAAAACGCGTGTTTAATATCATTTGTTTGGAATTATGCGTGGTTTTTGTGTTTGATGTGTTTTCAGTGTCAACCGGATGAACATTGAAGAAAACATGGGATTGCACGGGTTTATTCGAAGAAAAAGACTCAAGACGAAGTCTATTGTCCAAGAGATGCAAAAGATTTGAAGTCAATGGGCCTATTTGAAGATTTATCGAAGAAAAGGACCAAAGACGGAAGATTTACATATGTCGAAGAAACTCAAGTCTACTAAACTAAGAAATTAAAAGACGAGTTAAATTTAATCGTCGACAAATCCCGAATCAGAATCGAAAACGTCAACTTTTCTGAAAAGACGAGAAGACAAGAAGAAAGGGAGAAAGCCCACTCACCAACCAACCACTTAACCTATTTAAGGGAATCACCCTCACAATTTTTGGCATCTAGTTTTAGTTTCAGTTACATTTCTCCTAGTTCGTAGGAAACCATCTCCCTTAAGGAGAGGTTTTCATCTCTTTGATTTCTTCTTTAATCTTGTAAGTTTGATCCTTTCCTTTTGTTTACTGAATCTTAATCATCAATACAAGTTTTCCTTTAATCTTTTCATTCATCTTGATTCTTCATCATCTTTTTATACAAAGTTCTTGAGTTCTTATTTAGTTGGGTTTTGATTCATAGAAGTTGTTGAATTTGTGTTTTTATTGTTGGGATTTGTTACTTATGGTATTTAAATGATTACGGGTTAATTTGGTAAAACCTTTTTGATTATTTAGCTTGATTTGGCTTAAAATTCGTGTCTACTGTTTTAA
The DNA here is from genome assembly GCA_025667525.1 of Glebionis coronaria. Classification (NCBI taxonomy): domain Eukaryota; kingdom Viridiplantae; phylum Streptophyta; class Magnoliopsida; order Asterales; family Asteraceae; genus Glebionis; species Glebionis coronaria. The sequence goes on from CM046876.1 coordinate 246,180,256, forward strand.
ATAACTGCTGCTGTTCTTCCTCCCAGACATTCCGAATTGCCATTTACGTTGTCCCTTGTTCGGAATATTGGGATATTCCGAATAACCTATTTTTTTTCTCTTATTCAAAACATTCTATATTCCGAGTAGCACCTTTTACTTTCCTTTATTCGGAATATTTTATATATTCTGAGTAGAGTCTTTATTCCAAATAGAAATATTTTCCGCATAGAGCAATTTTTCAAATATTCCGCATAGAGTAAAAATTCCGAGTAGGCATTTTATTCAGCATAGAGCATTTATTCCGCATAAGTCCATTTTTCCGAATAGCAAGTTTTATTCCGCATGGACTCATATTCCAAGTAAGCACAATATTCCGCATGGTCATTATTCCGGATAGCACTAGTTTTCAGTAAGGGTCTTTTACTGTTTAATCATTTAACTGTTAAATTTCAATTCAAGGTTTATTTCATTCACTATTTTTGGTTTGAATATTAATTTACTTTACTCATTTACCTTTTTAAGTAGAATAGATAAACAACCCCCACTTTTTGTCACCAAGAACAAATCATTCCACTTTAGACTGTGATAAAATTCAAGGAGATTCCGAGAAAAACCTAGAACCCCAAGTAAAATGCATGTATACTTAAGATTTTGCTCGTTGAAAGTTCGATTCTCAGAATCTCCTCGAATTGATCACAGCCTAAAGTGGAATGATTTGTTCTCGGTGACAAAAAGTGGGGGTTGTTTATCTATTCTACTTAAAAAGGTAAATGAGTAAAGTAAATTAATATTCAAACCAAAAATAGTGAATGAAATAAACCTTGAATTGAAATTTAACAGTTAAATGATTAAACAGTAAAAGACCCTTACTGAAAACTAGTGCTATCCAGAATAATGACCATGCAGAATATTGTGCTTACTCGGAATATGAGTCCATGCGGAATAAAACTTGCTATTCGGAAAAATGGACTTATGCGGAATAAATGCTCTATGCTGAATAAAATGCCTACTCGGAATTTTTACTCTATGCGGAATATTTGAAAAATTGCTCTATGCGGAAAATATTCCTATTCAGAATAAAGACTCTACTCGGAATATATAAAATACTCCGAATAAAGGAAAGTAAAAGGTGCTACTCGGAATATAGAATGTTCCGAATAAGAGAAAAAAAAATAGGTTATTCGGAATAACAAGCTAAAAATACGTGGCAACCTTCCGACAACAACTTCTGAGCCTTGACACGCGAGATAATGTTCAGTCGTGACTTCCCTTTTCCGTTACTTGTATCCCCTTGTACCTCCAAAACTTCATCACCAAATGGTAAACGAACGATCTTCTCGTCACATACAATCGTAGCACGATATCTCGACAACCAATCCATTCTGACAATCACGTCAAAACTCCCTAACTCAACAGGCATAAGGTCTATTACGAAAGGATGACCTAGAAGATTTAAAGTGCATCCACGAAGTATAGTGTCGGCATCTATCAACTTCCCATTAGCTAACTCAATAGTGTACTTAGTGTCTAAGGGCGAAGGGGTCACATCAAGTAAGACACTAAAAGCAGTCGACACAAAACTCCTATCGGCTCCAGTATCAAATAAAATAGAAGCATAACGACCATTGAGAAGAAACGTACCCGTCACGACGTCGGGGTTTTGTTGCGCTTCTCCTCCTCCTATCACATAGACCCTTCCACGAGCTTCCCCAGCTTTAGCATTCTTTCCTTGGTCCTTGTCCTTGTTCTTTTTCTTTAGGCACTCATTGCTGTAGTGTCCCTTCTGCTGACATTCATAGCAAGTGACGTTGGCTTTCGTGTTGGGTGGTGACTTACAATCCTTAGCAATGTGTCCAGTTTTCTTGCAGTTGTGACACTGTACATTGCATTTTCCATTGTGGTGACACTTGCATCGATTGCATAGAGGTAACGTCCCATTGTACACTCCCTTTTCCCCAGTACCAGCAGTGTACGCTTTCATAGTGTCTTGCCTCTTATTCGGATAGTTCCCATGATTGTTCCTTTGGTTATTCCCCCACTTTATGTTGTTGTCCGCGGCATACCCAGCATTTGCTCGAACAACTTGGTCCATCAGACTGTGAGCCATCCTTATAGCATCACTAACTTTTGTCGGTCCAGACGATGTCACATTCCCTTGAACTCTACCCGGTAAACCCCAAATGTAGCGCTCAACCTTCTTTTCTTCATCCGGAACCATTCCAGGACATAGCAAACACAATTCTTGAAACCTCCTAGTGTACGTCCCAATATCATTGTTCTTCACAGTCAAGTTCCACAGTTCGATTTCCATTTTCTGAATCTCATTACGAGGACAGTACTCCTTAGTCAACAACTTCTTAAGTTCCTCCCAACTCATTCTATACGCCTCCTCGGCTGCAGCCGTCTGCACATGTGTGTTCCACCAGGTCAACGCTCCAGCAGCTAAAGTACAAGTAGAATAAGTCACTTGGTTCTCAACAGCACATCCACTAACACGGAACACAGCTTCCATCTTTTCGACCCAACGAGCTAATCCGACAGCTCCTTCAGTACCATTAAAAGTCAAAGGGTCACAGCTCCTAAAGTCCTTGTAAGTACACTGCTTAGGCGACCGATTGTCAACATTGTTCGGCGGTGCTTCGTTCACGTTGTTGTTAGCTTGAACGTTTGCCAGTGCAGCAGTCACTCGTTACGTAATCAGTGCTTCCAATTGAGCGACAATCATTCCGTTACGTGTGTTCACCATTGTTTCTCTGCGTTAAGACAACAATGCAAATAAGGTTCAAGCATTAATATACACGTTATATATTTCATATGCTAAAATAGAATGCAGAATTTAACAGTACAACAACATAAGATGGATAGTTACTGGTCAAGGTCATAAAGTTAAATTCCCATTCATAATCAAAATATCAAGTACATAGTCATAAAATAAGAGTATGATTACATCTAGTCTACTCCAGCTAACCGAGTACTACTCTAGTTTAGTGGATACAATACCCAAAAGATAAAGATGTCAATCTACTCTAGAATTAAGCACAATAACGATGAATCTCTAAGTGCGACGACGACGATCACACTCATCACATCTCGGTGAATCACTCCTCGGGTCTCCATCTGCAGCTCGGTCTCCTCCATGAACTGACTCTAACTCACGCCTCAACCTAGCAACCTCCTCAAGTGTGGTATCCAACAAGTCACAGGTATCCTCGTTATCCTCTAACAATCCAAAAACCGCATCCTCAAGTAGACGAAAACGAACATCATCTGAATCCCTATCACATCCTATCATAACAACACATGACCTAGGTCTAGAGGGCTCTCCAACATGATGAGTAGGTGGTGTAGAAACAGCAGTAGCAGCTCGAATCTCATGAGTAGGCGATGCCTAAGGTGTAGTGTGTGAATCAGACATACGAATCTTCTTCTGTGGGCATGGTGAATCAGAATCGGACAAAGCTCGAGATCTAACACCGGATGGTCCAGCTCCATCAGCAGGTGGTACAGTATCATCGGAATCAGTATAAACCTCAGCTGGCGGCGTACCCCATAAAGCTTCCCTTTCCTCTCTAAATCGCTGACAGGGAACAGTAGGCTTCTTCCTCAAGTTGGACGTCTTCCTAATCTCACTCCTCCTACTAGGCTCAACTCTCTCAGGTACAGCAGTCAAAGCATCAACCCTAATATCATCATCAACCTCAACACCCTCGCTATCACTACTAACCACAACTATCCTAACGTCAGTATCACTCTCGATCTCATCATCCATGTCCTCATCATCCTCACGATCTACCTCATATGCATCCATATCATCATCACCCTCACGATCTACCTCAACACCATCCATATCATCCTCATGATCTACCTCATGTCCATCCATATCCTCATCACCCTCGTGATCTACCTCAATACCATCCACGTCATCCTCATCATCCTCATCGTCCTCACTACCACTAACCCACTCGATCAAAGTACGATGCACAACCGGTGGCATCTCATCAACAACATCGGAAGTATCAGACAACACATCAGGCTCACCCTCATCATCCTCCTCTGGGTCCTCGTCAGGGTCATACTCCGCACCTTCCTCCTCAGGATCAGCCTCCTCTTGGTCATTCTCTGGCTCAACATGATCTGGTACCATCTCAATCTCGTCTTCCCACTCTTCATCGGCAGAGTCGGGCTGGTAAGAAACAGTAGATGACGACATAACCTGCAACAACCAAAATGCGTATTAAGCAGTTGTAGGGTATGCATGAAATAATCATGTATAGAAATTAAAGTATGCAAATCAACGAGATGCATATGTATATAATACATATTACGTATTACATAATATATATTACATATTACTTATAGTGTTATCCTACGTAATACATTACGTAGTACACATATATATACAGAGTAATAAGTAGCCACATCGGTTATAGTCTAGGCCTAAGATGCAAACCTAGTTCTCTATAACCAAGGCTCTGATACCAATTCTGTAACACCCCAAAATGTGATATGCGGAAGCGGTGAAGCTCGGGGGTTGTTACGTCATTGTATCATAGTTCAAGGTACAAGAGAACGACTCTAAATGAGACGTTTTATAAAAATACCTCGTTGAATTTAAATTAAAAAGCATCATAGTACAAAGGTATCAGTTTCAAAAGATAGTGCAGCGGAATGTAAAAGGTTTAAACATCAACGAGATAATAGTTCAAAAGCATAAGTAAATAAATGTCCGAAGATAGCCAAGAAATGCATGCGGACTCCAAGTACTTCATACAGCAGGTACAACACATCATCAATTACCTGAGATAAATGCTAAATTGGGTCAACATAAAGTTGGTGAGAATATAGGTTTCAAGTAAAAATTCATAGTCATTCAATTTCATATTTCATTTCATGTACACATGCAACTATAGGAGATATAGTGCCAAGTGTAGGATAAATTGGGTGTTCACAATATTTATGATAGCGCTAAGCTCGTGACATCGAAACTAGTGATCCAATGCATACAATAGATTGCATACATAAATTTCTGCCCCAATGGAGTACCTAGCCAAGATAACTCCGTTCATACAAATGGTACACACTCGTCCGGCGTCAGAATGCCCGAGTGGAGGTTGTCAACCCTCAATAGATCTATCCGTAACATAAGAGCTTACTCCAGCAGAGTAACTAACGATTCACGATAGTGGGGACTATGGCTAACGCAACTTAAGCTATCTCATAAATAGTGTTCACAAAGCGTTCACAGAAATCAAGTTTTACTTGCGTCCAGAAGCAAGTCATCAAAGCATTTATCACATCTCAAAACATTAAACATATAAAACAGTTTAATAGGGATCTATAAACTGACCTTAAGCAACGATTCAAACCGCACAAGTAAGATCAAATAGTAGCGAGCAACTCTAGCAACAACCTAGATATAATACTATAGTTTAGGCGCTAGCAAATAAGTCACAATAGTTCATCACGTACGTTACTCATCGATCAAGTATATATTTTGTTGTTAAAATCGTGTCTTGTAAATGTTACATCGTTATAAACATTATAGTATATATATATACTTAGGCAAAACTATTTATTTTTGACTCAACAAAATTTCGACAGCCTTTCGGCGTAAATTTTAATTTACCAAAATTTATCTTAACAAATTTTCCTACGTGAATTCTAACGAAAATTCGGCAGCCTTTCGGCGTCACATAAAAATTTGCCATTTTTAGTAAGTACTCAAATCTCGTCCTAAATCCCCTATTTTCAACAATTTCTCAATCGCCAACAATCCAACAATTCATTTTTCACAATCGTAACAATTTCAACTTCCAACGTTCAAACTTTCAATAGTATAACAAGTATTCCCTTTTCGAGCTAACACGCTTTTACAAAACAAGTCCAACATCCATACATACTATTTAGTAACCATTTCGACACTTAAAACAACTCCGTTTAACTCGAAAATGTCGTTTCGACCACTTTAAAAATCTGGACAGCAACCACTTATAGTGTTGTTCTCCAAAAATAAAGTTTTCCGACAACGTAATTTAAACAACCACAACTTACTCATTTTAGCTCCGTTTTTAGCCCATAATATATCGAAACGAAGGTATTCACTTATACTTTCATAATCTCGTAGTAAACTAGTGTCAATACAATTTTTACGACTCTCTACGCCACTTACAAAAGTCGGACAGATTGTACGTATTCCGTAAAAACTCGTTTTCGACCATTTTTAAACGTAATCACTAGTAGTAACACTACTAGTTTCTTCTAATTTTTCATATACAACAACAATATCAAAGATTTTTCTTCAAGTTTACAAATCAAAAATGTATATACTTATATTTTTCACAAATCTTTCAATTATCCCATTTTCATGTATGGATCTAATAGATCCACACTTAATTACCACAAATCTTGAAATATTTCATGACCAAAAATAGTTTTCATCATTTTATTTCATAAAAATACTTGATGAGTAACATGCATGCATAGATCTACAAAGATCATGCATGGAAAAATGAAAAGATGAAAAGGTTTAAGAAATGACCTTGTGTTACGACTCTACGTAACCACAACGATCCGATCTATAATAATACCCAATAATAATCAACAAGAACTTCTACCCTAATCTTCAACCCAAAAACTTCTCAAATCGTCAAACCAAAAAAATCCATTCTTCTATATGCTTATACAAGCTCTAGGGTGTATTTGTTTTGTGTTGAATCTTGGTAAAATGAAGCTTTTCAAAAATCAACAATGGTGGATATGGAGAGTGTTTGTGCCGTGTGTTTTAGAGAGAGAGAGAGGAGTTGTGTGTGTGTTTTTGGTTGAGTGAAGTGAATAAGTGTAAGTATATGAAATGTGTTTGTGGTATAAGGTTAAAAATAATGTAAGGTGTGTATGTTAAGCTTAATTTGGCAAAGTGTGAAAATATGGTGTATCTTGCATGTGGTGCTTGGTTTTGGCCGGTTATGGGGGGTCCCACATGGGGTAAATTATTCAAAAAATTTACTATGGTTACTAGTTAAAAGGTTTAAGGTAAAAAGGTTAGTTAGTTTTAGGTAAATATCAAAAAGTATATAGTTAAGTTAAAAATTACGTAAAACTTAAAAATTTGACGAAATATATTAAATTTACGATTTTTCGACGAAAACTGACATTTTACAATTGGTAAAGTATTTTATGCATGTTAACGACGGTTAAACGTAAAAACGACGTAAAATACGAAAACGCGATACGTTAATTAAATATTCACAGTAAATACGATTTATTACTATAAATAGCAAAAATACTAAAATACAGGCATATATAAACATATACAGAAATATTTAAATACGCTGCTCAAGAAAATACGATCACGCTGTTAAAAACTAAACAGTTAAACACTTAATTCACAGATAACGAATAATCTCATGGATTATCGTCAATTCATTGACCGTCTCAGCACTTTGGTCAGGTTCACAGAAAATGTTCAGAATAATGACTGAGCTCAGATTCAGGCCATTACTCGTCAACAAACAGTTTTTCAGACAACGCGGGATAACTTCCCGGTTCCAACACAGTTAAATCACATAGTTGACTAAATAAAAACTCAAAGGGTAAAATAGTCATTTTACAAAGTAGGGAAAATTACCAGGTGTTACAGTTTAGGGGTTGGGTTTTGATTAAGAGGCCATTAATCAAGATTCTGGAGGTTTTTAGGGCTTAATTACAAGTAATTAAGAAATCCCTAATTTTATCAAGAACATGAAGAACAGGTTGTTTGATCTTGTTTGGGATTTAAATAAGTGTTTAGGCACGATTTAAAATTAATTAATTATTAAGTTTAAACCGGTGGTGAGTGGATTGGTGAGGTGGCAGAATGGAGAGAGGGGATTGGTGGAAATTGTGAGTGGGGTGAGGTGGCAGCTTCTGGTTGGTCTAGGTTACTATGTTGTCTGGCCAGCATTAAACCTCCATCTTTGCACAAGTTGTCATTTGCATTCCAAACCTTGTCAACGCCCATTTTAGTTATAACAACTTTTGTAACTTTGCACTTTTGCCCCAAAAACTTTTGTAAAATGATTTCAGGGGTATTTCTTGCCAATTTTGGATTCTTGAAGGGCTGATTTGGTAATTTCTTCAATGATAATGGTCTTGACTTGTATGTTGAGCATTTTGGAGGACTGAAATTGCCAAGTCTTGTTTGATGAGGGACCATTTTTGCCACATATTGAAAGTCAAGGGTCCTTTTTGTAATTTTGGGATTTTCAAAGGACCAATCTTGTAATTTCTTGTACTTTGAAGGTCTTCATGATGTGTTTGACTTTGTGGAGGATCATGGTTGACAATTTAGCTTTGTTGAGGGGCTAAACTTGCCAAATCTTCAAAGTGGAGGGCCCTTTTTGTAATTTTGACAAACTTTAGGGACCAAACTTGTAATTATGAGGATACAAGGGTATAAAGTGTCAATTCTTCCATATTCGAGGGCCCTTCTTCATAATTCTTCAAATCTTCAAGGGTTAAACTTGGGAAAGTCTTCATTAGGGCTTGGTTCATTGTGCAGCTTCGTTTCCCGTGTTCGTTTTTGTATGATTCTTGTGATCTTTTGTCATTTTCTCAATATCCGTACCTAAAATACACAAGCAACAAACACAAGCATATATATGTGTATTTTGATGATATTTAATGCATTTTAAGCCCTATTTGGACGACGAGACTATGTATAAAAGCAGTCTCATCAGATTCTACTGCAGAATACCGTGTGACGAACAACAACATAATGGTGGCGGGTAACAAAGAGAGACCACCAATGCTTGTGGCCGGTCGATATGCTCAATGGCAATCACGTTTTCTTCGTTATCTTGATACAAGACCTAATGGTGATGCTTAGAGGCAATGTATTAACAATGGACCATATGTTTTCTCCGATATCACTGTTCCTCATACACCAGCTGATACACTGTTTTGCAATGGGTTCTCTAAATTCGCTCGATATCCTCTCGAATTGATCTTGGTTCTAAGTGGAATGATTGTTCTTGGTTACTAAAAAAGGGGTTTAGATTTCTAATCTACTAAAAAGTTTAAATGCATTAAAATGAAAACTTAAATAAAAAACAATTAATTTAATGACAATTAATAAAACTAGAATTAAAATTAAAATAAAATGAAGAACCAGTAAGAAACAGTAACACATTAACACTTAAAAATACTCAAAAGAAGATTGATTCGGAAGTTTGACCTTGATTCGGAACTACTGATCCGGAAGTTTATCCAAAACTTTTCACCCGGAACTTTACTCGGAAGACTGATCCGGAACTTGCTTCGGAAGTTCACCCGGAACTTTGAGTCGGAACTTGATTCGGAACTTCACCCGGAAGTTTGGTGATCCGGAAGTTCGTCCGGAACTTTTGGTCCGGAAGTTTATCCGGAAGTTTACTCGGAACTTTTGACCCGGAAGTTTATCCGGAAGATTTGAAAAGAGCATTCATTCGGAACTTCTAAAGATTGATTCGGAACATTTTGAAAGGAAATTTATTCAGAACTTTTAAGACTCATCCGAAACTTTTGAAAACACTTTCATTCGGAACTTCTAAGACTCATTCGGAAGTTTGTGTTCATCCGGAACTTTTGTGTTCATCCGGAACTTTTGTTCATCCGGAACCTGGGAATACTCAAGAACAGTAACTTACCGAAAAACAGGGGAAATACGTTTTAAGCCGAAAATCACCAAGTTTCTAACCAAAAACTTAAATAAACTAATCACCAAGTATCTACTAACCATTAACTACAAATCCCATCAATAAAAACATAAATCCCAACAACTTTTAAAGATCAAATCAATCAAATAAGAACTTAAACTTTTAACCAAATAGATGAAGATGAACAAGATGAAATGGAAAGATTTAATTGATAGAATAAGGTTTTAACAATCACAAAACAAGGATGAAATTACAAGATTGAAAAACAAAGATCAAAATCACCAAACACCCTAGTGGTGTTGGTGATGTCTACGAACAGAAAGGGAGAAAAAGAAGGAGATGAAAAAACTAAAAACTGGATGCAAAGTGTGAGGGGAACCCTTTATATAGGTGTTCCCTTTGGTTGGTGAGTGGGCTTTCTCCCGTTCTTCTTGTCTTCTCGTCTTTTCAGAAAAGTTGACGTTTTCGATTCTGATTCGGGATTTGTCGTCGATTAAATTCAACTCGTCTTTTAATTTCTTCGTTTAATAGACTTGAGTTTCTTCGACTTATATAAATCTTCCATCTTTGGTCCTTTTCTTCGATAAATCTTCGAATAGGCCCAGTGACTTCAAATCTTTTGCATCTCTTGGACAATAGACTTCATCTTGAGTCTTTTTCTTCGGTAAAACCCGTGTAATCCCCTGTTTTCTTCAATAATCATCCGGTTGGCTCTGAAAACACAATAAACACAAAAACCACGCATAATTCCAAACAAATGATATTAAATACGCGTTTTGGTCTTGTTTTAGCCATAATTAAGTGGTAAAAGGATGGGTGTTTACACACCTATCAAATCCCCTTGATTGTGGTAAAATACGACCTTTTAGCGAAAAGGCGTAAAAGCGGTAAGTATTGAGTGTACGTTTAGGAAAACGTAAACACTAATGACCCTTGATGGTGTGAAAGTTCGTTTCCCAAGGAGGTATATGTGTGTGAAAAACTTGCCAAATGTTTGTGATTAATGATTGGTTTAGAAAGGGATTAGAAGAGAAAATGACGAAGACGTAAAAAATTAAAAGAAAAATCACTATTAGAAAGTTAAGACGTAGAACCTTAAAAATCACAAAAATAAAAATAAATTCTAAAAATTACTAAAAATTCACCAAAAATCAAAAATAATAAACTAAGAGTTTACCAATGATCAAAACTTTTTCAAACCTTTTAAATAATTAAATATTTAATTTTTAAATGCTAATTAAAGCCCTAAAAATCAAATAAATTATCAAAAAGCCCAAATAAAGATTTTTCAATTGATAAAACTCAAAAATGACCTAAAATGATTAAAAACTATTTTTAGAAATTTTAAAACTAATAAAAACTATTTAAAATGATTTAAATACTATTAAAACTTAAAATAATTATAAAAGTTAATCTAAAAGGGATAAAATTATTCTAAAAGTTGCTAAATTCCTATTTTAATGTATTTAACCTAAGAAAAATGTAAAAAATTGGAAAATGTGAAATTTGAAAAATAATATTAAAATAATAATAAAATAATATTAAAAATTCTAAAATTATAAAAAATTCTAAAAACTTGCAAACTAGTTTATTTTAACCTAAATAATCATAAAATTAAAGTAAAATTACCAAAATACCCCTAATGGGCCCTCAAATGGGCCAAATCCAAATTCAGTCAACACAAATGGGCTTTTGGGCCCAAAAAGTCAAACTTGGCCCAATTGACTTGGAAAAGCCCTATCTGACTTAAAATTCAATTCTAAGAACAAAACTCTAAAGGCCACAAAGCTGAAAATGTGCTTATCACAGCTTATTGAACACAAAGCTTATTCTTATTGGGCTTTTCAGCCCATTAAGCCATAAGCTAATGCCATAAGCTCTAATTTGACACACAACCCTCTTTTAGGATGCTTAAGAGATCTTTCAAAAGAAATTTCCAATAAGCACACTCAATAAGCCAGAAAATAGAAAAGCAAAAATCCACAAAACGACAAAATAGTCGTTTTTGAGAAATAATGCACCTCAGAAGCTGATTCAACTTGCAAAAGCTTTCAAATGGACTCAATAAGCAATATCAATAAAGAAAAATCCAATAAGCACAACCAATAAGCCAGAATAAGCACAAAGGAACTTATGTAAAAGTCAAAGGAGTTGGTTTTCTAGTCGAACCTAAAAGTCAACCACCCAAATGCTCCAGTATGAACAAATGGGTCAAAATATGAACACCTATTACAAAAACAAAGTTGTTGCTGGTTGAAATAAGCTATTATAGCTTATTGATAAGCTGACACCAAAAATGCACTAGCAGTGGTAACCAGCACGGGAAAGGAGTTCCCACTACTTTGACTAATTGACCAAGCTAATTTGAGAGTTCTGGTTTGATTCAATTGGAAACAAAGGCACCCTTGTGATCAGTGAACCACAAGGAGTCAATAGCAACAATAAAATCACAAAATGATCCACACAATAAGCCACAATAAGCCAAACAGTCCACAGATATGCTCCAGATATGCAAATAAGCAGTTAAGCATTTAATAAGCAGATTTAAGCAACATAAGCCAACCAAACTTAACCAGATGCATACACAAGCTATATAAACTAACAATAAACACAAAGCAACAAGAATCAAACACTGAATCAAAGAAATCAACAAGATCAAAGCACTAGAAGTTACTGATGAACAATGAACAATATGCAGAAACAGTTTGCTGATATACTTGACACTTGATCCGATTTCAAGCCTCAAATCCTTCTACCCTGGTGTGATTAACTATGATTTAGCACTTGTTACCCTTAACCTATGCTTAGATCTAGGTGTCCTCAAAATCCTAGCCAATTTTACCAAGTTATGAAGATTTTATAGCCAATCTATGAATCAATGTGTTCAAACCTCAAAACCTGCAAACAGATGCACAAATACACCCAAACAACACATACCAATACTTGCATACAACAAGCAAACACTTAACAAGCCACAATCCAAACTTATGCAGTAATCCCAAACACTCCTTAATCTACCACTTAACAAAGAAACTTGTGATTTTAACTAATATCCTACTGATTTTAATGATCAAAAACAATTAAACAATAGCAACTAACACAATCAAACTCAAAAATCACCAGCACAAACACCAATACTCAAAATCAAAGTACCAAATTCAAAACAATCATAAACATGAAATTTTTAGGGGAATCTTAACCAAGAGATTATACCTGCCTTCCACAACATCCTAGGAAGGCCGGCAATGCTCCTTGGACCTTGTTCAACAAATAGAACAAGACCAAGGTACTTCAAACAAGGAGATGCAAAGTGCCTTGGTTGATGGTTCAAAGTAGAACCTCAAGGACTTGATATCTTCAACACAAGCAGCAAACAAACTCAATCTAAGGCTTAGAATCCTTCTCAGGCTTGGTGTCAACAAGCTTGAAAGAACTCAAGGCTTAAGGCTAAGGGTTAGTACACAAAAATAAGCCAAAATCAGAAACAAGGACTTCAAGGCTTTTGAACCTTGAAAACCTTTCAAACCTAGACGTGCCTTAACCACAAGGTTAAGGAAGGTCTAAACAATCAAATGGAACTCAGAATTAGGCTACTCAAACACCAAACTTTTAACAAAATCAAAAAGAGATTTCAAATTTCAGAAATTCAAATTTTATTAAGCTTAAAAAGGAATTACAAAGATTAATAGCCTAAAACTGGAACAAAGGGACTCTCACATGTTGAGGTCTCCTTTTATAGGCAAATGCCTGGCTAAACACTATTCACAAACCCTAGAACTGAATTCCCTATAATGCCCTTGGTCTTCTAGACGTTTTCTTGGTGTGAGCTGTCCAAAATGCATCCAAACCGTTTAAAATAGCTTTGTGATGAAGCAAATGATGTGGGCTGTTGATCTTGACACGTGGCAAGCCTTGGTGAGGAAGTTGTCACATGATGGTGAAATGGTTTTGGTGGTGGGGTCTCTTGGTGAGTGGGAGTGAGGGTTTTAAGGTTGGGATAGGTTTTTAGGCGTGTGAATCAAGTGTGGGTAAGGGTAATTTCATTTTACCCTTTGTTTTAAGTGGAGTAAAATCTGGGTTCTTGACTGCTACAGTAATACCTTTTGATCCGATTTTGGGGGATTGGGATGTGTTTGGTGCATTTTTGAAGTTTAAATGTTTCAGTGCACAAGAATGGTCCTTGTTCTTTGGGATTTTTGGTAAACAAAGTCTTTCAGCCTAGAAAACGTATTCCCTTTGTTTTTAACTTTCACCACTTGTCACTTTTGGCACAAAACTTTGGAAAAAGGATTACAAGGGTTATTTTTTCCATATTGAGATATTTCAAGGGCTGATTTTGGACTTTCTTGATCTTCAAAGGTATTCTTTGTATTTTTGACTTCATGAGGGACCATTATTGGAAATTTTGATTTGTTGAGGGACTAATCTTGCCATTTCTTCAAAGTTGAAGGACCTTTTGTGTAATTTTGACAAACTTAAGGGACTAAACTTGTAATTATGAATATACAAGGGTTTTAAGTGTCATTTCTTCAATAAATGAGGATCAATCTTGTTTGTCTTCAAGTCTTCAAGGGTATTTGTTGAGAATTCCATGATTAGGGCCCGGTTCTTTGTATGGCTTCGTTTCTCGTGTCCGTTTTTCCTTGTAACTTGTGATCTTTTGTCTTTTTCACGATATCCATACCTAAAATACACAAGTAAACAAACACAAGCATATATATGGTATTTTGTGACATTTTTATGCATTTAAAGCCCGAAAAGAACGATGAGATCATGTATAAATGCCATCTCATCACTCCCCCATACTAAGCCATTGTCGTGCCCTCACGCAATGCTAGAATAAAGTATCTAAGCATCACCAAAGTTCAAATTTATTAACCTTTATTGAAGAGTAAAAGACTTGCAACATACTACGATGATGTGTAAAGACATAATGTATGATTTTCATCACAAAAAGTGACTTTTAGGGTCAATGAATAGAAACAAGTAAATGTCCCTTAGAGTAAACTTCGTCATCCTTGATTGTCATACATTCCATGCTAAGTGAAAAAACAAGATCATTGTTGGTACAAGTCACAATGCTAACACTACTCATACGTCCAAATTGTGTAATACTTTTTCTCCCCGCAATCCTAGTTATTATAAAAAGAAATGGGTTACTAGCATTTTTTATCAATTTGTCATGGATCACAAGTGATTCATATTGACTTATTTGAGTAGTTATTAGTCCGAAAGCAAAGTAGCACGATTTGATCAATAGTTAGCCGAAGGACAAAATCTTTTAAAACGGCTTCTCGTGTATCTCCTTAAGTTCATATCTTGGCATAACTCGTTTCACGAGTTGAGACCTTTCTCGGACCGATATTTGGCATGTACTTCATACTTCAAATCTTGGGAAGACGTTCTTTAAATTATGGTCTTCTCTTCATATATTTGGAATTTCTTCACTTGACGTTTTTGAGAGATTCTTCATATTGGACCACGACTTCATCATTTTTCTTCAATCTTTACTTTGGATTTTGATATACAACGATCCGCCTCCTTTTCGGACTTGGATATATTTATCCTCATACCTTGTTAGGGTCTTTTTGGATAGACTTTCTCCATGATCTTTAGGGGAGTAATTGCTTCTCGTCGTGTGTCTCGATCCTTCATATTGATTTAGGAATAATGATACTTCACATCATCTTGGATCTTTAGCAAAAATAGAGCTCCTCATGCCTTGTTAGGGCCTTTTTGGATGATCGCCAATCTTCGCGTCCCGCTTTAATAAGTTATGCCTTGGCTATGAACTCTATTCAACCCCGAGCAACT
The DNA here is from genome assembly GCA_025667525.1 of Glebionis coronaria. Lineage (NCBI taxonomy): Eukaryota > Viridiplantae > Streptophyta > Magnoliopsida > Asterales > Asteraceae > Glebionis > Glebionis coronaria. Next base: position 246,195,723 of record CM046876.1, read on the forward strand.
TTTAAACGATCTTGCGCTAGAGGCTAAGTAACCTTTCAAATCGTACGACCTTACTTATTGCAATTATGATTTATTCCTAATGCATTGATCTTATGGGAAGAAAAAGCCACAATTAAAAACATATGAGTTTTTGAAAGAACACTTTCGTGTTCTACGTTTAGCATGATCACTTGTCTAACTCTATCATTTCTCGTTCTTCACTATATAAAGACCTCTAATTAAAGAGACTCGTGAATACTTAGCCATGCAAGTCAAAATTAAGCCAAATTTGGATTAGCTTTCATTAAGACTATATCAAATCAAAGTTTTGGGTTTTCAAGCCACCTATAGGATCTTGCACTTTCTTGGACTTTTTCAAGTTTAGAGAATGCGTTTTAAAGTTCCCTTGATAAGTGACTTTCTAGAATCAATTATAGGAACTTGCGAAAAGTTCTTGTTCTTAACCCGTATGAATTAAGACTTTCGCGTTTTAGAGCTCCCTATATAAAAGTCTAGCAAAACTTGAATTGAGCGTGTTAAGGAATGTAAATGGCTCCAAATGCCCATCAAGTCAAAAGTTAACTCTTATTCTACCCATCGGAAAATATACATTCGTGTCTTAAAAACACTTATTAAAACTAAGAAAAATTTTAAAAATTTTGCCATTTTTAGCCTTATTAGCAAAACAAAACATTGAAAATTGGAAAACGCGAGGGCGTAGCAAAGCAAGTACCTATTCACCCCCCCATACTAAAAGTAAACATTGTCCTCAATGTTTCGAGTCTAAAGGTGGAGCACCCCCATACTAGAGACGAAGAGTCGAATGCTTAGGATCTAGCATGGAAAGGGTGATCAACAATATATCTAAAGCCGTTTATTAAGTTTGCTAAAAGATAATTGTTAGAACAATAAAGGATATGTCATGGAATCGTGAAAAACTTCTTCAAACGAACGATGGAGGCTCATGTAAACGAACACGAGAGTCTTCAATCGTAGATGACGATGATGATCTAGATAAAACAATCACAAACAACCACGAGACAACGAGTTGAAAGGGTACAAGTCCCCTTATTAGTGAATAGTTAGCATAAAAGATAAGCATGGGATCTCCCCCACGAGGCACCTCGTTTTTGATTACCGAGTCATGAGTTCGACTCGATCCCCTCAATGCTAATTATCATTCGGGAAGGTGACTTGGTCGAGGGCAACCATTGAAGGAATTTCCCCACCAAAGTAGTGCTTAAGCCTATGTCCATTCACCTTGAAATTAGGACCATCATCTTGAGCTAGCTCAATGGTCCCATATGGAAACACTTGTGTAATGGTGAACGGACCCGACCAACGAGATTTCAATTTCCCGGAAAATATCTTAAGACGAGAGTTAAAAAGCAACACTTGATCACCAACGTTAAAAACCCGGTTTTTAATCTTTGAATCATGAAACTTTTTAGTCTTTTCTTTAAAAATTAATGAATTTTCATAAGCATTATCTCTTAATTCATCCAATTCATTCAATTGTATTTTCCGGTGATCTCCCGCGGTCTTTAAGTCAAAATTAGCATGCTTAAGGGCCCAATATGCCTTATGCTCCAACTCAATGGGCAAATGACAATTCTTCCCATAGACTAACTTATAAGGAGTGCAACCGATAGGTGTCTTATAAGCGGTCCTAAAGGCCCATAAAGCGTCATCAAGTTTGTCGGACCATGAAGCACGGTTTTCTCCAATTGACCTCTCTAAAATCCTCTTCAAAGCTCGGTTCGAAACCTCGACTTGCCCACTCGTTTGCGGGTGATAAGCCGTAGAAAGACGATGAGTAACTCCATATTTCTTTAGAACCTTTTCGAATTGGTCATTACAAAAATGGGTTCCACGATCGCTTATAATAGCACGAGGGGTTCCGAACCGAGAGAATAGTTGCTTCAAAAACTTCACTACCACACGAGCATCATTAGTAGGCAAAGCCTTAGCTTCCACCCACTTAGAAAGGTAGTCCACCGCGACGAGGATATATTTGTTGCCATGAGACGATGGGAACGGCCCCATAAAGTCTATTCCCCAAATGTCGAAAATCTCACATACTTGAATTATGTTTTGCGGCATTTCATCACGTTGAGACGATTTTCCTTGACGTTGGCACGAATCACACGACTTTACAAGTGCGTGTGCATCACGATAGATAGAAGGCCAAAAGAAACCGGCATCGAACACTTTCTTAGCCGTGAGATTAGCACCGTGGTGACCACCCGCGGGACCCTCGTGACAAGCTCTAAGGATATTAGAAGCTTCGGCACCAAACATACAACGTCGAACGAGTTGATCCGCACAAATCCGAAAGAGATAAGGGTCGTCCCAAAAATAGAACTTGACGTCACGAAAGAATTTTTGTTTTTGTTGTGTCGTCATACCCTTGATTATGAAATTGCCCGCATGGTAATTTGCAATGTCGGCAAACCATGGGGTGGTGTCTTTCGAATTCACTACACCGAGAGTCTCAAGAGGAAATGTTTTGGTAATTTCCTTGTTCTCGAAAACATCTTTGTGAGGATCTTCTAGACGAGAGAGATGATCGGCCGCTAGATTCTCGGCTCCTTTTTTGTCAAGCACGGTGACATCAAATTCTTGGAGGAGGAGCATCCAACGAAGCAATCTCAGCTTAGCATCTTGCTTAGCTAAGAGATACTTGATAGCCGAATGGTCGGTATACATGATGCTTTTAGTCAAGACGAGATAAGGTCGGAATTTCTCAAAAGCATAGACCACGGCAAGGAATTCCTTTTCCGTTGTGGTGTATTTTAATTGAGCCTCGGTCATCGTCTTACTAGCATAGTGGATAGGACGAAAATGCTTGTCATAACGTTGCCCTAAGACGGCCCCTATAGCATAATCACTTGCATCGCACATGATTTCAAAGGGTAATTCCCAATTAGGAGCAACAAGAATGGGAGCTTTGGTAAGTTTCTTTTTGAGAGTTTCGAAAGCCTTAACACAATCCTCATTGAAGTTAAAAGGAGCATCCTTCTCGAGAAGGTGTGTCATAGGACGAGAAATCTTCGAAAAGTCCTTGATGAAACGACGATAAAAGCCCACGTGGCCTAGGAAACTCCTAACTCCCTTAACGGTTTTGGGATGAGGTAACTTGGCGATGACCTCTACCCTAGCTTTATCGACCTCAATCCCCGCCTTCGACACCTTATGTCCTAAGACGATTCCTTGTTTACACATAAAATGACATTTCTCCCAATTAAGCACAAGATTGGTTTCTTCACAACGTTTTAACATTTGCTCGAGATTAGATAAACATGACGTGAACGAATTACCAAACACCGAGAAGTCATCCATAAACACTTCCATCGACTTCTCGATCATATCGTGAAAAATTGCCATCATACACCGTTGAAACGTACCGGGTGCATTACAAAGTCCGAAAGGCATCCTACGATAAGCGAACGTTCCATAAGGACACGTAAACGTAGTCTTCTCTTGATCACGAGGGTCGATAGGGATTTGAAAGTAACCGGAAAAACCATCTAAAAAGCAATAGAATTCATTTCCCGCAAGTCGCTCCAACATTTGATCCATGAAGGGCAAAGGAAAGTGGTCTTTACGAGTGGCGTCATTTAACTTTCGGTAGTCAATACACACCCTCCATCCGGTCACAACACGAGTGGGATTTAACTCGTTGTTTTCATTGGGCACAACGGTCATTCCTCCCTTTTTAGGGACACAATGGATTGGGCTCACCCATGGCTATCGGATATAGGATAAATCATTCCCGCGTCAAGGAGTTTAAGGACCTCCTTTTTAATGACATCATGAATTTTGGGATTCACCCTTCTTTGACTTTGAATTGCGGGTTTGTAGTCTTCCTCCATTAAAATCTTGTGAGTACAAAATTTTGGGTCAATACCCTTAATGTCGGATATTTTCCACACAATTGCCCCTTTATGAGCCTTAATAACTTTCAAGAGCTCGGTTTTTTCATTATTAGCAAGACCTTTTGCAATAATAACCGGCAACTTGTCATCACCTTCCAAGAATGCATATTCAAGGTGAGAAGGAAGATCTTTCAATTCAAGGATAGGTGGTTCCTCGATTGAAGATTTTGGTTCAACACTCATAACTTCCATCGGCGAAAGAAATGGTGGAATAGAAGTATCATCACTAATCAACACCTCATCTCATTGTCGATTTCATTTGAAGTGAAATCGCCTCCTTGGAATGGAGTGATATTTGGTGTGGAATTAGCTAGAATTGGATCCAAAATAGTGGGATTGCCACTTGACGAGCTATCGGAAAAACCTAACACTTCTTGTGAAAACTCATCGCAAACCACATCAACGATGTCAATGTGATTGATGGTAGCGATTGCATAAACATGAGAAGGTTTCGAGTTTTGAGTAGCGTTTATAACAAGTTCCTCTTCGTTGAATCTCAAAGTGATAGTTCTTGCATGAACATCGATAAGCGATCTCGAAGTGTCTAAAAATGAACAACCTAAAATTAGAGGAACTTGAGGATCCGCGGGGATGTCAACTACTATAAAATCAACGGGATAGTAGAACTTCCCCACTTTCACGAAAACATCTTCGGCCACTCCACATGCCATAATCGTAGAATGATCGGCCATCTCGATGGACATGTTCGAAGGAATGAGAGCCGGAAGCGAAAGCGATTTCCAAATGGAAAATGGCATCAAATTAATGCTTGCACCAAGATCGGCCAAGGCGAGGCATTCTTTCATATCTTGTATGTCACAAGGAATGAGAAACTTTCCGGGATCACCAACTTTTTCCGGTATGCGGTTAAGATAAACCGAATAACAATTAGCAAGCTTTGAAAGCTTTTCCTTATCGCTCATCATACTTTTAAAAGTGGAAGCGAAATGAGGCATATATAACAACGCGTCGGCTAAACTCACATCAAAATGCACTTGTTGAAACATTTTTATAAAAAGCTCGATTTGTTGTTTGTTACGTTCTTACATTTTCTCTTTGTTTCGTCTCGAAGGGTAGGGTAAAGGTGGTGTGGGTTGGTCATTAGGCAACGGCCTTGGAAACTCGGGTTCCACAATTGGTATTGGTTCAACCGTAGGTGTGGTATGAGCGGTACTTCGTGGGATTGTAATGTGCTCCTTTTCGACAATCACCTCGGGTTCTTTCTCGATTTCCTTCTCCTTAGAAGTACTTGGACGAGAGATTGGTTCCTTGAAAGTTTTACCACTTCGTGTAGTAATAACCTTCATTTCTCCCTTCGGGTTTGCAATGGTATCACTAGGAAGACCACCCGAAGAAGAGGGTTTACACATGATTGCTTCAAACATCTTAGCCATTCGGTCTTCAAATTTTGATTGCCTAGCATCCGCTTTTAATAACTCTTGCTTAATCTCATGTTGTCCTAATTCCATCTTTTGTTGATTTTGTTGAAGACGTTGGACATTTCCTTCCATTTTGTTTGAATGAGTTTTAAGTTCATTAGCAAGTTCATTTTTTAGCTCGTTTTTCAACTCGGATCTTAAGCTAATCATCTCACGTTGCATGTTATCAAATTTAGCATCATTTGCTTTTGCATAATCCAAAAATTCTCCTTGCAAATTTTTAGTGTGAGCATTTTGAAAACCTTGTGTAGTGTTTTGAAAATCACGGTTTTGATTTAGATTAGAAATTTGTCCATTCCCACTTTGATAATTCCCCTTGTTGTAATTGCGTGTGTTGCCTTGGTAATTACCTTGGTTGTTGTTTCGATAATTGTTAACATTTTGGTTTGGTGGAGCTTGATTTGGACGGGAACCTTGACCGTTTTGGTTGTAAGTTCCCGTTGCTACATAAGCACTCGAAGTGTTACCATCCGCGGTAATGCACTCGGAAAGATCATGAGCTCCCCCACAAGATAAACAACTCTTAGCAACCGCTTTAACCGAAGCGGAATTGGAAGCTTCTTGAGCCTTCCAATGGGACATAAGATTAGCAAACCTATCAAAAAACCGATTTTCCTCATTAGCTTCATCATGTAAGGCGTTAATGCTACGAGACGATTGTGACGAAGATGACGAACCCATATTGGCAACACTCGGTGTGTTACGAGGGTTATAAACCTTAGATCTATTTTCAATGATTTGTAAAGCCTCATTTGTCGTCTTGCACAAAAAATTACCACCTGCGGCGGCATTCAAATAATCTCGTTCATGATCATTAAGCCCATTATAAAAAGTATCCACTTGATGCAATTCCGTAAAATCATGGTGTGGACATTCATGTAACATTTCTTTAAATCGTTCCCATGCCATTGAAAAACTTTCATTATTTCTTTGCACAAATCGTGAAATCTCATTTTTCAATGTGTTGTTTTAGATGGTGGAAAAAACTTGTTCACAAACTTAGAAACGAGATCGGCCCATGTCAAAATCGAATTTGGCGGTTCTTTCTCGAGCCAAATTTTTGCGGGTCCATCCAACGAGTATGGAAACAACATCATCTTAATGGCGTCATGTGGAACATCCTTAAACTTGCTAGTGGCGGTGAGACGGTTAAAATTCCTAATATGGTAATGCGGGTTGTCTTTCTCATGACCTCTAAACTTATTTGCTTGCAACATCGACATTAAACCCGTCTTAATTTCGAAATTCTCCGCAAGAATGGCGGGAATCACAATAGCCTCTCAAAAACCCTCGGTGGGTGCTTGTAGCAACTCCATCATAGTACGATTAGCCATGACGACTTCTTGTTCTACAATAGGTTCAACAATTGGAGGTTCTTCAACAATCAACGTCTCTTGATTGGATTGCTTTTGAAGTCGTTTACGAGCTCGTTTTGCTTGATTACGAGTGATCATAAACTTCACGAAGAATGGGAGGTAAGCAAAGAAGATTCTTTTTGGGTGTTTTGTGAATTTTCAATTTTTTTGTGTTTTTGATGATATTTAATTTTTTTGGATTTTGGTGTATCTTCGTAGACAACAATCTACAAAATCTCTCCTCGAATCAAACTCTTGATTAAAGAAGCCTCAAAGGAATGAAAACGATCACGTGGAGTGAACGCCTTCGAATGACTTTAGAACTTTGGTGAAAACCAAATTGTTCAAGAGGGTTTAATCACAAAGAAACCAAGCAAATATATTATACGTAATAATACTTTGGGCGGCAAAACCCTCGATTAGCCTTCAATCTCAAAATACTCACAAGCAAGCGGGGAAACGAGGCGGCGCGAAGCACTTAAGAGCCTTTTTCCTTAGGGTATATTTATAATACCCGCCTTATACCCACCTTATAGTTTGTATCTTTCAAAATCGAGCTTCACGAAAGTATTTATCTATTTTTGCCTTTTTCTTTTTGTTTGAGATTCGAATACAATAATTGAGTGATGAAATCCCAATTAAGGTTGTGTTTTCACACTTTTGGAGATATTGTAAATTTATTGTGATACTTAATACAATATAGTAATAATATTTATACAAGAAAAACCAAGAAAACCGATAATACGTATTAGTAGAGTTCTACTAATACAAATACTATTTTGGTTAATATTAAAAACAACAATGCAAATTAATCACGACACACCTCCCCGGCAGCGGCGCCAAAGTGATTGTGGTAAAATACGACCTTTTAGGGAAAAGGCGTAAAAGCGGTAAGTATTGAGTGTACGTTTAGGAAAACGTAAACACTAATGACCCTTGATGGTGTGAAAGTTCGTTTCCCAAGGAGGTATATGTGTGTGAAAAACTTGCCAAATGTTTGTGATTAATGATTGGTTTAGAAGGGGATTAGAAGAGAAAATGACGAAGACGTAAAAAATTAACAAGAAAAATCACTATTAGAAAGTTAAGACGTAGAACCTTAAAAATCACAAAAATAAAAATAAATTCTAAAAATTACTAAAAATTCACCAAAAATCAAAAATAATAAACTAAGAGTTTACCAATGATCAAAACTTTTTCAAACCTTTTATATAATTAAATATTTAATTTTTAAATGCTAATTAAAGCTATAAAAATCAAATAAACTATCAAAAAGCCCAAATAAAGATTTTTCAATTGATAAAACTCAAAAATGACCTAAAATGATTAAAAACTATTTTTAGAAATTTTAAAACTAATAAAAACTATTTAAAATGATTTAAATACTATTAAAACTTAAAATAATTATAAAAATTAATCTAAAAGGGATAAAATTATTCTAAAAGTTGCTAAATTCCTATATTAATGTATTTAACCTAAGAAAAATGTAAAAAATTGGAAAATGTGAAATTTGAAAAATAATATTAAAATAATAATAAAATAATATTAAAAATTCAAAAATTATAAAAAATTCTAAAAACTTGCAAACTAGTTTACTTTAACCTAAATAATCAGAAAATGAAAGTGAAATTACCAAAATACCCCTAATGGGCCCTCAAATGGGCCAAATCCAAATTCAGTCAACACAAATGGGCTTTTGGGCCCAAAAAGTCAAACTTGGCCCAATTGACTTGGAAAAGCCCTATCTGACTTAAAATTCAATTCTAAGAACAAAACTCTAAAGGCCCAAAAGCTGAAAATGTGCTTATCACAGCTTATTGAACACAAAGCTTATTCTTATTGGGCTTTTCAGCCCATTAAGCCATAAGCTAATGCCATAAGCTCTAATTTGACACACAACCCTCTTTTAGGATGCTTAAGAGATCTGTCAAAAGAAATTTACAATAAGCACACTCAATAAGCCAGAAAATAGAAAAGCAAAAATCCACAAAACGACAAAATAGTCGTTTTTGAGAAATAATGCACCTCAGAAGCTGATTCAACTTGAAAAAGCTTTCAAATGGACTCAATAAGGAATATCAATAAAGAAAAATCCAATAAGCACAAACAATAAGCCAGAATAAGCACAAAGGAACTTATGTAAAAGTCAAAGGAGTTGGTTTTTTAGTCAAACCTAAAAGTCAACCACCCAAATGCTCCAGTATGAACAAATGGGTCAAAATATGAACACCTATTACAAAAACAAAGTTGTTGGTGGTTGAAATAAGCTATTATAGCTTATTGATAAGCTGACACCAAAAATGCACTAGCAGTGGTAACCAGCAGGGGAAAGGAGTTCCCACTGCTTTGACTAATTGACCAAGCTTATTTGAGAGTTCTGGTTTGATTCAATTGGAAACAAAGGCACCCTTGTGATCAGTGAACCACAAGGAGTCAATAGCAACAATAAAATCACAAAATGATCTACACAATAAGCCACAATAAGCCAAACAGTCCACAGATATGCTCCAGATATGCAAATAAGCAGTTAAGCACTTAATAAGCAAATTTAAGCAACATAAGCCAACCAAACTTAACCAGATGCATACACAAGCTATATAAACTAACAATAAACACAAAGCAACAAGAATCAAACACTGAATCAAAGAAATCAACAAGATCAAAGCACTAGAAGTTATTGATGAACAATGAACAATATGCAGAAACAGTTTGCTGATATACTTGACACTTGATCCAATTTCAAGCCTCAAATCCTTCTACCCTGGTGTGATTAACTATGATTTAGCACTTGTTACCCTTAACCTATGCTTAGATCTAGGTGTCCTCAAAATCCTAGCCAGTTTTACCAAGTTATGAAGATTTTATAGCCAATCTATGAATCAATGTGTTCAAACCTCAAAACCTGCAAACAGATGCACAAATACACCCAAACAACACATACCAATACTTGCATACAACAAGAAAACACTTGACAAGCCACAATCCAAACTTATGCAGTAATCCCAAACACTCCTTAATCTACCACTTAACAAAGAAACTTGTGATTTTAACTAATATCCTACTGATTTTAATGATCAAAAACACTTAAACAATAGCAACTAACACAATCAAACTCAAAAATCACCAGCACAAACACCAATACTCAAAATCAAAGTACCAAATTCAAAACAGCCATAAACATGAAATTTTTAGGGGAATCTTAACCAAGAGATTATACCTGCCTTCCACAACATCCTAGGAAGGCCAGCAATTCTCCTTGGACCTTGTTCAACAACTAGAACAAGACCAAGGTACTTCAAACAAGGAGATGCAAAGTGCCTTGGTTGATGGTTCAAAGTAGAACCTCAAGGACTTGATATCTTCAACACAAGCAGCAAACAAACTCAACCAAAGGCTTAGAATCCTTTTCAGGCTTGGTGTCAACAAGCTTGAAAGAACTCAAGGCTTAAGGCTAAGGGTTAGTACACAAAAATAAGCCAAAATCAGAAACAAGGACTTCAAGGCTTTTGAACCTTGAAAACCTTTCAAACCTAGACGTGCCTTAACCACAAGGTTAAGGAAGGTCTAAACAATCAAATGGAACTCAGAATTAAGCTACTCAAACACCAAACTTTTAACAAAATCAAAAAGAGATTTCAAATTTCAGAAATTCAAATTTTATTAAGCTTAAAAAGGAATTACAAAGATTAATAGCCTAAAACTGGAACAAAGGGACTCTCACATGTTGAGGTCTCCTTTTATAGGCAAATGCCTGGCTAAACACTATTCACAAACCCTAGAACTGAATTCCCTATAATGCCCTTGGTCTTCTAGACGTTTTCTTGGTGTGAGCTATCCAAAATGCATCCAAACCGTTTAAAATAGCTTTGTGATGAAGCAAATGATGTGGGCTGTTGATCTTGACACGTGGCAAGCCTTGGTGAGGAAGTTGTCACATGATGGTGAAACGGTTTTGGTGGTGGGGTCTCTTGGTGAGTGGGAGTGAGGGTTTTAAGGTTGGGATAGGTTTTTAGGCGTGTGAATCAAGTGTGGGTAAGGGTAATTTCATTTTACCCTTTGTTTTAAGTGGAGTAAAATCTGGGTTCTTGACTGCTACAGTAATACCTTTTGATCCGATTTTGGGGGATTGGGATGTGTTTGGCGCATTTTTGAAGTTTAAATGTTTCAGTGCACAAGAATGGTCCTTGTTCTTTGGGATTTTTGGTAAACAAAGTCCTTCAGCCTAGAAAACGTATTCCCTTTGTTTTTAACTTTTACCACTTGTCACTTTTGGCACAAAACTTTGGAAAAAGGATTACAAGGGTTATTTTTGCCATATTGAGATATTTCAAGGGCTGATTTTGGACTTTCTTGATCTTCAAAGGTCTTCTTTGTATTTTTGACTTCATGAGGGACCATTATTGGCAATTTTGATTTGTTGAGGGACTAATCTTGCCATTTCTTCAAAGTTGAAGGACCTTTTGTGTAATTTTGACAAACTTAAGGGACCAAACTTGTAATTATGAATATACAAGGGTTTTAAGTGTCATTTCTTCAATAAATGAGGATCAATCTTGTTTGTCTTCAAGTCTTCAAGGGTATTTGTTGAGAATTCCATGATTAGGGCCCGGTTCTTTGTATGGCTTCGTTTCTCGTGTCCGTTTTTCCTTGTAACTTGTGATCTTTTGTCTTTTTCACGATATCCATACCTAAAATACACAAGTAAACAAACACAAGCATATATATGGTATTTTGTGACATTTTATGCATTTAAAGCCCGAAAAGAACGATGAGATCATGTATAAATGCCATCTCATCACTCCCCCATACTAAGCCATTGTCGTGCCCTCACGCAATGCTAGAATAAAGTATCTAAGCATCACCAAAGTTCAAATTTATTAACCTTTATTGAAGAGTAAAAGACTTGCAACATACTACGATGATGTGTAAAGACATAATGTATGATTTTCATCACAAAAAGTGACTTTTAGGGTCAATGAATAGAAACAAGTAAATGTCCCTTAGAGTAAACTTCGTCATCCTTGATTGTCATACATTCCATGCTAAGTGAAAAAACAAGATCATTGTTGGTACAAGCCACAATGCTAACACTACTCATACGTCCAAATTGTGTAATACTTTTTCTCCCCGCAATCCTAGTTATTATAAAAAGAAATGGGTTACTAGCATTTTTTATCAATTTGTCATGGATCACAAGTGATTCATATTGACTTATTTGAGTAGTTATTAGTCCGAAAGCAAAGTAGCACGATTTGATCAATAGTTAGCCGAAGGACAAAATCTTTTAAAACGGCTTCTCGTGTATCTCCTTAAGTTCATATCTTGGCATAACTCGTTTCACGAGTTGAGACCTTTCTCGGACCGATATTTGGCATGTACTTCATACTTCAAATCTTGGGAAGACGTTCTTGAAATTATGGTCTTCTCTTCATATATTTGGAATTTCTTCACTTGACGTTTTTGAGAGATTCTTCATATTGGACCACGACTTCATCATTTTTCTTCAATCTTTACTTTGGATTTTGATATACAACGATCCGCCTCCTTTTCGGACTTGGATATATTTATCCTCATACCTTGTTAGGGTCTTTTTGGATAGACTTTCTCCATGATCTTTAGGGGAGTAATTGCTTCTCGTCGTGTGTCTCGATCCTTCATATTGATTTAGGAATAATGATACTTCACATCATCTTGGATCTTTAGCAAAAATAGAGCTCCTCATGCCTTGTTAGGGCCTTTTTGGATGATCGCCAATCTTCGCGTCCCGCTTTAATAAGTTATGCCTTGGCTATGAACTCTATTCAACCCCGAGCAACTTTTAAACGATCTTGCGCTAGAGGCTAAGTAACCTTTCAAATCGTACGACCTTACTTATTGCAATTATGATTTATTCCTAATGCATTGATGTTATGGGAAGAAAAAGCCACAATTAAAAACATATGAGTTTTTAAAAGAACACTTTCGTGTTCTACGTTTAGCATGATCACTTGTCTAACTCTATCATTTCTCGTTCTTCACTATATAAAGACCTCTAATTAAAGAGACTCGTGAATACTTAGCCATGCAAGTCAAAATTAAGCCAAATTTGGATTAGCTTTCATTAAGACTATATCAAATCAAAGTTTTGGGTTTTCAAGCCACCTATAGGATCTTGCACTTTCTTGGACTTTTTCAAGTTTAGAGAATGCGTTTTAAAGTTCCCTTGATAAGTGACTTTCTAGAATCAATTATAGGAACTTGCGAAAAGTTCTTGTTCTTAACCCGTATGAATTAAGACTTTCGCGTTTTAGAGCTCCCTATATAAAAGTCTAGCAAAACTTGAATTGAGCGTGTTAAGGAATGTAAATGGCTCCAAATGCCCATCAAGTCAAAAGTTAACTCTTATTCTACCCATCGGAAAATATACATTCGTGTCTTAAAAACACTTATTAAAACTAAGAAAATTTTTAAAATTTTTGCCATTTTTAGCCTTATTAGCAAAACAAAACATTGAAAATTGGAAAACGCGAGGGCGTAGCAAAGCAAGTACCTATTCACCCCCCATACTAAAAGTAAACATTGTCCTCAATGTTTCGAGTCTAAAGGTGGAGCACCCCCATACTAGAGACGAAGAGTCGAATGCTTAGGATCTAGCATGGAAAGGGTGATCAACAATATATCTAAAGCCGTTTATTAAGTATGCTAAAAGATAATTGTTAGAACAATAAAGGATATGTCATGGAATCGTGAAAAACTTCTTCAAACGAACGATGGAGGCTCATGTAAACGAACACGAGAGTCTTCAATCGTAGATGACGATGATGATCTAGATAACACAATCACAAACAACCACGAGACAACGAGTTGAAAGGGTACAAGTCCCCTTATTAGTGAATAGTTAGCATAAAAGATAAGCATGGGATCTCCCCCACGAGGCACCTCGTTTTTGATTACCGAGTCATGAGTTCGACTCGATCCCCTCAATGCTAATTATCATTCAGGAAGGTGACTTGGTCGAGGGCAACCATTGAAGGAATTTCCCCACCAAAGTAGTGCTTAAGCCTATGTCCATTCACCTTGAAATTAGGACCATCATCTTGAGCTAGCTCAATGGTCCCATATGGAAACACTTGTGTAATGGTGAACGGACCCGACCAACGAGATTTCAATTTCCCGGAAAATATCTTAAGACGAGAGTTAAAAAGCAACACTTGATCACCAACGTTAAAAACCCGGTTTTTAATCTTTGAATCATGAAACTTTTTAGTCTTTTCTTTAAAAATTAATGAATTTTCATAAGCATTATCTCTTAATTCATCCAATTCATTCAATTGTATTTTCCGGTGATCTCCCGCGGTCTTTAAGTCAAAATTAGCATGCTTAAGGGCCCAATATGCCTTATGCTCCAACTCAATGGGCAAATGACAATTATTCCCATAGACTAACTTATAAGGAGTGCAACCGATAGGTGTCTTATAAGCGGTCCTAAAGGCCCATAAAGCGTCATCAAGTTTGTCGGACCATGAAGCACGGTTTTCTCCAATTGACCTCTCTAAAATCCTCTTCAAATCTCGGTTCGAAACCTCGACTTGCCCACTCGTTTGCGGGTGATAAGCCGTAGAAAGACGATGAGTAACTCCATATTTCTTTAGAACCTTTTCGAATTGGTCATTACAAAAATGGGTTCCACGATCGCTTATAATAGCACGAGGGGTTCCGAACCGAGAGAATAGTTGCTTCAAAAACTTCACTACCACACGAGCATCATTAGTAGGCAAAGCCTTAGCTTCCACCCACTTAGAAAGGTAGTCCACCGCGACGAGGATATATTTGTTGCCATGAGACGATGGGAACGGCCCCATAAAGTCTATTCCCCAAATGTCGAAAATCTCACATACTTGAATTATGTTTTGCGGCATTTCATCACGTTGAGACGATTTTCCTTGACGTTGGCACGAATCACACGACTTTACAAGTGCGTGTGCATCACGATAGATAGAAGGCCAAAAGAAACCGGCATCGAACACTTTCTTAGCCGTGAGATTAGCACCGTGGTGACCACCCGCGGGACCCTCGTGACAAGCTCTAAGGATATTAGAAGCTTCGGCACCAAACATACAACGTCGAACGAGTTGATCCGCACAAATCCGAAAGAGATAAGGGTCGTCCCAAAAATAGAACTTGACGTCACGAAAGAATTTTCGTTTTTGTTGTGTCGTCATACCCTTGATTATGAAATTGCCCGCATTGGTAATTTGCAATGTCGGCAAACCATGGGGTGGTGTCTTTCGAATTTACTACACCGAGAGTCTCAAGAGGAAATGTTTCGGTAATTTCCTTGTTCTCGAAAACATCTTTGTGAGGATCTTCTAGACGAGAGAGATGATCGGCCGCTAGATTCTCGGCTCCTTTTTTGTCAAGCACGGTGACATCAAATTCTTGGAGGAGGAGCATCCAACGAAGCAATCTCGGCTTAGCATCTTGCTTAGCTAAGAGATACTTGATAGCCGAATGGTCGGTATACATGATGCTTTTAGTCAAGACGAGATAAGGTCGGAATTTCTCAAAAGCATAGACCACGGCAAGGAATTCCTTTTCCGTTGTGGTGTATTTTAATTGAGCCTCGGTCATCGTCTTACTAGCATAGTGGATAGGACGAAAATGCTTGTCATAACGTTGCCCTAAGACGGCCCCTATAGCATAATCACTTGCATCGCACATGATTTCAAAGGGTAATTCCCAATTAGGAGCAACAAGAATGGGAGCTTCGGTAAGTTTCTTTTTGAGAGTTTCGAAAGCCTTAACACAATCCTCATTGAAGTTAAAAGGAGCATCCTTCTCGAGAAGGTGTGTCATAGGACGAGAAATCTTCGAAAAGTCCTTGATGAAACGACGATAAAAGCCCACGTAGCCTAGGAAACTCCTAACTCCCTTAACGGTTTTGGGATGAGGTAACTTGGCGATGACGTCTACCTTAGCTTTATCGACCTCAATCCCCGCCTTCGACACCTTATGTCCTAAGACGATTCCTTGTTTACACATAAAATGACATTTCTCCCAATTAAGCACAAGATTGGTTTCTTCACAACGTTTTAACATTTTCTCGAGATTAGATAAACATGACGTGAACGAATTACCAAACACCGAGAAGTCATCCATAAACACTTCCATCGACTTCTCGATCATATCGTGAAAAATTGCCATCATACACCGTTGAAACGTACCGGGTGCATTACAAAGTCCGAAAGGCATCCTACGATAAGCGAACGATCCTTAAGGACACGTAAACGTAGTCTTCTCTTGATCACGAGGGTCGATAGGGATTTGAAAGTAACCGGAAAAACCATCTAAAAAGCAATAGAATTCATTTCCCGCAAGTCGCTCCAACATTTGATCCATGAAGGGCAAAGGAAAGTGGTCTTTACGAGTGGCGTAATTTAACTTTCGGTAGTCAATACACACCCTCCATCCGGTCACAACACGAGTGGGATTTAACTCGTTGTTTTCATTGGGCACAACGGTCATTCCTCCCTTTTTAGGGACACAATGGATTGGGCTCACCCATGGGCTATCGGATATAGGATAAATCATTCCCGCGTCAAGGAGTTTAAGGACCTCCTTTTTAATGACATCGTGAATTCTGGGATTCACCCTTCTTTGACTTTGAATTGCGGGTTTGTAGTCTTCCTCCATTAAAATCTTGTGAGTACAAAATTTTGGGTCAATACCCTTAATGTCGGATATTTTCCACACAATTGCCCCTTTATGAGCCTTAATAACTTTCAAGAGCTCGGTTTTTTCATTATTAGCAAGACCTTTTGCAATAATAACCGGCAACTTGTCATCACCTTCCAAGAATGCATATTCAAGGTGAGAAGGAAGATCTTTCAATTCAAGGATAGGTGGTTCCTCGATTGAAGATTTTGGTTCAACACTCATAACTTCCATCGGCGAAAGAAATGGTGGAATAGAAGTATCATCACTAATCAACACCTCATCTCATTGTCGATTTCATTTGAAGTGAAATCGCCTCCTTGGAATGGAGTGATATTTGGTGTGGAATTAGCTAGAATTAGATCCAAAATAGTGGGATTGCCACTTGACGAGCTATCGGAAAAACCTAACACTTCTTGTGAAAACTCATCGCAAACCACATCAACGATGTCAATGTGATTGATGGTAGCGATTGCATAAACATGAGAAGGTTTCGAGTTTTGAGTAGCGTTTATAACAAGTTCCTCTTCGTTGAATCTCAAAGTGATAGTTCTTGCATGAACATCGATAAGCGATCTCGAAGTGTCTAAAAATGAACGACCTAAAATTAGAGGAACTTGAGGATCCGCGGGGATGTCAACTACTATAAAATCAACGGGATAGTAGAACTTCCCCACTTTCACGAAAACATCTTCGGCCACTCCACATGCCATAATCGTAGAATGATCGGCCATCTCGATGGACATGTTCGAAGGAATGAGAGCCGGAAGCGAAAGCGATTTCCAAATGGAAAATGGCATCAAATTAATGCTTGCACCAAGATCGGCCAAGGCGAGGCATTCTTTCATATCTTGTATGTCACAAGGAATGAGAAACTTTCCGGGATCACCAACTTTTTCTGGTATGCGGTTAAGATAAACCGAATAACAATTAGCAAGCTTTGAAAGCTTTTCCTTATCGCTCATCATACTTTTAAAAGTGGAAGCGAAATGAGGCATATATAACAACGCGTCGGCTAAACTCACATCAAAATGCACTTGTTGAAACATTTTTATAAAAAGCTCGATTTGTTGTTTGTTACGTTCTTGCATTTTCTCTTTGTTTCGTCTCGAAGGGTAGGGTAAAGGTGGTGTGGGTTGGTCATTAGGCAACGGCCTTGGAAACTCGGGTTCCACAATTGGTATTGGTTCAACCGTAGGTGTGGTATGAGCGGTACTTCGTGGGATTGTAATGTGCTCCTTTTCGACAATCACCTCGGGTTCTTTCTCGATTTCCTTCTCCTTAGAAGTACTTGGACGAGAGATTGGTTCCTTGAAAGTTTTACCACTTCGTGTAGTAATAACCTTCATTTCTCCCTTCGGGTTTGCAATGGTATCACTAGGAAGACCACCCGAAGAAGAGGGTTTACACATGATTGCTTCAAACATCTTAGCCATTCGGTCTTCAAATTTTGATTGCCTAGCATCCGCTTTTAATAACTCTTGCTTAATCTCATGTTGTCCTAATTCCATCTTTTGTTGATTTTGTTGAAGACGTTGGACATTTCCTTCCATTTTGTTTGAATGAGTTTTAAGTTCATTAGCAAGTTCATTTTTTAGCTCGTTTTTCAACTCGGATCTTAAGCTAATCATCTCACGTTGCATGTTATCAAATTTAGCATCATTTGCTTTTGCATAATCCAAAAATTCTCCTTGCAAATTTTTAGTGTGAGCATTTTGAAAACCTTGTGTAGTGTTTTGAAAATCACGGTTTTGATTTAGATTAGAAATTTGTCCATTCCCACTTTGATAATTCCCCTTGTTGTAATTGCGTGTGTTGCCTTGGTAATTACCTTGGTTGTTGTTTCGATAATTGTTAACATTTTGGTTTGGTGGAGCTTGATTTGGACGGGAACCTTGACCGTTTTGGTTGTAAGTTCCCGTTGCTACATAAGCACTCGAAGTGTTACCATCCGCGGTAATGCACTCGGAAAGATCATGAGCTCCCCCACAAGATAAACAACTCTTAGCAACCGCTTTAACCGAAGCGGAATTGGAAGCTTCTTGAGCCTTCCAATGGGACATAAGATTAGCAAACCTATCAAAAAACCGATTTTCCTCATTAGCTTCATCATGTAAGGCGTTAATGCTACGAGACGATTGTGACGAAGATGACGAACCCATATTGGCAACACTCGGTGTGTTACGAGGGTTATAAACCTTAGATCTATTTTCAATGATTTGTAAAGCCTCATTTGTCGTCTTGCACAAAAAATTACCACCTGCGGCGGCATTTAAATAATCTCGTTCATGATCATTAAGCCCATTATAAAAAGTATCCACTTGATGCAATTCCGTAAAATCATGGTGTGGACATTCATGTAACATTTCTTTAAATCGTTCCCATGCCATTGAAAAACTTTCATTATTTCTTTGCACAAATCGTGAAATCTCATTTTTCAATGTGTTGTTTTAGATGGTGGAAAAAACTTGTTCACAAACTTAGAAACGAGATCGGCCCATGTCAAAATCGAATTTGGCGGTTCTTTCTCGAGCCAAATTTTTGCGGGTCCATCCAACGAGTATGGAAACAACATCATCTTAATGGCGTCATGTGGAACATCCTTAAACTTGCTAGTGGCGGTGAGACAGTTAAAATTCCTAATATGGTAATGCGGGTTGTCTTTCTCATGACCTCTAAACTTATTTGCTTGCAACATCGACATTAAACCCGTCTTAATTTCGAAATTCTCCGCAAGAATGGCGGGAATCACAATAGCCTCTCAAAAACCCTCGGTGGGTGCTTGTAGCAACTCCATCATAGTACGATTAGCCATGACGACTTTTTGTTCTACAATAGCTTCAACAATTGGAGGTTCTTCAACAATCAACGTCTCTTGATTGGCTTGCTTTTGAAGTCGTTTACGAGCTCGTTTTGCTTGATTACGAGTGATCATAAACTTCACGAAGAATGGGAGGTAAGCAAAGAAGATTCTTTTTGGGTGTTTTGTGAATTTTCAATTTTTTTGTGTTTTTGATGATATTTAATTTTTTTGGATTTTGGTGTATCTTCGTAGACAACAATCTACAAAATCTCTCCTCGAATCAAACTCTTGATTAAAGAAGCCTCAAAGGAATGAAAACGATCACGTGGAGTGAACGCCTTCGAATGACTTTAGAACTTTGGTGAAAACCAAATTGTTCAAGAGGGTTTAATCACAAAGAAACCAAGCAAATATATTATACGTAATAATACTTTGGGCGGCAAAACCCTCGATTAGCCTTCAATCTCAAAATACTCACAAGCAAGCGGGGAAACGAGGCGGCGCGAAGCACTTAAGAGCCTTTTTCCTTAGGGTATATTTATAATACCCGCCTTATACCCACCTTATAGTTTGTATCTTTCAAAATCGAGCTTCACGAAAGTATTTATCTATTTTTGCCTTTTTCTTTTTGTTTGAGATTCGAATACAATAATTGAGTGATGAAATCCCAATTAAGGTTGTGTTTTCACACTTTTGGAGATATTGTAAATTTATTGTGATACTTAATACAATATAGTAATAATATTTATACAAGAAAAACCAAGAAAACCGATAATACGTATTAGTAGAGTTCTACTAATACAAATACTATTTTGGTTAATATTAAAAACAACAATGCAAATTAATCACGACACACCTCCCCGGCAGCGGCGCCAAAGTGATTGTGGTAAAATACGACCTTTTAGGGAAAAGGCGTAAAAGCGGTAAGTATTGAGTGTACGTTTAGGAAAACGTAAACACTAATGACCCTTGATGGTGTGAAAGTTCGTTTCCCAAGGAGGTATATGTGTGTGAAAAACTTGACAAATGTTTGTGATTAATGATTGGTTTAGAAGGGGATTAGAAGAGAAAATGACGAAGACGTAAAAAATTAACAAGAAAAATCACTATTAGAAAGTTAAGACGTAGAACCTTAAAAATCACAAAAATAAAAATAAATTCTAAAAATTACTAAAAATTCACCAAAAATCAAAAATAATAAACTAAGAGTTTACCAATGATCAAAACTTTTTCAAACCTTTTAAATAATTAAATAATTAATTTTTAAATGCTAATTAAAGCTATAAAAATCAAATAAATTATCAAAAAGCCCAAATAAAGATTTTTCAATTGATAAAACTCAAAAATGACCTAAAATGATTAAAAACTATTTTTAGAAATTTTAAAACTAATAAAAACTATTTAAAATGATTTAAATACTATTAAAACTTAAAATAATTATAAAAATTAATCTAAAAGGGATAAAATTATTCTGAAAGTTGCTAAATTCCTATTTTAATGTATTTAACCTAAGAAAAATGTAAAAAATTGGAAAATGTGAAATTTGAAAAATAATATTAAAATAATAATAAAATAATATTAAAAATTCAAAAATTATAAAAAATTATAAAAACTTGCAAACTAGTTTATTTTAACCTAAATAATCAGAAAATAAAAGTGAAATTACCAAAATACCCCTAATGGGCCCTCAAATGGGCCAAATCCAAATTCAGTCAACACAAATGGGCTTTTGGGCCCAAAAAGTCAAACTTGGCCCAATTGACTTGGAAAAGCCCTATCTGACTTAAAATTCAATTCTAAGAACAAAACTCTAAAGGCCCAAAAGCTGAAAATGTGCTTATCACAGCTTATTGAACACAAAGCTTATTCTTATTGGGCTTTTCAGCCCATTAAGCCATAAGCTAATGCCATAAGCTCTAATTTGACACACAACCCTCTTTTAGGATGCTTAAGAGATCTGTCAAAAGAAATTTACAATAAGCACACTCAATAAGCCAGAAAATAGAAAAGCAAAAATCCACAAAACGACAAAATAGTCGTTTTTGAGAAATAATGCACCTCAGAAGCTGATTCAACTTGCAAAAGCTTTCAAATGGACTCAATAAGGAATATCAATAAAGAAAAATCCAATAAGCACAAACAATAAGCCAGAATAAGCACAAAGGAACTTATGTAAAAGTCAAAGGAGTTGGTTTTTTAGTCAAACCTAAAAGTCAACCACCCAAATGCTCCAGTATGAACAAATGGGTCAAAATATGAACACCTATTACAAAAACAAAGTTGTTGCTTGTTGAAATAAGCTATTATAGCTTATTGATAAGCTGACACCAAAAATGCACTAGCAGTGGTAACCAGCAGGGGAAAGGAGTTCCCACTGCTTTGACTAATTGACCAAGCTTATTTGAGAGTTCTGGTTTGATTCAATTGGAAACAAAGGCACCCTTGTGATCAGTGAACCACAAGGAGTCAATAGCAACAATAAAATCACAAAATGATCCACACAATAAGCCACAATAAGCCAAACAGTCCACAGATATGCTCCAGATATGCAAATAAGCAGTTAAGCACTTAATAAGCAGATTTAAGCAACATAAGCCAACCAAACTTAACCAGATGCATACACAAGCTATATAAACTAACAATAAACACAAAGCAACAAGAATCAAACACTGAATCAAAGAAATCAACAAGATCAAAGCACTAGAAGTTATTGATGAACAATGAACAATATGCAGAAACAGTTTGCTGATATACTTGACACTTGATCCAATTTCAAGCCTCAAATCCTTCTACCCTGGTGTGATTAACTATGATTTAGCACTTGTTACCCTTAACCTATGCTTAGATCTAGGTGTCCTCAAAATCCTAGCCAGTTTTACCAAGTTATGAAGATTTTATAGCCAATCTATGAATCAATGTGTTCAAACCTCAAAACCTGCAAACAGATGCACAAATACACCCAAACAACACATACCAATACTTGCATACAACAAGAAAACACTTGACAAGCCACAATCCAAACTTATGCAGTAATCCCAAACACTCCTTAATCTACCACTTAACAAAGAAACTTGTGATTTTAACTAATATCCTACTGATTTTAATGATCAAAAAAACTTAAACAATAGCAACTAACACAATCAAACTCAAAAATCACCAGCACAAACACCAATACTCAAAATCAAAGTACCAAATTCAAAACAGCGATAAACATGAAATTTTTAGGGGAATCTTAACCAAGAGATTATACCTGCCTTCCACAACATCCTAGGAAGGCCAGCAATTCTCCTTGGACCTTGTTCAACAACTAGAACAAGACCAAGGTACTTCAAACAAGGAGATGCAAAGTGCCTTGGTTGATGGTTCAAAGTAGAACCTCAAGGACTTGATATCTTCAACACAAGCAGCAAACAAACTCAACCAAAGGCTTAGAATCCTTCTCAGGCTTGGTGTCAACAAGCTTGAAAGAACTCAAGGCTTAAGGCTAAGGGTTAGTACACAAAAATAAGCCAAAATCAGAAACAAGGACTTCAAGGCTTTTGAACCTTGAAAACCTTTCAAACCTAGACGTGCCTTAACCACAAGGTTAAGGAAGGTCTAAACAATCAAATGGAACTCAGAATTAAGCTACTCAAACACCAAACTTTTAACAAAATCAAAAAGAGATTTCAAATTTCAGAAATTCAAATTTTATTAAGCTTAAAAAGGAATTACAAAGATTAATAGCCTAAAACTGGAACAAAGGGACTCTCACATGTTGAGGTCTCCTTTTATAGGCAAATGCCTGGCTAAACACTATTCACAAACCCTAGAACTGAATTCCCTATAATGCCCTTGGTCTTCTAGACGTTTTCTTGGTGTGAGCTGTCCAAAATGCATCCAAACCGTTTAAAATAGCTTTGTGATGAAGCAAATGATGTGGGCTGTTGATCTTGACACGTGGCAAGCCTTGGTGAGGAAGTTGTCACATGATGGTGAAACGGTTTTGGTGGTGGGGTCTCTTGGTGAGTGGGAGTGAGGGTTTTAAGGTTGGGATAGGTTTTTAGGCGTGTGAATCAAGTGTAGGTAAGGGTAATTTCATTTTACCCTTTGTTTTAAGTGGAGTAAAATCTGGGTTCTTGACTGCTACAGTAATACCTTTTGATCCGATTTTGGGGGATTGGGATGTGTTTGGCGCATTTTTGAAATTTAAATGTTTTAGTGCACAAGAATGGTCCTTGTTCTTTGGGATTTTTGGTAAACAAAGTCTTTCAGCCTAGAAAACGTATTCCCTTTGTTTTTAACTTTCACCACTTGTCACTTTTGGCACAAAACTTTGGAAAAAGGATTACAAGGGTTATTTTTGCCATATTGAGATATTTCAAGGGCTGATTTTGGACTTTCTTGATCTTCAAAGGTCTTCTTTGTATTTTTGACTTCATGAGGGACCATTATTGGCAATTTTGATTTGTTGAGGGACTAATCTTGCCATTTCTTTAAAGTTGAAGGACCTTTTGTGTAATTTTGACAAACTTAAGGGACCAAACTTGTAATTATGAATATACAAGGGTTTTAAGTGTCATTTCTTCAATAAATGAGGATCAATCTTGTTTGTCTTCAAGTCTTCAAGGGTATTTGTTGAGAATTCCATGATTAGGGCCCGGTTCTTTGTACGGCTTCATTTCTCGTGTCCGTTTTTCCTTGTAACTTGTGATCTTTTGTCTTTTTCACGATATCCATACCTAAAATACACAAGTAAACAAACACAAGCATATATATGGTATTTTGTGACATTTTTATGCATTTAAAGCCCGAAAAGAACGATGAGATCATGTATAAATGCCATCTCATCACCCCTACACTTAACCATTGCCATGCCCTCATGCAATGCTTAGTGATAAAGCAATTTTACACTTTTCTCATAATTAATCAACCTTGGCCTTATTCAAATACTACTAAACAAAAATTAAAGTACTAAAAGAAAGGAAACAAAAGGATAGAAAACCATTTTCAATTGAAAATAGCTACATGGAAATAACTTGCAAAGAGATCAAGGACTTACATTAGGGCTTTGGTGCTGCGAAGATTTATCACCCTCAAGTTTCACGTTCCCCAAACTAAGCTTAAAAACGAGATCATTGTTATTATAAGTTAGCAAATCAAATACTTACACACATGGCTTAATTAAATGCTTAAACTCCCTTATTCCTATATGTATCTCTTATATTTTATTTTTGTCTTAGAATGATCATGAAGATGCATTTTTGGACTTATTTCGATAGTTTATTTAGGCTGAAAGCAAAGTAGGACGATTTGATCAATAGTTAGCTAAAGGACAAAATCTCTTAAAACTGCTTCTCGGGATATCAAAAAGTTCATATCTTGGCATAACTCGGTTCACGATTTGAGACCTTTCTCGGGCCGATATTTGGCATGTACTTCATACTTCATATCTTGAGAGACGTGCTTGAGATAATGGTCTTCTCATCGTTCATAGAGTTTCTTCACTTGGAGACTTTTGAGAGGTACTCCAACTTTGTTGACCACGACTTCATGATTATTTCTTCAATCTCTATTTGGGATTTTGAGATACAACGATCCGCCTCCTTTTCGGACTTGGATCTATTTATCCTCATACCTTGTTAGGGTCTTTTCGGATAGACTTATCCATCATCTTTATGGGAGTTGATTGCTTTTCGTCGTGAGTCTTGATCCTTCATATTGACTTTGGGAATAATGCTTTTCACATCACTTTGGATCTTTAGCAATAAAATGGAATCCTCATGCCTTGTTAGGGCCTTTTCGGACTCGCCAATCTTCACGCCCCGCTTCATAAGTTATGCCTTGGCTATGAACTCTTATCATTACCGAGCAACTTTTACACGATCTTGGGCTAGAAGCTAAGTAACTTTTCAAATCGTACGACCTTACTTATTGCAAATAAATTATTAGCAAGTGATGGGAGAATAGGCACATAATTACACCAAGTGAGCTTGCGCAAGAATACCGACTTATAATTGACTCTATCATTTCTCGTCCTCCACAATTTAAAATCTCAAGTAATGAGACTCGGGGATACTTAGCCTAATAAACCAATTAAGGTCTACATGGTTAAGGATACTAGCTAGAATAAACTTGGATAAGTCTATTCGGGTTGAGTCAAAATAAACGCAATGGGCCTAATATGTCAAAGACTTCTAAACTAGCTACACCACTTTATTAATATTTTTGACTTTATTGCGGGATATATACATATGAAAGCAACGATAAAAATTTAAAAATTACGACTACAAGGCCAAAGTTAATAAAAAAAATTTGAAAAATGTTGAAAAATATGATTTTCCGGTTAAATGAAGGCATTTTCATGGAAAAGTCCACTTAAAACTTCGATAGAAGTCCCCCCTACACTTAAGATAAACATTGTCGTCAATGTTTAAGCATGTGGGAAAAAATCTCCCCTACACTTATGACATTGTGTACGTTGGTTAACTCAAGTTAAGGAAGAGACGACTAAAGTGATCAATTTCAAATGTGAGTAAGAAGAAAATTGAATCACGATAGTTGAGAGATAGAACCGGATTTCGGATAACACGGGAGCACGGTTCTTCAAAGATTCCAAGAGTACATTCATCCCTGTAATCACATCACCACACAAATACAAACACCTATAGAGGTCCCCCTACACTTAGGAGGTTAAAATATAAAAGGATAGATACTCGGGCTGCCTCCCGAGGAGCGCTTGTTTTTGATAACCGAGTCACGAGCCTGACTCGACCCAAAATTAGTTCATGGGGAACGTGGTGAGGGATGGAATCATCTCCTGAGAGGTTTCCTCACCAAAGTACAACTTCACTCGTTGGCCATTCACCTTAAAATTAGGTCCATTAGGTTGAGCGAGCTCGAGAGTACCATATGGAAAAATTTGGGCAATGGTGAATGGGTCGGACCAACGAGATTTCAGCTTGCCCGAGAAGATTTTCAACCGAGAGTTAAAGAGTAAAACTTTATCTCCAACTTGGAACTCTCGGTTCTTAATCTTAGAGTCGTGAATGAGCTTAGTCCTCTCCTTATAGATCAAAGAATTTTCATAAGCCTCATTACGGAGTTCATTCAGCTCATTGAGTTGGATCTTGCGTAGGTCACCGGCTTTGTTGATATCAAAATTAGCCCACCTCAAGGCCCAGTAAGCCTTGTGCTCCAACTCAATGGGGAGGTGGCACGCTTTCCCGTACATGAGACGATATGGTGTGCAACCAATCGGAGTCTTGTATGCAGTACGAAAAGCCCACAAAGCATCATCAAGTTTATCAGCCCATGAGGCACGATGCTCTCCCACGGTTCTTTCTAGAATTCGCTTTAATCCTCGGTTGGATATTTCAGCCTGGCCATTAGTTTGTGGGTGGTAGGCTGTGGAAAGACGATGATTTACACCATACTTATCCATGACTCTTGCGAATTGGTCATTACAAAAATGAGTCCCACGATCACTAATAATGGCACGAGGCACACCGAATCTAGCGAATAGCGATTTTAAAAAGTTACAAACCACCCTTGCGTCATTAGTAGGTAAAGCTTTGGCTTCAACCCACTTTGAAACGTAGTCAACGGCTACAAGGATGTATTTGTTTCCTTTAGAAGAAGGGAATGGCCCCATAAAGTCGATACCCCAAACATCAAAGATTTCACATTCTTGAATGAAATTCTGAGGCATCTCGTCTTTATGTGTGATCTTGCCTTGTTTTTGGCAAGCATCACATCGTTTAACCATATTGTGAGCGTCACGATATATGGAGGGCCAACAAAATCCCGAATCAAACACTTTTTGGCGGTGTAGTTGGGACCAAAGTGACCACCGGTGGGTCCTTTGTGGCAAGCATCAAGGATTTCCAAAGCTGCCGGTCCATCAACACATCAGCGAATAATCAAGTCGGCACATTGTTTGAATAGGTAAGGGTCATCCCAAAAGTAAGTCTTAATGTCATTGAAGAACTTTTTCTTTTGTTGGGACGTCAGCCCTTCCTTGAGAATTCCACCCGCTAAGTAGTTTGCAATGTCCGCAAACCACGGGGTTTCATCAGAATTCGAATTGATAGACATTAAGGTCTCCAAGGGAAAAGAATCATTGATTTCTTTGTTCGGATGATCCCCTTGGTAAGGATCCTCAAGTATACTGAGATGATCCGCGGCTAGGTTTTCAGCTCCTTTTTTATCGTGAATTTCGATTTTAAATTCCTGGAGCAGCAAAACCCAGCGAAGAAGCCTTGGTTTGGAATCTTGCTTTGTCATCAAGTACTTCAACGCGGAATGATCGGTGTAAACGATTGTGGTGGAAAGGACAAGATAGGGGCGAAATTTTTCAAAGGCATAGACAACAGCTAAAAGCTCTTTTTCGGTTGTCGTATAATGCAATTGTGCCCCCGTCATTGTCTTGCTAGCGTAATGGATTGGTTGGAAGTGTTTGTTCACTCTTTGTCCCAGAACCGCTCCAATAGCAAAATCACTAGCATCGCAGATCAACTCGAAAGGCAGCTCCCAATTAGGGGTAACCAAGACAGGTGCCTTAGTTAGCTTATCCTTAAGCGAGTTGAAGGCTTCAAGACACTCTTTGGAAAAGATAAAAGGAGTATCTTTTTCCAAGAGGTGGGTCATCGGGCGAGCGATTTGAGAAAAATCTTTGATGAATCGACGGTAGAAGCCCGCATGACCCAGAAAACTTCTCACACCCTTCACGGTCGAAGGTGGAGGCAACTTAGCGATAACATCGACTTTAGCACGGTCTACTTCAAGACCGGCTTTGGAAATCTTGTGTCCTAGCACGATGCCTTCTTTTACCATAAAATGGCATTTTTCCCAATTCAGAGCAAGGCGAGTGTCTTCGCACCGCTTAAGCATACGTTCCAAATTGGCAAGGCAAGAAGAGAAGGAATCCCAGAAGACCGAGAAATCATCCGTGAATACTTCCATGGTTTGTTCAACCATGTCATGGAAGATAGCTAACATGCACCTTTGGAAAGTCCCGGGGGCATTGCATAAGCCAAAAGGCATTCTTTTGTAAGCAAATGTGCCATAGGGACAAGTGAATGTTGTCTTCTCTTGATCTTGGGGATTGATGGGTATTTGGAAATAACCCGAGAAACCATCAAGAAAGCAGTAATATTCATTACCCGCTAAACGTTCAAGCATTTGGTCCATAAAAGGTAGAGGGAAATGATCCTTTCTCGTGGCATCATTGAGTTTGCGGTAGTCTATACAAACTCTCCACCCAGTAACGAGACGATTGGAAATCAACTCGTTGTGTTCATTGGGAACAACGGTTATTCTGCCCTTCTTGGGCACACAATGGACTGGACTAACCCATGGTGAATCCGAAATAGGGTAAATCATACCCGCATCAAGAAGTTTGATAACCTCTATTTTGATGACTTCATGGATTTTTGGATTCACCCTTCGTTGGCTTTGAATTGTGGGCTTAAAGTCGTCCTCCATGAGAATTTTTTGTGTGCAGAAGTGAGGATCAATTCCGCGAATATCAGAAATTTTCCAAGCAATAGCCTTCTTATGATCTTTAAGCACGGCGATGAGGCGAGTTTTCTCTTCATCTTTCAAGTCCTTCGCGATAATGACTGACGACTTCTTCTCTTCTTCAAGGAACACATACTCGAGATGGGGCGGCAACTCCTTAAGTTCTAAATCCGGAGGATTTTCGACGGGAGGCGTAGTCGAAGTCGGAGTATCGATAGCAATAACCGTGGGAGATGGAGGAGAAGGATAGTCTTCGTTGAGAAGGTTTTCAAAGAAATGCATGTCTTCATCCCCATTGGTGGGAGAATCGTCACTTGCTAAGTTCACATCTCCCATGGTGGCTTCAAGATCTTTCCAAAACAAATCACTTTCTCCAAAAAGAGACAGTGATGAATCAATAGAGGCAACGGTTTCAACATTGGGAAGAGAAGTAGGAATATTTTTACAGGCATCATTAAAGTGTTCTTCACAAGCCTCATCCAGAACGTCAATACAATTAACACTCTCGTATGAATAAGGTTGTTTAGACAACTTTCCCATGTTGAAGACGATTTTATCGTCACCCACTCTCATGATAAGCTCACCGGCTTCAACATCGATAAGAGTGCGACCGGTCCTCAGGAATGGACGACCCACGATCAAGGGAACACGAGGGTCCATCTCGTAGTCGACGACGACGAAATCGGCAGGAAAAGTGAATTTGTCGACTCCTACAAAGACGTCTTCGGCTATCCCCACTGGATAAGAAACCGTACGGTTAGCTAATTCCAAAGTCATTTTGGTGAGGACTAGCTCAGGGAGAGATAATTGCTTCCAAACGCTTAGAGGCATTAGATTAATACTGGCACCTAGATCGGCTAGGGCCATGCAATTCTCTACTCTCGGGAAATTGCAAGGGATTAAGAAACGACCCGGATCACCAAGCTTGGTTGGCAATTTCCTTAAGAGCACTGCAGAGCAATTCTCATTAAGTTGGGTGTTGGCAATATCAAGAAGCTTTTCCTTGTCACTCAGAAGATCTTTAAACATTTTCGCGTACTTAGGCATGTGAGCGAGAGCCTCAGCGAAGGAGATATTGAAATTCAGTTGTTTAAACATTTTAAGAAAGTTTGAAACCTGAATATCATCCTTGCTTTTGAGCTTCTCTTTCCTCAACCTAGATGGATAAGGTATATTGGAAGAAGAGGAAGGTTGTGGAAGAATAGGATCACTCACATCCTTGGGTGGAGGAGGGGTAGAAGTAAGAGGTGGAGAAATTGGGGAAGGAGAAGGATGAGGAATAGGAGCAGGTGACTCGTTTTCCTTAGTCACAATCACCGGTGGAGGTATAAGAAGCTCGGGATCCTTGGTACCTTTGCCACTGCGAGTGGTAATTGCTTTCATCTCCCCTCTTGGATTCGCAACGGTGTTACTCGGAAGAGTACCCGAAGAAGAGGGTTGATTACCTTGGAAAAAACTAGCCATCATGTTCTTCAAGTCATTCGTTTGACTATCCAACGTGTTTCTCATGTCAGCTCTCAGATCGTTCCCTTGTTTTACCAGGTCTGCTTTCAAGTTGAGCACTTCCCGCTGAAGATGTCCCACGATCACATCGTTAGTCCTCATATAGGTTTCCACTTCTTGGTGAAGAGCGGTGGGTTGGTTGGGAGGAGCATTGTATGCGGGTGGTTGATAAGCAGGTTGCTGGTAAACTTGGTTGTTTCGTTGAGGTGGTTGTTGCTGCTTGTGAGGTGGAATGTATGGTGTACGAGGTTGTTGTTGTTGTTGAGGAGGGCGATTGAGGTTTTGTTGTTGGTTTGGGTTGTTTGGAGGAAAACCGGGTGGTGAGAGGTAGTTGTTGGAGCGGTAGCTAAGCAAATTGCGGTCACCTTGAGGTCTAGCTTGATAAGCAGGTTGAGGATAGGTGCCATAAGCTGCATTCACATTCTCAGAAGGGTAGTCTTGGGTGGCAGTACAAGAGGTGTAAGAGTGAGGACCCCCGCATATCTCACATGGTTGGCTAACAACATTGACTTGAGCGTCTTTAGCGTTTCTAGCGTTGATGCTGTTGGTGTTGCTGGCGGTTTGGGTAGCAAGCGATTCAAGAAGCGTAGTGATTTTGTCAAGTCGCTTGTCGCTGTCACTAGTGCTAGCACTAGCGACATTGGTCCTAACACTCTTGGTTTGCACACGAGACTTATTCTCAATGATATCCCAAGCAGCATTTGAAGTCTTAGCCAAAAGTTTACCCCCCGAGGCACTGTTTAGTGAATCTTGGTCATTCATGCTTAAACCATTATAAAAAGTGTTAATTTGGTGCACTTTGGTAAAACCATGTTGTTGGCATTTTCGTAAAAGATCTTTGAAACGATCCCAAGATTCACTAAACGACTCATCGTACTTTTGTTCAAAATTTATGATTTCATTCCGTAAAGCGGTAGTACGTGAGGGTGGGAAAAAGTAATTGATAAACTTGGTCTCCAAATCCGTCCACGAAAGAATACTCTGTGGCGGTTCCTTAGCAAGCCAATGCCGGGCTTGTCCCTCTAAAGAAAAGGGAAAAAGTTGTAACCGGATTACCTCTTGTGGAACACCATTGAATTTGACCGTATTGGTGAGTTGCAAAAATCTCTTGATGTGGTCATGCGGATCATCAATGGTACGCCACAAGAATGGTTGAGCAGAGACCATCTGGATAAAGCCGGATTTGAGCTCAAAATTGTTGGCTGCAATCGCTGGTATGACAATTGGATCAGTGTTGCCATCTACATGAGCTTGTCGTAGTTCAATCATCGGGCGATTATCCGGTAGAGGCTCATTGTTGTTGTTATTATTCATGTTGTTGAAAGGTGGGTTGTTGTTGTTATTATTGTTGTTTTGAGGTGGTATGTTGTTGTTGTTTTGTACACCGGCCATGTCTAAGTTATCGAGAGGCTCAGGCTCTTGATAAGACGTTGATCGAGTGCGCATACACCTGCAAAAGAACTAACAAGAGAAAAACAAAGCAAAAATATTTTTGGTTTTTTATGTTTTTTACTTTTTAGGATTTTTGAAATTTATATTTTTTAGTGTTTTTGAAAATTTTTATGAAAAGCTAACGTTCACGGTGAACAGATCCCAAAATCCAAGTTCTCACAAAAAACTGTTGATCTTAACGAGAAGAGCCGGCAGCGGCGCCATTTGATACACTGTTTTGCAATGGGTTCTCTAAATTCTCTCGATATCCTCTCGAATTGATCTTGGTTCTAAGTAGAATGATTTTTCTTGGTTACTAAAAAAGGGGTTTAGATTTCTAATCTACTAAAAAGTTTAAATGCATTAAAATGAAAACTTAAATAAAAAACAATTAATTTAATGACAATTAATAAAACTAGAATTAAAATTAAAATAAAATGAAGAACCAGTAAGAAACAGTAACACAGTAACACTTAAAAATACTCAAAAGAATATTGATTCGGAAGTTTGACCTTGATTCGGAACTACTGATCCGGAAGTTTATCCGGAACTTTTCACCCGGAACTTTACTCGGAAGATTGATCCGGAACTTGCTTCAGAAGTTCACCCGGAACTTTGAGTCGGAACTTGACTTGGAACTTCACCCGGAAGTTTGGTGATCCGGAAGTTCGTCCGAAACTTTTGGTCCGGAAGTTTATCCGGAAGTTTACTCGGAACTTTTGACCCGGAAGTTTATCCGGAAGATTTGAAAAGAGCATTCATTCGGAACTTCTAAAGATTGATTCGGAACTTTTTGAAAGGAAATTTATTTGGAACTTTTAAGACTCATCCGGAACTTTTGAAAACACTTTCATTCGGAACTTCTAAGACTCATTCGGAAGTTTGTGTTCATCCGGAACTTTTGTGTTCATCCGGAACTTTTGTTCATCCGGAACCTGGGAATAGTCAAGAACAGTAACTTACCGAAAAACAGGGGAAATACGTTTTAAGCCGAAAATCACCAAGTTTCTAACCAAAAACTTAAATAAACTAATCACCAAGCATCTACTAACCATTAACTACAAATCCCATCAATAAAAACATAAATTCCAACAACTTTTAAAGATCAAATCAATCAAATAAGAACTTAAACTTTTAACCAAATAGATGAAGATGAACAAGATGAAATGGAAAGATTTAATTGATAGAATAAGGTTTTAACAATCACAAAACAAGGATGAAATTACAAGATTGAAAAACAAAGATCAAAATCACCAAACACCCTAGTGGTGTTGGTGATGTCTATGAACAGAAAGGGAGAAAAAGAAGGAGATGAAAAAACTAAAAACTGGATGCAAAGTGTGAGGGGAACCCTTTATATAGGTGTTCCCTTTGGTTGGTGAGTGGGCTTTCTCCCGTTCTTCTTGTCTTCTCGTCTTTTCAGAAAAGTTGACGTTTTCGATTCTGATTCGGGATTTGTCGTCGATTAAATTCAACTCGTCTTTTAATTTATTCGTTTAATAGACTTGAGTTTCTTCGACTTATATAAATCTTCCATCTTTGGTCCTTTTCTTCGATAAATCTTCGAATAGGCCCAGTGACTTCAAATCTTTTGCATCTCTTGGACAATAGACTTCATCTTGAGTCTTTTTCTTCGGTAAAACCCGTGTAATCCCATGTTTTCTTCAATAATTATCCGGTTGGCTCTGAAAACACAATAAACACAAAAACCACGCATAATTCCAAACAAATGATATTAAATACGCGTTTTGGTCTTGTTTTAGCCAGAATTAAGTGGTAAAAGGATGGGTGTTTACACACCTATCACCAGCCACTGACACTACCACAGAAGTACCCGCAACCACAAGAAAAGAAACGTTATCTGATCTTACACCAAAGAAGCGTGCTTGGTATGACGCAGAAAAAGAAGCGATCTATATGATTCTAAGTGGAATTGGAGATGATATTTATTCCACGGTTGATGCATGCCCTACGACACAAGAAATGTGGACGGCTATTGAACGCTTGCAACAAGGAGAATCACTCAACAAGCAAGATGTTAAAACTAACTTGTTTTGGAATTTTGGTAAGTTTACTGTATTGGATGGAGAATCAATTGAGTATTATTATTCACGATTCTACAAGATGATGAACGACATGACAAGAAACAACCTAGAGGTCTCCACCATGCAAGTCAATGTGTAATTTCTTCCGCAACTTCA
This sequence comes from Glebionis coronaria, assembly GCA_025667525.1. Classification (NCBI taxonomy): domain Eukaryota; kingdom Viridiplantae; phylum Streptophyta; class Magnoliopsida; order Asterales; family Asteraceae; genus Glebionis; species Glebionis coronaria. The sequence continues at coordinate 246,229,566 of CM046876.1, forward strand.
ACCAGAGTGGACACGTTTTGTTACTTTGGTGAAACAACAAAAGCAGTTAGACAAGGTAAACTATCACACTCTCTTTGATATCTTGAAACAATTTCAGCATGAGGCAAATGAAATTCGAGCTGAACGAGTTGCAAACACGGCTAATCCACTTGCTCTAGTGTCTACCACTCAAGATCATCGATCTCGTACTCCAAAGTTATATTCCACTCAATCATCCTCCCGACGATATTCCACATCATCCAAGTCTTCATTATCCACAATATCATGCGGAAAAGAACCAAGAGCACCATCACCACCATCTGAGTCATCATATGAAGAGGATAGTGATGAAGATCAAGCTCAGAAGAATCGGAAATGAAACAACAAATTGCTTTCATTATGAAGACCTACAAGAAAATCTTCAAACCCACCAACAACAATCTTCGAACATCATCCAACACAAAGAACCAATATGTTGAGAACCCTTCAAGGTATGACACACGTCGACATGGTGAAAGTCCTTCTAGGTATGATCGACATAATCCAACACATGTTGAGGGTTCTGCAAGGTATGATCGACAAACTGCCAAGTATGATACTCAGAGGATTGCTGCTTCTACTGGGAATAGGGAAACTGTTGGAACGCAAGTGGTTCAACAAAGTGGGATTCAGTGTTATAATTGCCAAGGTTATGGGCATATGGAAAAGGAATGCAGAAAGCCGAAACGGGTTAGGGATTCTAGCTATCATAAAGAGAAGATGTTGTTATGCAAGAAGATGGAAGCAGGGGTCAAATTGTCGGCTGAGGAAGGAGCAATGCTTGATGATACTGATGATGAAGCCTTCGACCAAGAATTAGAAGCACATTACTCATACATGGCAAAGGTTGACGAAGTTCTCAACGTCACTGAAGATGACAATGGACCTATCTTTGACACTGAGCCAGTGGATAAGGTACACACCAATGATGAATATAATGTGTTTGGTGATACTCATGAGCATTGTGAGCTACCCAATGCCATTAATGACACATGTATGACGGAAAAGGTTGATAGCAATACCACACCCGATTCATCAGACATGTGCAATAATGAGTTTGAGGATGATCAACATGCAAATGAGTATGATGATGAGGAGCGTGTCACGCTTGCTAATTTAATTGCTAGTTTACAAAAAGATGTCAATGAAACTAGAAAAAGTCAAAAGCAATTAAAGAAGGCAAACGCAGCGCTCACTCAAAATTTTGAAGAATGCAAAGCCATACTAATTACATCTAGTGAGACCATTGAACACTATAAAGACGAGCTTCTTCAGAAAACAAAAGAGCTTGAGGGGTACAAGGGTAGTGCGTTAAAAAGTCAAAAGGACGATCTTGAAAAGAAATACAACAAAACTCTTGAGTTATTAACTAAAGAGAAACGTCAGCTTTCGATGGATAACACCGAGTCTGCTAAAATTCTTGATGTTAAGAAACAAGAGGTTGAAACGTTAAAACAAGATTTCAAAAGTCGACATGAAAAAGATACTGAAAAAGTAACAAAACTAGAAAAACAAGTCGAATTTTTGAAAAACGTTGTTTATAAAACGCATGACTCTATTCAAACCGTAAGAATGTTAGCACATCCGTCTATGTTTAATGGTCAAGCTAGCTTTGCAAGTCCTGATTATCTTGCCCAAGCTCAAGCTGCCAACCCGCGCATTTATATGGATGAGTCCGAATGGACCGATCCTGAATATCCTCTTGGTTATGATGAGACATCCCTTTTGGAAGAGGAGAGTAGATCACCAGTCAATAAAGAGTTTGTGAAACCATACAATTATGCTTATGAGAATAGTCTATATGGTCTTTTCACTACTCAAAAACAAAAGTCTCGTGAGGAATTGTTTTTAGAATGCAAACAAAGAAGAATTCAATGGAAGAAAGCTTTTGCTACTAAGAAAACAAACGTTTCTAAGTTCATCAACTACTTGCCTCTTGATGCTTCTAAAAGCAAGAGTAGGCAGACATTTGGTTTTCTACAACATTACATTGATAATATTAAATCCATTGTTGACAATGAATGGAAACAACGAGAAAATGACGAGTGGAAAAAACCAATTCCTCAAGATATAACTGTGCTTATCAAACAAATCTTAATACCGAACACGACCACATTAAAAGAAAATATGCTTGAATTTGAAAGATTAATTCTGTCTGAAATGTTTGATGATTTAAAATATGTTGAGTCAATTGAGAAAGAAATTGACGATCTTCAAATGGATAAGTCCGTTCTTTCTGATGAATATGATTTACTCCTAGAAGAATGTCTCTCCAAAGATATTTTGTGTGTTACTCTTCAATCTTGTGCTGATATCGATTAATATTCTCATGTTGCATGCAAATATCTTGATAAAATCAAAGAATGTGAGCGTCTTGAACTTGAGCTTTCGATACATAAAGAAAATGTTGATAAAAAGACTTGTGAGTTACTTCAACACAAAACTGATTTCCTTCAAAAACATTGTCATTCTCTTGAACTTGCTTTGCAAAAAGACGTTGTTCGTTTTCCACATGATAATAACTTGCAAGAAAAACTTTCCATAACGTTTCGAGAAATGAATGAGCTGAATTTGGAAATTAAAGGGTTGAAAGCTCAGTTACAAGACTGGGAAACAGCGATAGCAGAGTTGCAGAAACTCGTTGCTAAGATGGGTGGGAAAGTTGTGGAACCTAGCGTTCAGAAACCTGTTGTTAGACAACCCAATGCCTCTAAAGTGAATAGATCCTCTATCTTGGGAAAACCATCTGCTTTATCAAATTCCTCCTTTGCAAAACCTGTGTTTGCCCCCAAGATGGATGGAAAGGAAAGGTTACCACAGAATCAACCCATTAAGAATACTATAGCACCAAGCGTTAAGCACAATGATGTGATTAAACCAGGGATGTATAGATTGGCCGCTAAACCTACACAAAACAAAAAAAGTCAATCACATCAGACTTCTAGAAACACTAATAGACGTGTGTCTTTTACTACAGGAGTAATCCCCACTGATAGTGTTAGCCGGCCTCAGCTTAAGAGCACTCACATGAATGAAAAGGTTTGGCAAAACAAAAGTCAAGGGAAGATGAAGACAGTAGAAGACCACCCTAGGATTTTCAATGTTTCTAAGAATAAAACGTCTGTAATCGCGTGTAATGATGATTTGAATGATTCGACTATGAATGCTTTGAATGTTAAATTTATTTGTGTGAAATGTGGAAAGTCTGCTAATGCTAATCATTCTATGTGTGCTATGAATAAAGACAAAGGCGTAGATACTAGAACTAAGAAGCAAGTTAAAATGCCTATTAGAGCTAGTAAACCCAAACGCAAAGTGAACCATTCTGGTGAAACCCCCACTAAGAAAAGTAATGCATCAGACTCCACCACTAAGAACCCTAGAAGAAAAATTAAGGAAATATATGAGTCTGCTAGCAAGTCTTGGAAATGGTGGTTTGCTAATCAATGTCCTCCAGGATATAAATGGATGCCTAAAGCTAGGACTAAAAATGTGACAACGAGTGTTAGTATGCCTTTAAATGTTGCTAAGGACACTAATGATTCTACTATCACAACTACTGTGGTATCCAATTTAGCAAATGCTCCATCGTGTTCTAACTCTTCTGCAGGTGATACAAATAATTCTCTTCATAATGGACTCCGGATGCACGAAGCACATGACGGGGAATCTCAAGCTTCTAATTAACTTCATGGAGAAGTTCCTGGGTACGGTCCGATTCGGAAATGATCAATTTGCACCGATCATAGGATATGGAGATTTGGTTCAGGGGAATATTACGATCAAAAGGGTATACTACGTCGAAGGGCTCAATCACAATCTTTTCTCGGTTGGTCAATTCTGTGATGCGGATTTGGAGGTTGCATTCAGGAAGAAGACATGTTTTGTTCGTGATTATGATGGGAATGATTTACTTACCGGTACACGGGGTACTGATCTCTACACTATTTCACTTCAAGATACAACTTCATCAACTCAAATCTGCTTCATGGCTAAAGCTTCAACAACTCAGGCATGGCTATGGCATCAACGTTTATCTCATCTTAACTTTGATACCATCAACTTGCTTTCCAAGAAAGATATTGTGAGAGGCCTTCCAAGTTTGAAATTCATCAAAGATCATCTTTGTTCTTCTTGTGAGCTTTGTAAAGCTAAACTAAGTAGCTTCAAAACAAAGACCACACCAAGCTCTAAAGGACGGTTAGATCTTCTCCATATGGATCTGTGTGGTCCCATGCGTGTTCAAAGTATCAATGGGAAGAAATATATTCTGGTAATTGTCGATGATTACTCAAGGTACACATGGACTCACTTCTTGAGGTCCAAGGATGAAACACCCAAAGTTCTCATCAGCTTTCTTAAACTGATATAACGTGGTCTTCGAGCTCAAGTTAAAGTGGTTCGTACTGACAGAGGTACAGAATTTTTGAATTCAAATCTGAGAAACTACTTTGAAGCCGAAGGAATTGAACATGAAACATCTATTGCTCGAACACCCGAACAAAACGGCGTTGTTGAAAGACGAAACCGTACTTTAGTTGAGGCTGCTCGAACATTATTATCCGCTTCAAAACTTCCACTATACTTTTGGGCCGAAGCCGTGTCAACTGCATGCTACACACAAAACCGCTCCTTAATTATTCCAAGACACGAAAAGACACCATATCACATAATTGATGATCGAAAACCTTCACTCAAACACCTTCACGTTTTTGGATGTACGTGCTACATTATTCGAGATGGTGAAAATCTGGACAAGATGAAAGAGAAAGGTGATGCATGCATTCTAGTGGGATATGCAACTCAGTCTAAGGGATACAGAGTGTACAACAAGAGAACAAAATTGATAGTCGAAACTATTCATGTCAGATTTGATGAATTACAAGAAATGGCACTTGAACAAAATAGTTTAAGTCCCGATCTACAAAGACAGACGACTTCCGTTCACAACCGCACGAAACTCGGAACTCAAGACCACAACAATGAACCGTCAAGTTCAACGCTGGTTCCAGAAAATGTTCCTAGAGCTGATATGACAGTCGACACAACAATTGAAGAGTTGGAAATGTTATATGGACCAATGTATGATGAATATTTCACGGGGGAGAAACAAGTTGTATCAAAGTCTTCCGTTGTCACTCATGGTAAGAATAATGATACCGATCATCGTCAATAAAATGATACAACTTCATCTACTTCAACACGGGTTGCTGCAGATTTATCTCCTCAGAATATCACATCAACAACCGCTCCTACAACATCCACAACTACTGTCATTGCTCCAGAGAACACAAATCAAGCAGAAGATGCATTATCTGACGAAGACGAATTTATCAACCCATTCGATACACCGGTACACGAAAATGGAGAGTCTTCTACTCACCATGTTGATCCGTCAAATATGCATACATTCTATCAACGACATCCTTCAACACATCATTGGACCCGAGATCATCCTTTGGTTCACGTAATTGGAAACCCTTCACAGCCCGTTCGTACAAGACGACAACTTCACACCGATGGCGATGTTTGTATGTTCGCACTCTCCGTGAGTTCAGCTGAACAGAAAAACATCAAAGAAGCCATGGCTGATCATGCTTGGATTGAATCGATGACGGATGAACTTCAACAATTTGAAAGACTTAAAGTCTGGGAACTTGTTGACAGACCATACAATGTAATACCATTAAATCTTCGATGGATCTGGAAAAACAAGATGGATGAAGAGAACACGATCATCAAGAATAAATCTAGGCTAGTGGCTAAAGGGTATGGATAGAAAGAGGGTATTGATTTTGAAGAATCATTTGCACTAGTAGCTCGTTTGGAAGCGGTCAGGATTTTCCTTGCTTATGCTGCACATAAGGGATTCATTGTCTATCAAATGGACGTAAAGACGGCGTTTCTTAACGGTCCTTTGAAGGAAGAAGTCTATGTCATGCAGCCGGAAGGATTCGTCAATCCTCAATATCCTGACAAGGTGTATCGTCTCCACAAAGCACTATATGGACTCAAGCAAGCTCCAAGGGCGTGGTACGACGAGCTCTCGAAATTTCTGGTCTCCAAAGGTTTCTCAAAAGGTTCCATTGATCTAACTTTGTTCACTTATAAATATGGTGATGACATTTTGCTTGTGCAGATTTATGTTGATGACATTATTTTCAGGTCTACAAACCCAAAATTTTCAAAACAGTTTGAAAAAGTAATGCACAACATATTTGAAATGTCAATGATGGGCGAACTAAAATTCTTTCTAGGAATTCAAGTTCACCAATCCCCAAGTGGTATCTTCATTAACCAAGCTAAGTATTGTCAAGAGATAATAAAAAAGCATGGTATGACCTCATGTGACCCCGTTGGGACACCGTTATCAACCACATCCCTAGATGCTGATTTGGAGGGATTACCCATAGATCAAACAAGATATCGTTCCATGATCGGGTCCCTCATGTACTTGACAGCAAGCAGACCTGATATTCATCATGCTACATGCTATTGTGCACGTTATCAAGCACGACCCACTAAAAAACACCTCAAGGAGGTTAAACGGATCTTTCGGTACCTTAAGAATACCATTCACATAGGACTCTGGTATCCGAGGGAAACCGGTTTCTTTCTAATGGCCTATTCAGATTCTGATCATGCAGGGTGTCTTGATACACGTACAAGTACTTCTGGTGGTGCACAATTTCTAGGTCAAGATAAGCTTGTAGGATGGTCTTCCAAGAAGCAGGATTGCACGTCACTTTCATCAGCCGAAGCGGAGTATGTGTCTCTATCTGCGTGTTGTGCTCAAGTTCTTTGGATGAGAACACAACTCACAGATTATGGCTTCCACTTTGATAAAGTACCTATGTACTGTGACTCAAAGTCTGCCATAGCCATCTCCTGCAATCCGGTACAACATTCCCGCACGAAGCACATTGATGTCAGATATCACTTCATTAAGGAACAAGTTGAAAAGGGTATTGTTGAATTATACTTTGTTGGAACTGATTACCAATTAGCTGACTTGTTTACAAAAGCTATTTCGAAAGACAGGTTTGCGTATCTAGTTAGGAAAATTGGTATGAGATGTTTGACTCCAGCAGAACTGGAGGTTCTGGCAAAGAAGCCTGCTTGATTCATCAATCAAACATCTACTTATAAATATTAATGAAAAAGCAAAATACAAAAATATAAAACATATAAAAACAAAACACAAAATTAAAAATCTTTCAAAATCCAAAAATATTCTTCTCGACATGTCTTTCAGTATCGATAATATGGACGTGCCTAGAATGTCGCTCAATAACGACACGGGTGTGTACATAAAGCTCGAATGAAAGTTGTAAATATTTTTCAAAACATGTCATTTCTTCTTTTAATAAAGGAAATTGTCTATTTTGGACAATATTTCCAAACAACGGGTAGAGCAATCTATCACAGGTTGAGCTTGTCACAAAACATCCCATGTTTTGAGCTCAACACTATGGCTTGTAATCACTTTCAGATTGCAACCCGGATCAATATTCACGGGGGAGTGTACGATTTAGTGCGCTTACCCTCAGAAAAAGAAGAGAAATCTTCTTACACTTGAGTGGATTCGTCAAGACATTCAAAGTCTATGAACTCAAGTTTATGCTTTAGAAAAACCTCTTCGACAAAAAGAAATAGGATTTTTCAAAAAGCGTTGAACACAATTTTTTCAAGAATTTTTCAATGATTATTCAAAATCTTTCAAAAATTGTGTGTTCAACAACTCCCATCCTCAAAAAGAGAAATATGGATCACATCCTCACAATGACAATTCAATTGGATCAATTTTTGAGGGGGAGCTTTCCAAAATTCATGCTAAGTTTGACACATCTTTCTCCCAAAGATTTTCAAGACTATTTTTCAAAATATATTTTAATCAAATTTGGTATCTCTAATATCAACAGATTTTATATATTAGAGATAGGGGGAGAAAATGTGATTAAAATGTGATCTTATATAAGACTCAAGCACTTTAACTCTTACCTACATGTGCGAAACACTTTCGATTATCGATGCACATGTGAAGGGGGAGCATTTCTGAAACGACAAAACTAGCAAGGTGTTAAATGTTTTTCAAACACTTTGTTAGAATTTAAAGTGGTTTTCATGGTTACGATCAAATACCCACAACATCTTTAATTCACGACGTTATTGGTGTCAAAAGGGTGGTTAGGTTTAATTCCTATGATCCAACCAGAACCGGAGGGATCTTCCCAGGGACAATCCAATAGATTATTAGAAGTCCTTAGGAAAGATGGAGTAGAATGTGAACGTAGCTGAATGTCGACTAAGTATTGATGCTAGCACTGGAACAATCACAATAAGGTGCTAGTAATGATGTCTTGGTAAGCATTGAAGGGGTTGAAGAATGAAAAAGAAATGTAAGGATAAAGGGTCTAAAGAAAGAAGCCCTCCATACAACTTAGGCAGAAACCGGGTCAACTCATCATGAAGACAAACTCATCATGGACCCAGTGATGTGAAGCACAACCCTTTCCTAGCTACTCAGACTTCTCTCAAAAGAAGTTTGTTTTATTGTCACAGAGATCAACACGACTTCTATTGACTTTCTCACTCCGAGATAGTTGATATTGAATAGGTGGCATCTGCTCCAGCCTTCGACCACTAAAAGTGCACAAATCGAGTCTAGAGCCAAGAGATCAATCAAATCTCGTTAGGACACACGGATGAAGATCAAAAGAGTCCTACGCTATATCCTTGCGATATTGCTAGAACACTCAGAGTGATACTACTTAGTATTCACAATGATGAGTGGAAATCCTTCAAGTGTTAACATCAAACAGCACTGCGGTAGGTCATATGTAAGATTCTTTATGAATTGAACATGTGCAAAACTGAAAAGCAACAGTGGTTTGATTCTGATTGATTCAAACTCGTTTCAGGTTTCTACGCAATATCTTTATGGTCTTGCCAGAACATTCAGAGTGATATTCATTAATATTCACAGTGACGAATGGAAATCCTTCTAGAGTCAACATCAACAGCGCTACGGTAGGTGACTTGTGAGATTCTTATGAATCAAACTTGTGTCAACTGGAAAGCAACAATGGTTAGATTCTTAATAAATCAAACTTGTTCCAGGAATTTGAATTGACGACTTTAATCAAGCGGATATTTATCCAATTGATTCACTCTTTATGTTCGCAGTCTTGCTTTGAGACGGTCGAGTAAAGAGAACGGCTAGTACAGCCGCGAAACCCTGTCAAGGAGATTCTTAATTGAATCTACCTATCACAGGTATGGTATTTAATATCGTATAACGGTCTTCACCGACCGGAGGTAAAACGCTACCGATTTAGGACGAATGTCAAAGCCATTCAGTCCGTGTCTATGTTTTGTCTCAAGAAAGTGGCGTCACGGTGTACTCAGCAAAGTCAATGATTCAGAAACCACATACTCATGTCTAAAGACATATTCAACAATTAATAGTGTGAGCATGTGGATGAAGACACAAGATCGCAAGATGGCAAAGACAAATCAAGGATGATTTGAAGATCTCAAGCTTAAAGACAAAGTCGAAAGACAACAACAAAGGCTCAAAGATCACAGCATGAAGGAACAAGACTACGATTACACGTTCAAGACTCATTTATGGCGAGATTAGTAATCTCTACAAATTTCCTAAATGACCAAGGTTTATGACCTCTCATTGGGGGAGATTGTTAGCCTCAAAATATTGAGTCAAACAAGAATGCTTGGTCATATGTTTATTATGTATCGTATTTTAGAACGTTGTAATAGGTAGTATATTAGTCGTGTTATACGGGCTTAACTTTAGGCTAAAGTTCATTAATAAGTAACTAAAGCCCAAAAGGAAAGCCCGGCCCAAACCATATAGTCCATAAAGAAGCCCGCATGTGGGTGGACTATATATACCCTTCCTAGCATGTTAGGAAGGGTGTTGGTCATTTCATTTTCTCTAATCTAATATTTCACAAGTTTCTCCAACCATTCCTCTACTTTCTCTCTCTAAAATTCATCTAATATCTACCTTTCTTTCTTTAATTCGTATATATATCATCTAAATATATGGGACAACAATAAACATTCCGAAAAAATACTATTGCGAAGAAAAGAATATTACGAAGAATCAAATATTGCGAAAAAATTGACATGCCAACCTGCCTGCTTGGCAATTTTGGCGCCAAATTAAGCTGCCTGGCTACTTCCAGCTGCTAGGCTGCTTGCTTGGTTAGTTTTTAGTATTGTTCCGTAATTGTTTAGTTTTATCTGAAAGTTGCTCCGATTTTTATTTTAAAAGTGACGTATTTTTAGTTGAATTTTTCTTCTAATTTTAAAATTAATATTTTTCGTAAAGTTCAAGTTTTATCTTTTATTTAGTACCCGCTTTAGGTTTTGCCTCGTTTAGCTTTAAAGTACCATTTTTGTTTTATTCTCTCTTTTTTCATTAAGTAAACTTTATTTTCGAGTCGATAGTTAATTTCGTCTTTTAGTTTTATTTTTATTAATTGTTTCGTTTTAAATTCACGTTTTATTTTTATATTATTTTGTTTTTATTAGTTAATTACTTTTAGCTTATTGTTATTATTTTGCGCATTTACCTTTTAAGTAGAATAGATAACCAAACCATTTTATTTTCCACCAAGAACGACTGGTCGCACTTTTAACCGGAAATCAATTCGAATTGAATCGAGACGAACAAATTTTTATACTTGGCAAAAACCAGTTATTAAAATGGCGCCGCTGCCAGCTCTTTTCGTAAAGATTAACGGTTTTCTGTGAGAGACGCGTTGAATTTGGGATCCGTTCACTCGTGAACGTTATTTTTCTTGCTTAAAAAATTTCAAAAATTCATAAAAATTAAAAATTGTTAAAATTCCATAAAAATTAATTTTTTTCAAAAATAAAAAAAGATTTTATTTTTATTTTTACACATACATATATATTCTCTATTTCTTTGGTATCTTTTTCTTTTGCTTTTGTAGGTGTATGCGTACAAGATCTTCAAGTTATTCTGAGCCCGAGACTCGTGAAGATTTAGATATGGCTGGTGTGCACAATAATAATAATCCACCGCACCCCAACATGAATAACAACAACAATGTTCCCCCACCCGACCTTCGAACGATGGAGGAGTTGTGTCAACCCACGATGAATGGACGAGGAGGACCGATTGCGCTGATGCAAATCACGGCTCCAGAGTTTTCGTTGAAGCATCACATGATCCAACAAGTGCAGAACACTTGTCCATTTTGCGGATTGCCGGATGATGATGCCAACAAACACCTCGACAAATTCATTACCGTTACTCAAAGCATGAAGTTGCCCGGTGTTACTATGGATTTTCTTCACCTTCACCTATTTCCACACACCTTATCCCACCATGCCGAAAAATGGTTTGATCGTCTTCCGAAGAATTCAATTCATACTTGGGATGAGATGACTCAACGCTTTTTCTCGCGCTACTTTCCACCATCCATGGTCACGAGCCTTCGGAATCAAATTAGTGGATTTACACAAGAACCTGATGAATCACTTTTTGATGCTTGGGAACGATATAATGTTTTGATCGATCGATGTCCAAACCACAACATGCTCCCCGTTACCTTAATTGATACTTTCTACAATGGTTTAACTTTTCATGATCATGATACGATTAATGCAGCCGCCGGTGGCGCTTTTATGAAAAGAATACCTGAGGAGTGTAGAGAGTTTATAGAGAACATGACTACTCATCACAAAAAATGGGATTCATCCGCATCCTCAAGATTAAACCCGAGAGTCAATGTTTCTTCTACTTCTTCAAACCCTGATATCACCGAATTGACCCGCGTAATGGTCGAAATGAGCAAAAACATGCAACTTTTGGCTACAAATCAACAACAACAAGTTAAAGCTGTAGCAACTTCTTGTGAGACTTGCGGCGGTCCTCATTCATACACTGATTGTTCTACTCATGAAAATCTGGAAAACGTGTATGCGGCTTATTGAAACTACTCAACGGAAAACTACCAAGCCCGACCTCAAGGTGATCGTAACTTGCTAAGTTACCGTTCTAACAACTTTCTTTCACCCGGTTTTTCTCCTCAAAACCACAACCCCAACAACTATAATATAAGCAACCCAAACCCACCTCGAGCTTTTAATCCTTATCATCCACCCCTCAACAAGCACCACCCATTAATCAAGATGTTGAAGCTTTTATGAGGACCCAAGGAGAGCAAATCAAGAATCTACAAAGCCAAATCATCAACTTGAAAGGAGATATCACTAAGCAGGTAATGATATTAGATCCGAGCTTCGACATGATATGCAAACCTCCTTCAACAATCAAACGAATGATTTAAAGAATATGATGGCTAGTTTCTTTCCATGTACTCAACCCTCTACTTCGGTCTCTCTACCTTCAAATACCATCACCAACCCAAGAGCGAATGTGAGTGATATTACTACACGCAGTGGAGAAACCTTAGTAGGACCATCTACCCCTCCCCCAGTTACTCCATCTACACCTCCTCCACCACCATTTATCCCTCCTACTCCCACGCCTAGTATTAGTTCTCCATTACCATCTCCACCTCTTACTGAAGTACCAAAGAAGAACCCTTCACCAACCCCACCTTCCACCTTTACACCTTCAACATCTCAACCTTTACATGCTACACCTTCGACCAATAAACCTAACATCCCTTATCCTTCTCGCTTAGACAAGGGCAAATTGCTCACCAATGATGACATTCAAGTGTCGAACTATTTGAAGATGATTTCGGGACTGACCATCACTTTTAGCCTTGTTGAAGCTCTTGCCCAAATGCCTAAATTTGTTAAGATGTTTAAGGAATTGCTTAATAAGAAGGAGAAGATGGCCGAGTTTGTTAATACACGATTGAATGAAAACTGTTCTGCAGTCCTTCTTAAATAACTTCCTGAAAAACTTGGAGATCCCGGTCGTTTTGTGCTACCATGTACTTTTAACCAAACCGAAGAATTTACCGCCTTAGCCGATCTCGGGGCAAGTATAAATCTGATGCCTTTAAGTGTTTGGAAAAAGTTATCATTACCCGATCTTACACCAACAAAGATGACTCTTGAGCTTGCAAATTGCACTCTCGCTTACCCCGTTGGTATTGCCAAAGATGTGTTTATTAAAATTGGCACCTTCACTTTTCCGGTCGACTTTGTTGTTGTTGATTATGAAATGGACCCTCGTATTCCGTTAATACTTGGTCGGCCATTCTTGAGAACCGGAAAAGCTTTAGTCGATGTTGCCGAAGGTGAGTTAATCTTAAGAGTCGGGAATGATGCACAAATTTTTAAAATGGGGAATATCACAACCACATCAAATGGAAGAGAATTGGCGAATATGATTAATGTGCTTGATGATTTTGTCATCTACAACAATCCTCTATTCGATTCTTGGTATGATAATCCACTCTTCCAACATGATGTGGATGATTCTCTCTCCAATTTAGATCCTCTACCAATATTTAAGTCTCCACCAATCTATGATTACTATGATGATGATTCGAGTTCTGATATGGATGATTCTGATGATTTTACTTCTGAGTATCCAGACATGCCAACTTATGATGATTTTGATGATGCTGATACTCTCTCGAGTGATTCTTCACATGATGACCTTACTCCTACTTTTGATGAACATCCTCCACCAATAATGCTTAATCCTACTTTGGATGACTACTCATTTGAGGAAGATTTTGTAGCTTTTCTCAACACTTACTTCCCAAATGAGAGTGATTCTCCTCCTTTGGAATTTGATGATTATGGTCTTTATCCTCCTTTGGATATGAAGAAACTCGTTTCAAAGGAGAAGAAGCCGGCCGACACCGATATCCGTAGCACTTATGTCTTGACACCTCTCTATCCACCTTCTGAGGATGAGATTGTGCGATTTATCGGTGGATCCTCTTCAAGGTCTATTGAGCCTGAGTACTATTTTCCCCTAAAGGAAAAGGTGTTTGATCCCGTTATTGCAATTTCTAAGCCATCTCAGTATCCATCTGATGAAATAAAAGGAAAGATTTTTGGAACTTTTGGAGATATGCTTGCACTTCTTCACCATTGCTACCACCGTGCTCCATCTTTGCTTAAGGGAACCTTACCTACTCTTCTTTGGCTTGCCTTGTTCGCCTTAAGCTTATGCTACTTGATGGACGAAAACCATGTATTTGATCCCGGTGGATGTTCTTTAAGCTTCTTCCTATGCTAATCAAGGTCGAGTCAGGCTCATGACTCGGTTAACAAAACAAGCGCTTCTCGGGAGGCAACCTGCATTATCTATCCTTTTTCTTTTGTTTTTATAATAAGTGTAGGGGAGACCCTAGTATGTGTTTGTTGTCTTCTTTCTAATTATGTGCATGGATTCGAGCTTTCAAAGATCCATTCTTGATGACTTTTGACGACCCGTGATTCCGTGTACCAGTCTTCCCGGTTCTATCCTAAACTCTTTTGATTCACTATTTTATATTCTTCAATATTAAAATAGAAATCACTTTAGTTGTCCTTTACTTAGCAAGATTTAAACAAAGTACACAATGTCCTAAGTGTAGGGGAGTTTACTTCCACATGCTTTAACATTAAGGACAATGTTTATATTAAGTGTAGGGGGACTTCTATCGAAGTTAAGTAGACTTTTCCTTGTATTTGTCCTAAATAACTATCGAAATAAGTCAACAATGCATCTTCGTGATCATTGAAGACAACAATAAAATATAAGAGATACACCTAGGAATAAGGGAGTCTAAGTAAATAATTGGCCCACATGAGTTTGTGATAGTTTGCTAACTTATAATAACAATGAGCTCGTTTTTAAGCTTGGTATGGGGAACGTGAAACTTGAGGGTGATAAACATTCATGACATTCCAAAACCCTAAGGTATGTCTTTGATAATTTTACTTGTTTTTCTTCCTTTAAATATTTTGTAATTTTCTATCTCTTTAATAAAGGCCAAGGTGGATTGATTATGATGAAAAATGTAAATCTTGCTTTGTAATTAATGCATTGCATGAGGGCATTGCAATGGTCAAGTGTAGGGGATTTAATAAGTGTGAAAACACTTATCCTTTTACCACTTAATTATAATAATAACCAAGCCAAAACGTGTATTTTATGTCGTAAATTTCGGAATTATGCGTGGTTTATGTTTTTGTTGTGATTTAGTACCAAAATGTGAAAAAGGAAGAAAACATGGGCTTTCACGGGCTTTTATCGAAGAAAAAAAAGACAAAAGACGAAGTCGAAAGATCAAGAGTGCAAAAAGAATGATAGTCCAAGGCCTATTCTAAAGATTTATCGAAGAAAAAGTCTAAAGACGGAAGTTTAACGAAGTCGAAGAACTCAAGTCTAATTAATGAAGAAATTACAAGACGAGTTCAAATAATCCCGAGACAAAGTCGAAGAATTTAGAAGACGAAAAGACGAGAAAAGGAAGGAATGAATCAACACATGTTAATCTCCCTAATCCTCCTATAAATACCCTCCTAATGACACATTAGGAGGTGTTAGCTAATTTGACACATTAGTCTTTCCATTTTATTTTCCAAGCACTTTCATATTGTCATTTACTTAATTGTCATTTAAATTCTTGCCTTTAATTTCAAGTAAGTCTCTTAATTTTGTTGTTGAATCCTTAATTTTAATCAAGTTTTATATTAATCTCTCCTTCTACCTTTCTTATTTTTGTTAATCTTTATGTTTATGTGCTTATTGTTATGCTTATTTAATTAATTGTTATGTTTTTATGTTTTTGATTGTGTTAGCTTATTGATTTGATAGCTTATTGTGTGTTTGATTTGATTTTAGTTAAGTGTTTTTTTAGTTTATTTTATTAAAAGTTGATTTTTAATTTTTAGTTTTATTAGTGTTTTTCAAGTTTTTAATTTGTGGTTGAATTAGTTTTTCTTTAAAGTGTTTTAGATTAAGTTTTGGTTATTTGCTTATTTGATATTTGCTTATTTGTAGCTTATTTTCTGATTTTTAGTTTTTACTATATCTGTTTTCATAATTTCGGATTAGGGTTTATTATTCCGAAGATCTTCCTTTTTCTAAAATTATTTTTCCTGAAATTGTTCATTTCTCTGAATTTTTTTTCTCTGAAAAAGTTTGATATTCCGAAAAAATCATTTTTCCGAAGAAAGTTCAGAAAAGGTTTATTCCGAAGGAAGTTCTGAAAAGATTTATTCCGATAAAAATCTCTGAAAAAGAATTATTCCGAAGAAGCAATTATCTGAAATATAAACATTCCGAAAAAATACTATTGCGAAGAAAAGAATATTGCGAAGAATCAAAGTTCCGAAAAGTACTGTTTCTATTGCGAAAAAATTAACATGCCAACCTGCCTGCTTGGCAATTTTGGCGCCAAATTAAGCTGCTTGGCTGGCTGCTTCCAGCTGCTAGGCTGCTTGCTTGGTTAGTTTTTAGTATTGTTCCGTAATTGTTTAGCTTTATCTGAAAGTTGTTCCGATTTTTATTTTAAAAGTAAGCTCGTCTAATTTTAAAATTAATATTTTTTCGTAAAGTTCAAGTTTTATCTTTTATTTAGTACCCGCTTTAGGTTTTGCCTCGTTTAGCTTTAAAGTACCATTTTAGTTTTATTCTCTCCTTTTTCATTAAGTAAACTTTATTTTCGAGTCGATAGTTAATTTCGTCCTTTAGTTTTATTTTTATTAATTGTTTCGTTTTAAATTCACGTTTTATTATTTATATTGTTTTGTTTTTATTAGTTAATTGCTTTTAGCTTATTGTTATTATTTTGCGCATTTACCTTTTAAGTAGAATAGATAACCAAACCATTTTATTTTCCACTAAGAACGAATGAGTCGCACTTTTAACCGGAAATCAATTAGAATTGAATCGAGACGAACAAATTTTTATACTTGGCAAAAAAACCAGTTATTAACACACATTCTTCTTTTGTGATTATAAAGCAGATTGTAAAAAGAAATTTTGAAAAAAGCTCAACAAATAAGCCAGAAATAAGCAAACTACCTTTTCACAAAACGACAAAATAGTCGGGTTTGAGTTCTAGAGGGTTTCAAAAGCTGATTCTTTTTGCAAAAGTTCACAAATAGCTTAACTAAGAATAATCAACAAAGAAAACACCAAAAAGCCAAGTGAAATAAGCTATAGAAGCAAATAAGCACACTGAAAAAGCCAAATAAGCTATTTTCTAGCAAAACCTTAACCAATTGAGCTGAAACCTTTCGAATGTGATAATAAGCTGAGAAAAATGACACCTATCACAAAAACTAAGTTGTTTCATGTACCAATAAGTAGAACTGAAAAATAAGCCAAATTGAGCTTATTTGACAAAAGTCAAATTGCACCAAAGTTTACCAAATTGCCAGGACTTGTTTATGAGCTTGTTTTGAGTAACTTTTGTGAAGGAATCAAGGCTGAATCCTTTGAATCAAAGAGGCAAGCTAGCCAAATTGATTTCAGTTTTGGCAAATATTAACCAATAAGCCAGTTAGCTTATCAGCCTTCAAATAAGCAATCCAAGTATCAAACCAAGTTCACAAGCAGCAAAATAACAAGTAACAAGCAAATAGATAGCAGGGCAAGCACTAGATAATCAAATGCAAAGCACAATAGAGGTGGCCACTTTGCTGATGCAAATGACCACTTCAGCCAACTTCTATAAGCTATAACTTATCCAATAGGCCACCAAAGCTAACAAGCAGATATAGCACATATAGCACACCAAAAAAACTCTTCCCAAACAAAAAATCAGACCCTGAATCCAACAAAAAAAGATTTTATGCTTGCTAGTATGTTTGACCAATTTCAAACCACTTTTGTCATATTTTTCCAAAACTTGCAAACTCTTTTCCAATCCTTGTGAGACTTAACCAATGACCAAAACAGGTGACAAATGACTTGTTTACTATAGAAAAACCCCAAGAACCAAGGTCACAAGGCCACAAGGCCTTTTGATCCCAAAATCCAAACAACCTTGTTTTAGTCCTTTTTTAAACAAACTTTTGATTTCCACAAACAAACTACTGATTTTATGCTTCTAATATCTCAACTAGGTAACAAATAGCAGGTCTAAACAATAAAACTAACCACACAAACACAAGATCTCAAAATCACATGGCAAATAGCATTACAGATTTAAACCAAATAATTCTTTAGGGGAAACTTAAAGAAATCAATACCTCTCCCCTATTACTTCCTATGGGGAGTCAACAATGCTCCTTGGACCACTCTCAACAACTAGAGAGTGACCAAGGTCCTTGAACAAAGAAGGAGGTCTAGTGATTGTTCAAAGTAGAACCAAGACGTTGTATCAATGGATCTTCAACACAAGAGAGCAAACAGCCTATCCAAAGGCTTAAAACCCTTCACAAGCTTGGCGTTATCAAGCTTGAAAGAGCATAAGGCTTTTGGTTAGGGGTTAGTACAAGTAATAACCAAGCAGGGGTATATCAAAACAGTAGGGGTATTAACCACCTTTGAAACACTTCTAAAAAATTTCCAATGAAAATCCAAGCCAACCACTCAAGAACTAAGGTCTAGGGTAGCCAGTGAGTGGATCCAAACACCTAGAATCCAAGGGCTTCAAATGGTAAAGCCTTGAATCCTTGGATCAAAAACAGCTTTCAAAAACCTTTTTTGAAAAACTTTGAAACCTTAACAAAATCAAACATATGAAATAATAACCAACAAAACAACATTAATATGATTGTGGAACACAGATTCAAGCAATTAATACCAACTTCATTCAATATAAAGGAATTACAATTGCATAAAACCAAAATACACAAACTTATATCGATATGAAAGGAATTACATGTAGAAAGCTAGAAAATGGAACAAAGGGACTCTCACATGCTGAGGTCTCCTTTTATAGAACTAATGGACTATTCTAGAATGCATAAACCCTAGCTAATGATTTCCTGAAATGCCCTTGAACGTCTTTGAGTGATGAGTTGTCCAAAATGATCCTGGGCGTTCATTTTATGCCTTTTGGACCAAGTATGAGGTGTGGGCTGTTGATTGAGCCACCTAGGATTTCTTGGAGAGGAAGTCGTCCCATCATTGGCTGAAGGTTGAATGGGTGAGGTCCATGAGTGATTGGACGTGTGATGTTAAGTGTGGGATAGAAGCGTGTGAGGGTTAATTTGACTTGGGTTAAGGTAATTTTGATTTACCCCTTGTTTTAAGTGATGTGGTAACTGCGGATGGTGAATAGTAAAATGGTTTGATCCGTTTTTTGTGGAAGGGTGAGTTGTTTGGCACAATTTTCATATTTGAAGTTTGGTTGCACACTTTTGGTCCTTGTGTTTTGGAAATTGTTGTATATCAAATCTTTCAGCCACCAAAACGAATTCCCTTTGATAATAAAGTTTCATTTTTTCTACTTTGGCCACTAAACTTTGTATTAAGGGTAATAAGGACTTGTTTTGAACATTTTTGGATATTTGAAGGACTGATTTTGTACATTCTTGAACTTTGAAGGTCTTAATTGTATGTTTGACATTATGGAGGACCATTGTTGACATTTCTTTAATCTTGAGGGACTAAACTTGCCAAATCTTCAAAGTTGAGGGACATTTTTGTCATTTTGACAAACTTAAGGGACCAAACTCGTAATTATTATTATACAAGGGTATTAAGTGTCATTTCTTCATTGGTGAGGGATCATTCTTGAACATCTTCAATACTTCAAGGTCTTTTCTTTGAAAAATCATAACTAGGGCCCGGTTCATTGTGCGGCTTCGTTTCTCGTGTTCGTTTTTTTCCTTGTTTCTTGTGATCCTTTGTCTTTATCACGATATCCATACCTAAAATACACAAGTAAACAAACACAAGCATATATATATATATATGGTATATTTATGACATTTTATACATTTAAAGCCCGAAAAGAACGATGAGATCATGTATAAATGCCATCTTATCAGTGCGTGAATGGATACAATTTGATGAAACATGCGGACTTGTTTTACTTGATTGATATGTGGTGGAAAGGTTGAAGAAAGTAGTGGCAACGATGTGGTGATGAAGGTAGTGGTGGTGGTGGCGCCGAAGAGGTTGAAAAGTTATATGTTTGGGTTGTTTGTTGGAGCGGATGCACGGGTGTGTTTAAGTTGTGTTATTAGGTCTTTGGACAAGAAGAACTAAACAAAAAAATATGTCCACGGATTTAACGATGTTTTGAATGATTATTAAAAATTTGAAATGTGAAGGAGAAATAAACGTTATGTATTTTCGGATCTTGTGACTGTGTATACGCAATATGTCAAGAGTTTGGGGACTATCAGTGTAATTTACCCATTTTTTAATTAGACAAGGGGCCTGTTTTCACATGATTTCTTGGACTGACTCTTTGGACTGGTAATGATGGATCCAAACCAAGGGTTATTGTCTGTTAGTATATTTTTCTAACATATCAGTTGACTTGTTTTATTATGTATGAATCTCTTTATAAACTTGAATACTTTGATATCCACATTTTGCTAAAATGATTGCATTCTAGTACGATTTCCAGAGTATTCGTTTGACTTGAGATGATATCTATAGATTCTATTGTTACCGTTATATATACATGTTTTTTTTTCTTTTTTTCACGTTTAGCTAGTATTCATTTCCTTTGAGCGTCAACTATGGTATCGCCAAAGTTATCTTATCACCTTCTAATTGAACTGATAACACTGGAAAAAGACTTGTTTCGCTGTCTTGTCACTACAACTTCGGGCTATAAGCCTATAATTTCGGTAATGTTATAGTTTCATTGGTGTTATAGCACCATAACTCCAAAAATAAACACATCATAGCCGGTGCTTCTAATCATGAGGGTTTACTTCATTTAAAAATAAAGTTACCAGTCATAAATCTCTGTTGCCACTCACTAATGCTATTACTCAATTGGTAATAACATTTGCAGAATGTTATTACCTCACTTACTTATCGTTTTTTAGGATGTTGATGAGACTGCAATTATACATAGTCTCATCATCAAAATCGGGCTTAAAACGCTTAAAATATCATCAAAATACCCCTATATATGCTTGTATTTGTGTCTTGTGTATTTTAGGTACGGATATCGTGAAATCAACAAATGATCACAAGAATGAAGCAATAACGAACACGGGAAATGAAGTCGCATAAAGAACCGGACCTAAATCATGATTTTCCTAAAATGACCTTGAAGTTTTAAAGATTGGCAAGAATGGTCCTTCAACTTTAGAAGACTTGGTAATTTATACCCTTGTAAAACTCATAAATACATTGGGGTCCCTAAATTGCCAAGAGTATACAAGAAAAGCCCTTGAAGATTGCAATTATTGCACTTTTGGTCCTTATTCAAAGTTTATAAACTACTTGTGCCAAATTTGACAACTATGGCAAAGTTGTTGTGAAGGATTTTAGAGTTGTTAGCTGATTAATACCAAGTGAACAAACAAGGAAAGTCCAGGGGCCATTTGGGGCAGACAAGGAAACTCTCTCCCTCCACTCACATCCTGCCACGTCACCCCACCCAAACAACCAGCCAATCACCTTCCACCCTCCACCCACGTCATCACCCACTAGCAACTTAATAACTGATTAATTAAATCAGTTATTACTTTCCATCCTTAACACCTTTTTAAATTAACCCTTCCCTAAATATGGATTAAACTCACCCATAATCCCTTATAAACCCTAATCTCCCAAAAACTTTGTTACCCAAAATTAACCCATCCCTTTTTCCAGATTTATGATTAACCAACTTTTAAACAAAACCCCACACCCAGAATCTTTACCCCGTGACCCAAGTGGCCCCCACGACCCTCCCCTGCCTCACCAAATTGGACAAAATTTGAATCTGCATACCAATCCACGTTGCAAATGAATTTCGTGTTCCCAAAGGCTCCAAAGAACGGCTATGATCAATTCCTCCAGCTGTCAACAAGTACACAAGTCACATGAAGCCATTTTTTACTGAAGCAAGGACCAAGGGCATTCCTAGAATTGTATGAGTTAGGGTTTTTCATTTCTTTTGTAATTCTAGAACCTTCATTAGCCACTATATAAGGGAGTCGACTTGTGACTACCCTTCTTGTTCTAGAATTTGTATTTCTTACTTTTATTAATGAAAATGAAAAAAATATTGAATTACAATATCTGAGTTCCAACTTCATGTTTGTTAGTTTATTTATGCTCATTGTTTGAAAATTAGTTAGAGTGAGAAACTTTTCACTTTAGGCAAAACTTTTCAGAAAATACGATTTTTGAAGTTTTTTTGGGCAAAGGTTTTCAAGATCTTGAAACCAGTTTTAAAAAGAAGTGAAAGTTGATTTTTGAAAATGGTCAATTGGTTTTGGTAAGCTTTCATCATTAAATTTCAAAATTTCAGTTTGGTTTTATTTGGTTTTTGAGAGAAAATCAGTTTCAAAAAAGGTTTCTGTTATAAGCTAAAGAGATAAGCTTGCGTAAATAATAAGCTTGGCTTATACTCTTATAAGCATTCATTTCCAGGTCACTTTTTATCTTTTTCTTGTTTTATCTTAGCAGGTTAACAAATGAAGTATATTGGATGATGTGTGGACTGTGGTAGTCCAACATCATCATCATCTTTACATATCAACAGCAACCTCATAATACTTCACCAAAAGCTAGCTTTTAAGCTATAAGGAGAAGGCATAGCAGCCTTGGTGGGGCCTGGATGTGGGTCCCACATGGTAAGAGCTTGAATCCCTCTTTTTGGTTTTAAGCAGAATTTATGTGAAATTTTGGGTTGAGCTATTTGAATGAATGATCAAATGCTTTATATTGTTCACTTGAGAGATTGATGCATGTCTAGATAGGATTGACTGGATTTGATGCAAGTTTGATTACAAAATCTTTGTTAAATTTCATGTTTCTGTTTTTAAGGGGTGTTTGGATTCGGGTTTTAAATTCAGTTTGTGTGATGAATTTGATTTGAAAGCAGTTTAAATTCACCCATTTGAGTGGTTTTGTATGTATTCAGTTCATTGTGTTGGATTTGGTACCATTTGGTAGGTATTGCATGCTAGTTTTGGTAAAACATTGTCTAAAAATCAGTTAGCCAAATCTGCCTTGATTTTGTGAAATTTTTGCCATATAAATCTTAGAGGTTGTTAGGAATCAGGGTAGTTTAAGACTTGAGTGTGTTTTGGGTAAGTGTGTGAGTGAATTGAGTGAGTTTTGGCCAACCAAAACTCACCCAATTGCACTTTGCATCAGCAAACAAGCCAACAGTCCCCCTTTCTGATATACAGTACCTGTATAGGGCATTTTGGGCTTGACTTTGTGAAGTAAGCTTGTGTTTTTAGCTTTTTATTGACTCCCCACAACCCAACTGGTTGTGGGGGTGCCTTTGTTTGCCCATAAAACCAAGTATCCAACAAGTTATTGCACAAAGTGTGCCCAGACCTGAATTTTGCACTAGCAGTGGGAACTCAGTTACCCCTGCTAGTGTATTTGTTGGCACTGCCAAGCAAAAGGACAAAAGTCCTTAAGTGTCAACATCAGTTTACTTACTTTTTTGTCTTTAGTAACCTTAAATAGGTTTTAGGCTTTGCTTTTTGTTTCAGTATTTTTCTTATTTTATTTTTGATTTTTTAGTTTAATTAATTTTTATTTTACTGTTCATCTGGTATTTTTTAGATTAAATAGCTATTTTAATTAACTTTTTAACTTACTGATTTTTGTCTTTTAGTGTAAAATTGTAAGATTTTTCAGTTTTAAAAAATTTTCTTATATTTAGAAAATAATTTTAAGACTTTTAGTTCAAAAATATTTTTACTGTTCACTTTTTAATTAATTTTTAAATTTTATTTAATTTAATTAGGGTTTTTCTTGTATACTGTTTTGTCTTTTAGTGAAAAATATTTGACTTTTCAAACTTTTTCATTTTTCTACTGTTCATTAGTGTAATTTAGGATTTTTAAAATTGTCAAATAATTTTTAGCATTATTTTATTATTTTTAATCATTATTTTAGTTCAAAAATAGTTTTTAGAGTTTTAAATATAGAAAAATAGTATTTAAAATTTAGGAAAAATACTTTTTAGTTTTTAAACAATATAAGTGAGTTATTGGTCCAATAAAATAATATTTTGGGCTTTTTCTTAATTATATTTAATTTTTGGGCTTTAATTAGCATTAAAAATTGAATATTTAATTAATAAAAGGTTTAAAAATATATTTATTGGATTTTTATCCTTATTTATATTATTTTGAACTTATTTTTCATTCTTAATTTGTTTTTAGCTTAAAATTTTTAAATTTTCACGTTTTACGTACTTACGTTTGCGTTTTACGTCATTCGTCGTAGTTTAGTTGTAATCTTAGCTCGTCTTTGTTTTTCTTTCTTTTCTCATCTAAAAATGACACTACCCCAAACTTTTGATTTTATATATTTTGGCACATTAATCCACACACCTCCTTCGAGAACGAACCCGCATTTGTTCGGTTTCGCGTTTTTCCTAAAACGTGCAACTTAATACTTGCCCCGCTTTATATTCCTATGGCGCCGCTGCCGGAGAGGTGTTTTTAGTGTGCCATTATTAGTATCCTGCTTTTGTGAGTGGTGCGTTTTTGCTTTTCACATTTTGAAAAGCGTGAATATCGTACATACTCATTTTTGTTATTTTTCCTTAATATATTTTAGTATCCAAATAAATTGTGTTTAGTTTTCCTAAATTAAACACACAACAATCACTTTACTATATTGTAGATATATTGGTTTTCGTTTTTATTGAATATTATTAATATATTGTACTTACGTAGAACAATAAAAATACAAGTACTCCAAAAGCGTGAAAAAGCAACCTTGATTCGGGATTTCATCACTCGATCATTGTATTCGAATCCAAAGCAAAAGTAAAAGGCAAAATAGATAAATACTTTCGTGAGGCTTAATTTCAATTAACACAAACTATAAGGTGGGTATAAGGCGGTTGTATTTCACGACCTAAGGGAAAAAGGCTCTTAAGTGCTTAGCGCCGCCTCGTTTCCCCCGCTTGCTTGTGCGTGTTTTGAGAAAAAGGGCTAATCGAGGGTTTGCCAACCAAAGTATTATCTACGTATATATATTTGCTTGTTTTCAAGATTAAACCCTCTTGAACGTTTTGGTGTTCCACCAACGTTCTAAAGTCATCGAAGGCGTTCACTTCACGTGATCGTTTTCATTCCTTGAGGCTCCTTTAATCGAGAAAGTCGATTCGAGGAGAGATTTGTAGATTTGAGTCTACGTAATACAACAAAAATCCAAAAAAATTAAAAAATCAAAAATCAAAAATATTCTTCTTACCCTTTTCCATTAATTCTATTTCTAACCCTCTAGTGTTTAATTCTCATAACACCGCTCTCGTTGCATCATGTCGAATCATGGTGGATATTATTCGTGTCCATATTGTGGAGGCCCGCCCGATGGTGCCAATTGTTTTTATTGTGAGGTTATTGGAGGTCGAGGGGGTTATATTTATAACCCCGCTCCACGCGATCATGGTAACAATTTTCAATCTTACGACCAAGGTCACCCATCGTCTTTGTTTTATTCGTCGTATGATCCGTCTTTTAATTTCAATGATGAGTCTATTCATAATGCCTTTAATGATTTTGTGAGACGAAATAATGAGAAATTAACGATGGTGGAAGAACAAATGACTAGCCTTAAGGAAACTTGTAATAAACGAATGGCAACCCAAAGGGACACTTTCAAAAAAATGGAAAACGATTATGACACCCTTTTTGAAGAGCAACAACGTTTGTATGATCAAAATCAAGAGATGTGGAAAGGATACGTGGATAACATTAAGGAAAATCATGCTAATGAAAGAGAAAATCATGCTAGAGAGAGAGAGATAAAATTCTTTTAATGTTCGAGGGCTTAGTGGAAAAATTTAATTCTTTGTCTAATAACAGCAATCCTAATTCCGAGGGAGAGGTTAAAGCCTTATCGACTCCTAAGACTCGTACGTCTCGCATTGATCCATATCTCTCGAATTTTAGAGTCGTGCAAGCTTCATCGTCTTGCAACAACGTAGAGGAAACGAAAAAGTCATCCAACAAAGTTTTGAAAAATGTTTTTGAAAATAAACCAAAGGAAAAACTCGTAGGATACTTGGGAGTATTAAATCTAATACCTTGTAAACCTAATTTTTCTAATGAGGATGAAATTATTGAGGATTTTCTAAATCAATATACACTTAATTTTGACGAAGAAATTCCATTAAATGATTTTGAAAAAGAAAAATGTGAAAAGGTTTTAAAGGAAATAGTTGAACCCTCGTTTTTACAAGATGAACGAAAATTAATTCCGAAGGGACGTGTTAGTAGTTTTGCTAAAATGTTTGAAAACCCACGTTCGATCTCTTCGAAGGACAAACTTGAAACCGTCAAGGCAAAATCGTCACGAGACAAGCCTTTTACTCCTAATCCCATATCGAGTGAGATTTTGGATTTATCATGTGAACAGTCCGTCGATGGCCTTGCTCACATCGATACGTTTTTCGATATCGAGGTCGAAACGACAAAGGCAAAATCTTCAATCGAAAAGCCTTCTTTTCCTAGTTTCACGATGGTTGAAGCTAGCGACTCGATTATCGACGATTTTATTGCTCAACCTCTTCCACGTGGAAGAGAAGACGTTTTTGGTCCCGATGGCGATTTTTCCGAGATCAAACGTATTCTTGATGATCCGCCTTCTACTTTCGAGTTTGATGAGGACCGTTGCGTTAACCCGGAGGGGGATGCTTTATTAATCGATTCACGTTTTAAAAATTCGAATCCTCCTCCCGTCTTCAAGATAAATGTGGAAATTTTAAGTGTGCCTTGAATTGTTTTAGAAACACCAAATATTTTCAATTTAATCAACTTGGGTTTTCGTAACAAAGAGTTAAAAAATGAAAAAGGGAATGATTTT
Source organism: Glebionis coronaria (assembly GCA_025667525.1). Taxonomy (NCBI): domain Eukaryota; kingdom Viridiplantae; phylum Streptophyta; class Magnoliopsida; order Asterales; family Asteraceae; genus Glebionis; species Glebionis coronaria. The sequence continues at coordinate 246,256,483 of CM046876.1, forward strand.
AAAAATGATTTGAAAATTTTTCCGAAGTTAACTCCGTCATCACCTCCCTTAATTGAACTTGCTACAGACGCGTCTACTTCTTTTGACGACGTTTTGTGTGGATCTAGTATGGGGGAAGCCCCATTTATTCCCTCACACTTCTCCACCGAGGACGAGATTTTTGACCCCGGTATCACGTTTAAGATAAAATCTCGGTCTTTCACCGAAGTAGTCACTAGAAATACTTTCTACACTTACGGTGAGAGTTTACCTCGAGTAACTCGATTTTTATGTCCACCCAATGTCCCACCCTTCTCTTCTCATTCTATTTTCTTGTGTCCCATTGGGACGTTGTTACTTGAAGTCGTGTTGATTCGTTTATCATCCGAAAACGAAGACACGATCTTTGATCCCGGTATAAAGGTTTTGCCTTTATACACGGTTGCTTTTGGGCCTTGATTACATGTAAGTCCCACAAAAAATGACCGAACCATGATAATCCCTAAATGATCACATTTATGGGGATTCGAGTCGAGCTTTTGACTCGGTTATCAAAAACAAGGTGCCTCGTGGGGGAGACCCATGCTTATCCATGTACATATTATTGCTTTCTAATTAGTTTAATGTGAGGGGATTTGTGCCCTTCCAACCTTTGTTCCGTGGTTGTTCATGATTGTGATTCATTAGGTACATCGACATCATTGAAGCCTCTCGTGTTCGTTTTACGTAGCACTCGAGCTTCGATCGTTGCCTTTGGAGATTCCGATATCCGATGATATCCTTTTATGTTCTAACGTTTATCTTATTAGCATAATTCATAAACGGCTTTTAGGTTATTCGTTTTACCCTTTCCATGCTCGAGATTAAGCATTCGACTTCGTCTCTAGTATGGGGGTGTTTCACCCCTAGACTCGAAATATTGAGGACAATGTTTAGTTTTAGTATGGGGGGGTGAGTAGATACTTCACCTTGCTTACGTCAACACGCAATCCAAAATTTCATCTTTTTGTTAACGTTTTGTTGCAAATAAGGCTAAAAATGGCCAAATTTTAAATTTTTTTCGTATTTTTCATAAATGTTTAAGACACGAATGTAGGTTTTCCGATGGTGAGAATGAGAGTAATTTTTGACTCGACCGTACGTTTGAGCACTTAGCTTCGATTCCTTAACTTTTTAGGCTAACTCTCTTAAACGAGGACGAGAAATGATAGAGTTATTTATAAGTCTCGTAATCGTCACGATCTCATGTGTAGTAATTATTAGCTTATTCTCCCCACGCTTTTGATAATAAATTGTTAATAAATATTGATTTAGCAGTTTAGTCACTATTGTTGGTTTCTAATTTGTTTTAGTAGCTTCCATGTAATTAAATTGGGAAAACATTAAGGTATCGCCAGCGTCACGGTTTTGAAGTATTGGCACCCGAATAATCGAAAGCTTCACCTAATAATAAGATTTCAAGTGCTCACCTAAATTAAGCAAAAATTTGAAGCTCACAAGGCCGAAAAATCTATGCCCAAATTGAAAGTGAATCAAGCCTTAATATTCGAAGCTTTAAAGATCCAAAATTCGCCTTAGTGTGAGGATATACGTCTTTGGCTAATAAAACCACCGATGAGGCGGATAATAAAAGGCAAGGCAAGACGGAAGTCATAATAAAAGCTTCATGGCGAAGTTGAATAAAAGATGGAGGTAAACCAAAGATAATAAGGCCCTTCCGTTAGGGGGCGTATAAAAGTCTTGGTAATAAGTCTCATGTTCAAAACCGTTATAAAACCGTGTTTATCGATCCTTCTTGTTGACTTAATTTTTTGACATCGTTGTCTATTAGGATGAATTATTAATTTAATGATTTTGGTTACACCGTTAAAACTCTATTTTTAGACCTAAATCTCTATTCACGCATAAGTCAATGATGTATCCTCGTGATCATTAAGACAAAATAAAATATAAGAGATACCAAGTAGGAATAAGGAAGTTTAGGTTCATAATTAACACTCATGAGAAGTGATCGAGTTGCTAACTTATTATAACAATGATATCGTTGCACGCTTAGCATGGAATTGGGTGAAAATCGAGGACGACGAAATTATTTCTAACGAAGCATTCACGTGTTCTTGTTCTATGATCCCAAAAGTCACTTTCCCGTGATGAAAATCATACATTATGTCTAAAACACGTGTAGTAGTTTATTTAAGTTTACATTTTCAATAAATGTCATCATAAAAAGAATTTTGGAGGTGCTATGATACTTAATTCTAGCATTGCGTGGGGACACTGCAATGGTTTAGTATGGGGGAGTGATGAGACTGCAATTATACATAGTCTCATCATCAAAATCGGGCTTAAAACGCTTAAAATATCATCAAAATACCCCTATATATGCTTGTATTTGTGTCTTGTGTATTTTAGGTACGGATATCGTGAAATCAACAAATGATCACAAGAATGAAGCAATAACGAACACGGGAAATGAAGTCGCAAAAAGAACCGGACCCAAATCATGATTTTCCTAAAATGACCTTGATGTTTTGAAGATTGGCAAGAATGGTTCTTCAACTTTGGAAGACTTGGCAATTTATACCCTTGTAAAACTCATAAATTACATTGGGGTCCCTAAATTGCCAAGAGTATACAAGAAAAGCCCTTGAAGATTGCAATTATTGCACTTTTGGTCCTTATTCAAAGTTTATAAACTACTTGTGCCAAATTTGACAACTATGGCAAAGTTGTTGTGAAGGATTTTAGAGTTGTTAGCTGATTAATACCAAGTGAACAAACAAGGAATGTCCAGAGGCCATTTGGGGCAGACAAGGAAACTCTCTCCCTCCACTCACATCCTGCCACGTCACCCCACCCAAACAACCAGCCAATCACCTTCCACCCTCCACCCACGTCATCACCCACTAGCAACTTAATAACTGATTAATTAAATCAGTTATTACTTTCCCTCCTTAACACCTTCTTAAATTAACCCTTCCCTAAATATGGATTAAACTCACCCATAATCCCATATAAACCCTAATCTCCCAAAAACTTTGTTACCTAAAATTAACCCATCCTTTTTTCCAGATTTATGATTAACCAACTTTTAAACAAAACCCCACACCCAGAATCTTTACCCCGTGACCCAAGTGGCCCCCACGACCCTCTCATGCCTCACCAAATTGGGCAAAATTCGAATCTGCATACCAATCCACGTTGCAAATGAATTTCGTGTTCCCAAAGGCTCCAAAGAACGGCTATGATCAATTCCTCCAGCTGTCAACAAGTACACAAGTCACATTAAGCCATTTTTGACTGATTTTTCAAGCAAGGACCAAGGGCATTCCTGGAATTGTATGAGTTAGGGTTTTTCATTTCTTTTGTAATTCTAGAACCTTCATTAGCCACTATATAAGGGAGTCGACTTGTGACTACCCTTCTTGTTCCAGATTTTGTATTTCTTACTTTTATTAATGAAAATGAAAAAAATATTGAATTACAATATCTGAGTTCCAACTTCATGTTTGTTAGTTTATTTGTGCTCATTGTTTGAAAATTAGTTTAGAGTGAGAAACTTTTCACTTTAGGCAAAACTTTTCAGAAAATACGATTTTTGAAGTTTTTTTGGGCAAAGGTTTTCAAGATCTTGAAACCAGTTTTAAAAAGAAGTGAAAGTTGATTTTTGAAAATGGTCAATTGGTTTTGGTAAGCTTTCATCATTAAATTTCAAATTTTCAATTTGGTTTGATTTGGTTTTTGAGAGAAAATCAGTTTCAAAAAAGGTTTTTGTTATAAGCTAAAGAGATAAGCTTGCTTAAATAATAAGCTTGGCTTATACTCTTATAAGCATTCATTTCCAGATCACTTTTTCTCTTTTTCTTGTTTTATCTTAGCAGGTTAACAAATGAAGTATATTGGATGATGTGTGGACTATGGTAGTCCAACATCATCATCATCTTTACATATCAACAACAGCCTCATAATCCTTCACCAAAAGCTAGATTTTAAGCTATAAGGATAAGGCATAGCAGTCTTGGTGGGGCCTGGATGTGGGTCCCACATGGTAAGAGCTTGAATCCCTCCTTTTGGTTTTAAGCAGAATTTATGTGAAATTTTGGGTTGAGCTGTTTGAATGAATGATCAAATGCTTTATATTGTTCACTTGAGAGATTGATGCATGTCTAGATAGGATTGACTGGATTTGATGCAAGTTTGATTACAAAATCTTTGTTAAATTTCATGTTTCTGTTTTTAAAGGGTGTTTGGATTCAGGTTTTAAATTCAGTTTGTGTGATGAATTTGATTTGAAAGCTGTTTAAATTCACCCATTTGAGTGGTTTTGTATGTATTCAGTTCATTGTGTTGGATTTGGTACCATTTGGTAGGTATTGCATGCTAGTTTTGGTAAAACATTGTCTAAAAATCAGTTAGCCAAATCTGCCTTGATTTTATGAAATTTTTGCCATATAAATCTTAGAGGTTGTTAGGAATCAGGGTAGTTTAAGACTTGAGTGTGTTTTGGGGAAGTGTGTGAGTGAATTGAGTGAGTTTTGGCGAACCAAAACTCACCTAATTGCACTTTGCATCAGCAAACAAGCCAACAGTCCCCCTTTCTGATATACAGTAACTGTATAGGGCATTTTGGGCTTGACTTTGTGAAGTAACCTTGTGTTTTTAGCTTTTTATTGACTCCCCACAACCCAATTGGTTGTGGGGGTGCCTTTGTTTGCCCATAAAACCAAGTATCCAACAAGTTATTGCACAAAGTGTGCCCAGACCTGAATTTTGCACTAGCAGTGGGAACTCAGTTACCCCTGCTAGTGTATTTGTTGGCACTACCAAGCAAAAGGACAAAAGTCCTTATGTGTCAACATCAGTTTACTTACTTTTTTGTCTTTAGTAACCTTAAATAGGTTTTAGGCTTTGATTTTTGTTTCAGTATTTTTCTTATTTTATTTTTGATTTTTCAGTTTAATTAATTTTTATTTTACTGTTCATCTAGTATTTTTTAGATTAAATAACTATTTTAATTAACTTTTTAACTTTCTGATTTTTGTCTTTTAGTGTAAAATTGTAAGATTTTTCAGTTTTAAAAAATTTTCTTATATTTAAAAAATTTTCTTATATTTAAAAAATTTTCTTATATTTAGAAAATCATCTTTACTGTTCATCTGGTATTTTCTTAATTAACTTTTTAACTTTCTGATTTTTGTCTTTGGTACTATATTCATATCTTTACGCGCACTGTGCACTTTCATGGCTCGATTGGAAAACATAAATACTTTTTCATACGGTACCTCTAACTCTACAGTCTACAACAAGGATATCATATCGTATCAAAACAAGTGATATAGTTATAACAAAACAACACCATTCACTTGCATTTTTGTCCGACTTTACAACATAGAATTCTTATAGTAAAGATTTATGTTCATAATACAAACTACAAAGTATAACATAGCGTATTTACGTATGGTTTTTATATTGCAATAGGAATTAAGAAGAAAGTAGAATGTTGAGAGATATGGAAGCATCATAATTAATTGGTGCATCATAAAAATCTTAGTGAGGGAATTCCACGCCAAGTCAATTATGCATCCTATGCTAATGTCACCATATACCCAAACACCTCAAATACATTTCACTCCATCCAAGAGCATCATGCATCATTACATTTTTGTGCTTCAAGAATCGTCATTTTGTCTCTATTTTTGTTGTTCCCTTGTAATTAGTATTATACTTAAGAATACTAAGTATAGTCCTAACCCATGGTTAAGTAATGCAATAAACTTAATACAAGTAAAGTAAATAACACAAAGTTTTTTTCAATGTTTAACTCTTAGCTTTATTAAAGAATTATACCCTATTGTATACGAAGCTACAATAGGGATTGAATAGACAATGTTTGGTTTTGTGATCTCCTCACTAACAAGCTAGTCCAATCCTAACGATTGCTAAGCTTGAAGATTCTATCAACAACAGTTTAGAACTCAAGTGTTTGATCGTATTTGGAGGAGAGAAAACTTTGTTTGTGAATGTCTAAAGCATTTAGTGCACAAACTTATTTTCTCTCCTTTTACAAGCATCCTATTTATAGAGGGAAAGTTAGGTAGAAGACAATAATTGACCATGTGCAATTCTTGTCTTATTGGTACAGTGTAGTATCTTGTCTTACCCTATTCTAAGTAGTAAGACGTAAGTCCTTTACACTTGTCAGTACCCCATCTATCCCAAAAGGGTAAGTCACGCTAATTGTGTGATGTACTTCATCTTGTCACAATTCAACTTATCCCGCCTTTACTTCAGTCTTGGAGAATGCTTGTTTTCTTCAGGGAGATCGTATGAGGTTCAATGAGTCTATTGCCACAACTCACTGAACCCATCACCTTCTTCTTCGTAATAGAAGTCATTCATTGAGCTTCGCCTCTCTGAATGCTCCAGTCTTTCTTTTAGACTTAGTCTAGGAACTTGAAGGCAACTCACTGAGTGACTGTTCATTCAATGACTTCGTTATGTTCAAGGTTAATACTTCACTTAGCCTGATTGTTATTCAAATCCATCAGTAAGATCATTAGGTACTGAATTGACCTAACAATTTTATGCTTCAACTATTCTTTCGTGTTAACCACAAAATCATGATACAATATTTTTCACTTTATCTATTATTTTAAGTGTTTTATCGATCCTTTAGAGAAAACAAATGGAAAAGATAAAACAAATGAAACTAATATACATATGTTTGCGACCTACGTGATTCAAAGTAGAACATGCGAGATACTTTGTGATGTAAATATAGTTTTTTTGGTAAAAAGTTTTTTTGATAAATTTTATCGCGTAAAAAACTATTAAGTATAAAAGGATGTGTTACATCTCCTCCGTTCTGTACATAGGCAAACAACTTCAATAGAGGAAGAAACACCTAAAAATAGACTACAAAGTCACTTAAAACATATAGAAAACTAATGTTTCTTATGAACTCAGACCTTAATCCCGTAGTTATCAGCTATAACATGGACATTGTCCAAGAATATCACGATCATTATACATATCATCATCATATTGGTCGTATATAGGTTTTAATGTATGGAATCTATTCGATGTCAATTCTTAAATGGGACCGAGCTTAAGCAAAAGAAAATGATGTGTGTGAAGTGGAGTAAAGTTTTGGCTTCAAAAGAGAAAGGAGGTCTAATTGTGTCGAGTTTATTTGCTTTGGATCGAGCTCTTATGGTTAAGTGGGTGAGGCAGTTTGGATATGATAGTAGATCCGTGTGTTGAAAAATGTAATCTTGGTAAGCCGAACAAGTCTTGTTTTCCTTCATTGTGGATGGATGCTGTTTGGGAAATGAGTATGCTTAAAAATCAAAGGATATATTTTGTAGGTCTTATTAAGAAAAAGGTGGGTAATGACAAAGACATTTTGAATTGGGAGGAAAATTGAAAAGAAGACATTGCTTTTAAATATTGGTTTCATTCAGTTTATACATCGTATTCTAATAAGAAGGTTGGTGAACCCGCGTTTCGCTGCGGGGTGTCAATTTTAGTGTTTATATACAAGCCACAAAAGTATGTATAAACTCCGTCTGATCTAGACTCCTTCCTGCCTGGTCCATATATCTGATCTAGACTCCCTCCTGTCTGGTACATACGAAACTGAGTTTGCGCAAAAAAAAAGTATGTATTTTTTTTAGGCTCAGATACATAAGCAACCGGTGGCGCATAACCCGAGTTCTAATGGATTTCATTTTGGAACGCTCAATCATCGCCTGTCAAAAGCAAAATACGCTCTAATCACTATAATAGCAAACAATGAACGAAATGAAGACCAAATGAAGCTATGTCCCAACCATCTTTCTGATATTACATTACTGCTTATACACGTGCCACACACACAAATGCATTACACACCGTTCGTTCTCTGTCTCACAATGTAAAATCGATTACCCACCATTCAGGTGTTTTGGATTACTTGTTGGCTCAGATAATAAAGGAAAAGGATGACACGTGCGCCATGGCTGCAGCCGTAGCAGGCTGTCTCGCTAAGATGCGGGTGGTCTCACCTGTCTCCTCGGCCATTGTTAATCATCATTGCCTAAAAGTGTTATCAAACAAAGAACTTCATTATCAACTAATAGATTCTATATAATCAGCGTGTATGAATTCCAACTAATAGCAGCAACAAACATTGCTCATAAGCTGTTGATAAACTACTATATGTTATAATTCCAATCCAATATGTGTTACTGTTCACAACACGCACAGACTATAGCAATCAACAAACAACCAGTGTAAGATAAGAAATAATTGAGGACCAAGTGGACGCGCTCGCCAAGGCTGCAGCCATGAGAGGCTGCCCTGCCAAGCTGCGAAGGTCTCAAGTTCATCACGATCTAGTGTTATCAAACAAAGAACGTCATTATCACAACCATCCAGTTCATTTTCGGCTTAATACCTTTCAAGTTAATCCAAAACGGCCCACACCAATTATAAATTTACCAACTAACTATAACAATAATGCCAGAAACAATACAACACAAAACTAAGACAACACACATCCTGTAGCACATTTTCAAGGTAAATCACAAAGCCAATAACAAAGGACACATGTGTTTTGAATAAACAAATTGAAACTAATAACAAAATCGGAAATAGTTATAGATCTGACCTTATTCAATCCAATGTTGGCATTCACAAAAATAGCTAAAACCAATAGTGAATTGTTACCTTTATAACCACCCAAAATCGTTACCTTTATAACCGCCCTCATCAAAGATTGAAGGCAATAACATGATCACCCTAACCCATTCATCACTGTCACCCAAACATCACCAACCTATCAAAGATTGGGGAAAAAACGACGATGGTAAAAAGAGATGGCAATCATCCTTGCATAATGGCCGAAACCCAACCGCCACCAACCCATGGATGATGGGGGAAACGATGGTGTTCATGGTGTTCAAATTAGCATAATAAAGATGAAAACAATGCATCACCAACCCAATCGGGGGCGAAGTTCGTGGTCAAAAGACCGTCAAAATAGCATCACAAAGGGAAAGACAACAGATCCAACAACCCCAATCTCTACCATCACAAACTTATCGTAGATCGAGGATGATGGCCAAAAGGACATGCAAATTTGATCTATCATAAAATATAATAGTTTATGAATACCTTATGGACATTACAACATATCCAACAACCTGAATCTCTACCATCTTAAACTCATCGTAGATCGAGAAAGCTGCCCAAAAGAGCATGCACATCTGATCTATGAGAGAGAGAGAACGATGGGGAATTGTGTGAGAGAGAACGATGGGTAATTGTGAGAGAGAGAACGGTGGGTAATATTTTACATAGATAAAGAGAATGAAGGGTGGGTGTGTGTTACGCTTGTAGGTGTGGCACGTGTATAGGGAGGAATAAAATATTCAGGATATTAATACAAAAAAGAAAACAATGTTCATAAGCTGTTCATAAACTATTATATGTTATAATATTACGGTCACTACGGAGTTGGCTTTTGAGAATTTGGGATGGATGAAGCCGAGAATGCCCAGCTTTCAAAGTTGGTACCTATTTTTAATGGCGTGCAACTTCTATTCCTGTGATGCAAGATAGATGATTCTGGTTATTAGAGGGCTCAAGTGTTTTCACAGTTGATTCTGGTTATTCTGTGATGCAAGATAGATAACCGTCCAACTAGTTTCTTTTTGGAATCTTAAACATTGTTAAACGTTAAATTCTATTAGTATAAATACAACGAACTAAAAATTGTTCCTTATATTATTTTTTACTAATTGTTTATACGTTTGTAACTTAGTTGTTGGATAACATATTAGTAAATTGGCCCACATATTTGATATGTGCTACACGTTTTTACTAGAAATTGTTAGGTTTGGATTGCATGAGCCAATTGTTCGACGTAACTTTGTTATGCTTATATCAAAAGATCAATATGTCAAGAGTTTAAGTGTGTATTTAAAAATGTTCTATAAAATTAAGTTTGTCAAGAAGTGTAATTTTGTAACTCTAAAAATATTTAAGAAAAATTTAGTGTGTCACCATAAAGGTGTCAATTCTTTTATTGTATCATTATAAACGCATCAATTTTTTTACTGTGTCATTATAGTCATTATAAATCTATCGAAATTTTTTAGTGTATCATCATATATGTGTTAAAGTAATTGTTTAATAACCATAATGTGTCACTAAAAATATGTTAAAATTTTAATGTGTCACCATAAATAAACTAAAAAAATTTTCACACGATAAATGTGTCACTATAACTAATGTGTCATTTATATAAATAAACAAATGTATCAAACAACGAATGTGTCATTTAAACTAATGTGTCACCTAACGAATCTAAATTAATGTGTCACTAAACAAATATATAATTAAATTAACATGTCACCAAAAAAAGAGCAACATTGTGTTTGAAGATTATTTCAATAACAACAAGACGTTCTATAAACATGCATAAATATAGTGATAGTTTATAAATGTAAATAGTGAATAAAAGACACTCAAAATTACTTTGTCTATCAAAAAGAAATGTAGATTTTAATATGTCCAAGTTCGTTTAATAAAGTAAATCAAATGATGATCATATCATTTTTTATTCAAATAATATCTAATAAGAGTTTTAGAATTGAAAAACATTGGCGTTAAGAAATGGATGACAAACGAGTCGATGGTCTGCAATTAAAACACTCACATAAAAATGCCATGGTGTTTCGGTTATTTACCATATTGCCATTATTTATTAATTGTCTCATTAAAACTCAATGTCATTTAAAAGTATTGATCCAACGATCTACAAGTGTACCTATTATAATGTATTTTAAACTGTGCACCACAATAACGCCTCCCTATATATATATATATATATATATATATATATATATATATATATATATATATATATATATATATATATATATATATATATATATATATATATATATATATATATATATATATATATATATATGTATTTATGTATATATTTATATCTCTACGTTATATATAGGTATAACTTTGACTTGATACCACACCTCTAATCCCAATCATATGTGACATGGCGGCTATTAGCCAATAGTATTTCAGAAATGCCTAAAATATCTCCATTTTCTACGTTTTTGGCTGTTTGAAATCGCGATTTGGAAACGTTCTTCAGAAATCTGTGTTTTGAAAATCGCGTTTTGAAGGGATTTAGAAAAATTACCAAATATGTCACCAACAAGATTCGAACATGGGTCAGGTGGTTTGCAAGTAACCAAATCTACCAATTAACCCAACCAAATTTTTGAGTTTTTCCAATCCAAAACAAAATTTAAAAAGTCTAAAAACAAACCTACTAATACATTCATATCTACAGGATATACTCCATAATTACATTTATCCAAATCAAAAGATACGTGTATACCTGGATTATTAATCAAGAAAAAATAAATCAAAACCCTAAATTCTCAAGAAAACACACAAACACCACCAAACACCCCATTACAGATCTTGACGTAATCAGATTCGCTCTCTGACAAGGCGCAAAAGGAGCGAGTGAATCAAATGATCGAGGTTTAGGAGCCTTTTAAGGGTGAAACTCTTTCAGAAACTCATAAACAATAAGCAGATAAGTTTTTTTTAATATTTTGTGTTTCATTCTAATTATTGTGACTGTTAAACATCAGTTCTATGCTAAACTACCTAACATTATAAGTTGATACCTTTTATATTGGGTATTCTGGGTTCCCGCATTTTTACTTGATCTGATTCCAATGATTTAGGGGTTTTATATGTTGTTGCTTTGAGCTCTTTAATGTTGCAGGTATTTGGTTTAATTTTGTGGCGATGTGTTTTATTTTAGAAGAAATTCTTGACTTTCATTATATTTATAAATAAAAATCACGTGTTTGTGTTAATTTTTTCATAAATCCTGTATTCTAGTTTGTATAATTTTTGGGGTGTTAGCAAGGTGCAAACTGTGGACATTTTACAAACCGATGGTGGCGAGTTGAATATTGAAATTGCTTATCCTATAGCACAATAAAGGCTTCGTATGAGGTATATACAAAACACGTGCACGTGTCCTGGTCCTTCGTTTCCCTTCTTATACATGGTTTACGGTTACAACTTGTACTATATATTTAATGGTTAACTACAGCTTTTATCAGGAACAGTAAGCCAGGGGTTGCATCATTCGTCTTGCAAATGGTTATACTGGTCTGAGAGATGCCCTCAGTTCTGAAGGTGTCAGATTCTGGAGGTATTAAACACTTTTTTATATCTTAACATCAATTGTGATAACCTAATATAAAGTCATATCAATTGTGAAAGTATAAGATTGGCTGGTTACAAGGGCTACAAATAGTTTTCTTTAATGCAAATGTATACTTTTGCACTCCCAGACGAATATGTATTATTTTTATAGTTTTCCATACCGAAAGTACTATTAATAAACTAAAAAATTTACTTAATAAGTGGTGAGAACTCAGATGCAAAATAGAAGTCTAATGATATACAATTCTTAAACTCGTGTTTTTAGTCTGATGGACAACTACTTTGTGACAGATGGAGTATATTTTGATGCAAGTATTTAGCAATGTATAAGAATGTGTTTTGGCCATTTTATTGCTGAATCATCTGATAATATTTGGTCTTGCACAATCAGTTTGTGAACACATATCATCTAGACACCCACTAATTAAACATGAAAGTATCTTATTCTTATAACTGTTCGTTTACAGATCTTAAAGGCCAACGATGTTGGTTTTATGGTTGTTGCTAGAGGAACTCTTGGATTCTCAAGAGACAATCTTGCAAATTTAGTAAATGTAGCAGCTCTAAAGGTGGCAACAGACGTTGCCAAGTCAGTAAGCATTCCCGATTTATAATACAGAAAAGACAAAATCATGATGGGTAGTGAACAAAAATCAGTCGTTATATAATAAGAGGTTCGTAAACTCACAACATACCATGAAGGTGGTCATGCCCTCGTGGCCATACACACTGATGTTGCTTACCCTGTACAAAAACCCACCATTGTTCCTAGAGGTATGGTATCATCATGTCTGGCTAATCTTAAATATACATCAGTTGTTGAAAGTCAATGTTAACATAGTATATGCATCTCTCTTTAATATGATTTCGTAATCAGGTGTATTTGGATCAAGACTGTCAAGTATGAAATTTGATGATAAAACTGATGTATATGCAGGTATGAACAATACATGGCAGGCTAGAGCTGGAAAAGGTCACTTTCATCTACCATTCTTTTAGATTATCATTGAGATGGTACTTTGCAAATAGGGTGAATCGTTCCTATTTCTCAAACGCTTTTTCTGCAATCTTAAAAAGTTGGTTATCGAAAAGAAAATATTATGAAAAATTGGTTAGCCTTTTATGTATTTCGATTGATCTATGAGTCCCACAAATTTTCCTCAAAAATTTCACTCCCGTTGGTTTCTCTGTTGCCCAATCCTTTCAAGACAAGTGAAAGGAAGGAAGGAAATAACGGGATTAATGAGGGGATAATGTGGTGGGTTTTCTACGGTTTAGAGAAGTCACCGAGACCTCAAATCATAACCTCCATTTATGATGCTACAAGTTTGTGACTTTCACAATGACCCATGGAATTTGAGTTAATATACAAATTATTCACGATATTACACTTTTGTTTTTTTTGTCATTTTCACAATGTAGCGTTTGGAAACACAAAGTCACAAAAAATCAGATGGGGTATTTCATTGAAACAAAATCTTTGATTGACGTTCGTCTTTTCCCACTTCGGATAACATTTCAGTAACCGACATTTTAACCATGTTAGTTGTGTACCGACCCAACAAGCACATACAGGTTATTAGGAGTAACATTCCAACTTACTGATGTTAGCACACTTTTGCTCTTATAGTTTTTATTCCATATTACCTAGAATCTATAGAGGTAGTTAAAATGCTTATGAGTTTCATAGAAGACACAAATGCAGTTAAGTGCAGCTCCTGTATACTGCTTCACTGCTACATCAACTGTTTCTGTGGGGCAACATTCTAGAAGCCATTATTTCCTCTAGGGCGGGCATGGCTCCAGAACCAACACACAGATCACACAAATCATCAGTTGTTCCATAATCAGGTGAAAGAGGATACGGTTATCTTACACTACTCATTCCAATCCTACTTGGGAAATATTTTAATGTATGGTTGTGTGTGTGTGACTAATTTTGGTTGAATATAAGGACTGTCATAGCTCAGGAATCAAAAGCGAAAATTGTTCTATTATCTACTTTGCTCCATTGCTAGCATAGCTATAATATCTGTTAAAATTAGTCCCTACACGTGTAAGGAAACCACATTTAACAGAAGATTGTTTGGTTCCTCGAAATAGGCGGTTGTCACATCAGCTTTATTATGCCTAACCAGTTCTACATTTAATTGCACCATACCTACGTCGACATTAAACACATCAAAGTAATTCACGGTCATCGTCTCATGTGAAGTGGTAGATGGTTATTTTCATGTGAAATATGAGTTTATTTAAGGTAGCAACTACGACCCAAATTATAGCTACCCTTTTGCTGAAAAAGGGGTGTTTGGCCGCAATTATAAAAGTATCCAAACACCCCTTATACTGTAAAAGGGTGTTTTGTTCTGTTAAAAGAAATGCCGAACACTCTGGTCAATTTTTTTTTCTTTTATGCAGCTATGCATATTCAACTCCAATACGCCCCGAAGAGCAAGCAAAAGAGTTGGGAGCTGAGTCCAAAGACAAAGAATCAACGGGGTTTGGAGCAACGAACAAGGAATTCGCTAGAACTCCCATCTGATATAATAACATATATACTAATCACCCTTTGTAAAAATCAATACAAAATATGCTTCTGGTTAGTGTTCATTAAGATTAATGCAAAAACCATCACTGAATCATAATATTTGATCATTCTATTGGTTCTGTTATGATATACTAGATAGCTTGACAAATTATAGAATTCTGGTATGTTGATTACTCATTAATATTTGGATTTTATTCATATATATATTAAAAGGTAACTTATCCTCGTGTGTTTTTTTGATGATTTTCACGAGAAGGCAAGGCAGTCGCTCATCACAAAGGAACTATTTTACGACTTCTGAACTTATTCACCACGAAAAATACTACCATTAAGCTGTATTTGTTTCTATATGATTTAGTTTCGCAGGCTGCCTTTAAGCTTTGTTTGTAATTTCTTTTAGTTTTAAGTCCTTTGAGTCACTATAATTATGACATGAACATAAGTTATCTTTTTTTGTTTGAATGGCATGAAATTCAGTTATCTTAGTTATTAGAAATTCGATCGGTTTTCTAGGTTTGGACGGTTTTGTCTTTTGGGGACCGGAGCCTATAACTCAGCCTTGCTTTTCTTTCATAGTATCTACTTTGGCTCAAGTAGGCGACGATTTCAGCCAATAATCTTGAAGAAGGCTTAATTAAAATGGAACTGTCACAAGGTTGTGGGTTCAAGTCTCGGAGACATGTGAGATAGATATTGTGAGATAGTTAGTGTGAGTTGTAAAAATTGTCGTTCTAAAAAAAATGGAACTGTCATAGTCAGACCCCTTCCAATACGATCATGATAATCAGTTAGTGGAAAGGTGTGTGTTTTCTATCAGGTATATTTGTTTGCCAATTGATGTTGCTGAAAAAACATGAGTACTTTATTATCTTAATATAAGTATCAATAATAAAACGAGCATTAGTTTGACCCTACATGTTGAATAAAAAATATGATGTTTCAGGAAGTTATCATGATACATATTGTATCATACAGTTATGACATGACTGTAAAGGTGTGTTTTTTGTTTCTGTTCTAGGGAAACTAGGCTATTTATCGAATTCTTTATTCGATCCAACGTAATGCATTCTATAAGGATGTCTGTGCAGATTTCAATTTTTTCTTTACAATCTATTCTACAAGAAGACTTCAAGGCCAATGAGATTGAGGTATGAATAAGCTCCATTATCCATTTGAGACTACACACGATAAGTTCATAACCGTAGTATGTTGCAGCGCTTTTAATTAAAAAAAGTGATGGTTACGCTAGGGAAAAAGTTGAACAACGCATATACGATCATTACAAAATTCTATGACCGTTATCTATCTTTCTGGCTGCATCATATCGCTCACGGCAGAACCAGGCTAAAAAGGACCAGTCTTAAAGCCCTAAAAGACAAGATTGAAATTGTTAAGCCTAATTAGGTTTCATTGTGAGTGGGCATTTCTGGAGTTTTAGGGACTGTGTCCAGAATGGAACCTGACTATTAAGCAAAGGAGCGTGTGTGTATATATGTGGTTTGATTTAGTTGGTAATTTTGTTCACTCTAATAGTTGTGAACTGAAACCAAACATGCGAACGAACCTAGCATGTAATTTCGGTTCGGTCTTATTATGTTTTACAAAGCATCGGTTTTTGTTTGAATTCCGTTAGCTACCATGGGATTTTAGAACTTTTGCAAATGCTAGAGTGGATGTTGCAATGAAGGTTTAGTGAGAAACTGCTCAGGTAACATCCAATCTTAATTACCGAAATGGTCATATACAAAAGTAGAGATTAGACTTGTGTACATTACATTTTATGCAGTTTCCGCTTAGGATAGCTCCGATTGACTTCGATATTACTTAATATATACGTATTATCTTAATATTACAATCTGTTACAGAAAGTCTCTATAACGAATAGGTGACTATCTCCAAGCTGTGGATTTCTGTCATATCTAAACAATTAGAAATGCAACAACTGAAGCAAAACTGGAAACTGAATACTATCCTCAAGTAGGTAAATCTGATTTTTTTAATTCACTTTTGTTGTTGTTTATCCCATGTATTAATAAACCATATTATGTCCAAAATTTATATGCAGATATCATGTTCTCTCTTTGTTCTGGTTTTATATATGTGGCACAAAAGTTTGAATTAACTATATTCAACCAATCTTTAGTTCTGAAATGTCATCGATCTTATCATGTGACTTAGTTTAGCACGAAGTGAGCTCTCACATTCTTGCTTTAATAGACAGATACAATAGTGGAAAAAGAAGAGCGAAAAAAGAATAAAGAGATGATCAAGATCATAACAGGTAATATACCCAGAACCATAATGACCTAGCAACATGGTTAATATATATCTATGTAGTTGCATTATAACTTAATCACATGTAGTGGCAACTAACAAGAGCATAAATGATCAAATTTACTGACATGTTAATTATTCATAACAATCACCTATTTATAAGATAAATGGCCAAACCAAAGATTAAAATGCATACCAACTTACGGCTTTCCCACGGGTTGTCGAACTCGCCATTCAGCATGTCAAGAAACACAATGGTGATAGGTGATGATTGATGTCCCTTTGACATGTTACTCAAAATTTAATTACTAACATGAAAATGGAATATCCTACTATCAGAACCCAATTTTTTTTTATACATATCATATTCAGATAATGTATGCACTGTATTCCCACATTAAATGCACCCACTACAAGCTCGATGGTTCCTGATTTTTTTGTCGAATCTTGGTCATCTTCAATATCTTTGTTCCTTTAGTTTTCGACTCTGTTGTAGAGACCAAGTTGTAAAACTGTTGAAAACAACAAGATACATCATTTGGTTATACATTGTATTTGGCATTACATGATTTATATTTATGTTCAGTTTGCAATGCACAAAGTTTGTTTAGTATCAATCATTCGTCCCTAGACATGAAATTCTGTAAAAAAAGGTTTATAATAAAAATAGCCAATGTGTTATTTAGCCAACCTAGCCGAGCCTAAGAAATATTAAGGTAACATTATGCGAAAATTCAATATGTCAATAAGCTTCGTTTCATACAGCTTTCTTTTATATGTTTGTAATATTAATTTGGATTTT